>OZ014524.1:457110186-457477686 GCA_963966055.1 Lathyrus aphaca | reverse complement strand
TTTATGAATTAAATATTTGGATGATTATATAAAATAAATTATGTTTCGTTCAGAATATAAAATGAAAATTTATGAATTAAGATTTTATAAAATTATAAAATCAAAACATAATGTATTGATTTGAGGTTCTATATTGTAAATTTTAAGAGATTATATTAAAAAAAAATATCATTGAAAATATAATATACATTTAATGTATTTTATAAAATTATAAAACAAAATTATAAAATTAAAATTAATGTATTTTGTAAAATAATAAAAGTAAATGTAAAAATGTATAACATTAATGGTCAAATCTATAATCAAAGTAAAACACTTAAATTTCAAATGATTAAATAAAATAAATCACGAGTCATTTAAAACATAAAATAGAATTAATGAATTAAAATTTTATAAAATTATAAAATCAAAACTGAAAAATGTATTGATTTGAAAATAATAAATAAATTTTATATATAAAATAAATTATGTTTCGTTCAAAATATAAAATGAAATTAATGAATTAAGATTTTATAAAATTATAAAATCAAAACATAAAAATGTATTGATTTGAGGGTCCATATTGTAAATTTTAAGAGATTATATTAAAAAAATATCATTAAAAATATAATATGGATTTAATGTATTTAGTAAAATTATAAATTTTAAATTATTGTGAATTAAAATTTAAAACATAAAATAAAATTTGTGAATTAAAATTTATAAAATTATAAAATCAAAACTTAAGAGTATATTGACTGAGCCTATCTTAAATTTTAAACGATTGTATTAAAAAAATTGTATTAAAAATATAATATAAATTTAATGCATTTTGTAAGACAATAAAATAGAAATTTATACATTAGATAAGATATTAAATTTAAATTCTATAACGGTACAATATGCATTAAATTACTTTTAAAACTTACCAAATTCTATAACTGATAACGGTTTAGTGAAAATACTATTATTAGGTTTAGTGAAAATATTATTAAAACACTATAAAATGAGAAAAACTAAAACTCTATACACATGTAACTATTATTATTTATATAAAATAAATTATGTTTCGTTCAAAATATAAAATGAAATTAATAGATTTAGATTTTATAAAATCAAAACATAAAAAATGTATTGATTTAAGGGTCCATATTATAAATTTTAAGAGATTATATTAAAAAAAAATTATCATTAAAAATATAATTAACATTTAATGTATTTTGAAAAATTATAAAATCAAATTATAAAATTAAAATTAATGTATTTTGTAAAATAATAAAATTAAATTGTAAAAATATATATAACATTAATGGTCAAATCTATAGTCAAAGTAAAAAATTTAAATTTCAAATGATTAATTAAAATAAATCATGTGTCATTTAAAATATAAAATAAAATTAATGAATTAAAATTCTATATAAATCAAGTGTCATTTAAAACATAAAATAAAATAAAATTCATGAAATTAAAAAAATATTAAAAATTTAATATAAATTTAAAGCATTTTTTAAAGATTATAAAATAGAACTTTAAATATTTTGTAACATATTATATTTAAATTCTATAACAGACGTTTCTAATGTTAACTACTTCTAATGAATAATTAATAATTAAATACTTTTAAAACTTACTTTATAATTATAATGAATAATTAAATACTTTTAAAATTACTTTTTCCCATCAACACATCACTGATTACGGTTTCTACTATTTTTAAATGTATTTTTCCTATTCCCATGTAAAGTCCCATAAAATTTTATAAAATTATAAAATCAAAACTTAAGAGTATATTGACTGAGCCTATCTTAAATTTTAAACGATTGTATTAAAAAAATTGTATTAAAATATAATATAAATTTAATGTATTTTGTAAGAGTATAAAATAGAAATTTATACATTAGATAAGATATTAAATTTAAATTCTATAACGGTACAACATGCATTAAATTACTTTTAAAACTTACCAAATTCTATAACTGATAACGGTTTAGTGAAAATACTATTATTAAGTTTAGTGAAAATATTATTAAAACACTATAAAATGAGAAAAACTAAAACTCTATACACATGAAACTATTATTATTTATATAAAATAAATTATGTTTCGTTCAAAATATAAAATGAAATTAATAGATTAAGATTTTATAAAATCAAAACTTAAAAATTGTATTGATTTAAGGGTCCATATTATAAATTTTAAGAGATTATATTAAAAAAAAATTATCATTAAAAATATAATTAACATTTAATGTATTTTAAAAAATTATAAAATCAAATTATAAAATTAAAATTAATGTATTTTGTTAAATAATAAAATTAAATTGTAAAAATATATATAATATTAATGGTCAAATCTATAATCAAAGTAAAAAATTTAAATTTCAAATGATTAAATAAAATAAATCATGTGTCATTTAAAACATAAAATAAAATTAATGAATTAAAATTCTATATAAATCAAGTGCACATATTTCAAACTCTATTCCTTTTATTTCCACGTGAATTTTCTAAATTAAAAGCAACATCACCCATTTCAAATTCCACTGTATTTATTTATCTTGATAATATTTATTTATTAAATTAACAAATATTTACAAATACTATGATATTATTTGATATTTATAAAACTAAATTATTCCATAAATATTTTTATAAAAAAATATTTTTTAATACTAAATGTTATTATTCAATACTAAATTAAAGTTATTATTCAAAACTAAATTAAATGTTATTATTTGGGATTTTCCACTTCCGATCTTTTCATCTTCATCTATTATATTATAAAATATCAATAAATTAAATAAATATAATAAGTTTATTAAATATTTTTTTAAATATATAAACAGAAATTAAGTGATGCTTAAAATTTGGTTGAATATATATTTTAAATAATCTTTATTTTAAAATAATTGTTTTTAAGTAGAAAATACTAAAAGTAATTATTCATTTAATATAATATTAAATATATTTTTTCTTTTGATATGCATCACATAACTATCATTGAATGCATTTCATTAAGAATTAAATAAAATGAATCAAATATAATAATGAATAAAATGGGTCAAATACTAAAATGAGTCATTTAGTATTTTTGTTATTATAATAGCGTTATTACACATCACAATCCATAAAACAATAACATTATATGCATTTGATTTGTTTCCTTTTATATTATTTTTTACTTTTAAATTATAATAAATGTGTTAATTTTAAATTTTATAAAATTTTCTAAGAGATTAATTGGATTACACAGTCAGTAAAGTATTTTTACACTATCATCCATTTAAAATAAATCATTTTGACACATAATTATAGTGTATTCTAATTAATATCATTTTCTAATGTATATTTTATTTTTCTATTTTAAAATATTAAATGTTACCTTCAATTAAAAATAAATTATAAAATATTAGTGATTTAGTATAAAAAATAGACAACATTACTTTTATAAACGTGTAACAAATATTTTTATAAAAAAATTAAATGATTCAAATATTATATATCATGTAAATGAAAACTCACTCTTTGGGTGTAAACATGTGACACTCAAATCTAAAGCAATTCATTTTTTTCTCTTCTCCCAATTTTCAATCAACTTTCAATTGTTAATTTTTTTTATCTTCTTCCAACTTTCAATAGTTTTTCCCACCTATTCCCAAATTGTAACATGGCCTTATTTGTTTTTTTTTATCATACTCATAGAGTTAACATCAATCACAACAAAACATGGATGATATTGATGATATTTTTGATAAAGTGTTAATTTAATTTTTTTTTGTGCATCATTGTAATATTTGACAAAAAATTATATTGCAATGCGAGAATTAATTCTAATTTTTTAAAATATAACTTTTTTCTTATATTTATTGATTTTTATTAATTCTATTTCTTTTTCAAAATTTTAAATAAAAACAAAAAAAAACTAATTTTTTGTAAATAAAATATTTATTAATTTTTATTAACTATATTTTCTTTATTTTTTTTTTCAAATTTTAAATATAATTAAATACATTCTAAAATCAAACAAATTTTGAAGATAAAAAATACATTATGAAAACAAATACATTTTGAAAACAAATGAGCATCACCGACGTATACCCGTGCGAAAGCACGGGTATCATTCTAGTTATTCTTGAAACTTAAAGTAAAACTTTATGAGGTCAAAAAATAACATCTACTGCATAAAGTAATCATCTACTGGATCCACCCAATGTTACGGAACCTCATTGGCTAATCCGAACATTGAGCTGTAGCTTTTACTCCTCTACAGGAGGTTCTACCAACGTCCATGCTCTTTTATCAGATCGATCAAGGCATCGATTGCTTGTTCTATCGCAATCGCACGCTTCACAACTGTCTGCAATTGTAACAAAATACTAAAGGACATAAGTGCATGTTCAAAATACTAAAGTACATAAGTGCATGTTTGGATACGTGATTTTGCAAAAGAATGTACAGGTCTAAAAACAACATTGTTTTAGAATGATCAAATGCAAAAAAAAAAAAAGAATATTTGCATGGAGAAAAAAAATTAAAACCTGTAAACTATTAATCTTTAAGAACCAACTTATCAAATATTGAATCCAGTCATTAGGCTCAGCAAGTAAGAACACACAACACAATCATGATTTAAGCCACCCAACTGATCCTATAGCAAATACAGTACATGATAAAGATCTATTCAAAAAGAAAATATCTCCTCAAACCAGGTTCCTATTTGTTATAGTTCTTCATTTCTATGCAGCATATAACAAGTAATGAAAGAGGTTTTTGAAGCATAAGCATGCTAAAATTTCTGTATGACAACTGAATTTGCCAATCCTGCTTGCTGTATAGTCTGTGTTTCATCAGCTAGAACCTTTGGGGAACCCCATCATCTGAAGTTAATAACCCTGCCGACCGCCAGGTTGTTTTCATCAGCTAGAACCTTTGGGGGAACCCCAGTTGATAACCCTGCCGACTGCCAGGTTCAGATGCATCAAATGTGATTTTGGATATAGTCAACACCGGACTGGATTTTGTTTCATAGTATGGTTCTATTTGGATAAACATCTTACTAAAGCATTTATCATATAAGTATAAGCTATTTCTATAACAATAAAAATAAAGTCAAAGTGTTTTCATATAATCTATAAGCTAGTTGTTTTCATAGAACCTATAAAATAAGCTGAACCTATATAGACATATCATAAGCTGTTTCCATAAGTCTAATAAAAGTAAATAAGTTGTTTCCATAAGTCTTATAAAAGTAAATAAACTTGCAAAGTCACAGACCCTAAATTGGACAAATACAAAACCAAAGATCTCAAACAGAAAACTCACAGATAGTTCTCATTCCTCCTTATGAGGTTTACATTTACAGCTGACCTCATATCTGCAGGCTCAAGCTCTTTTGGGCATTCAGATTTTTTAATGCTCTGCATTCAAAAATAGTTAAGGAACAAACCTTAGCATTTGCCTTTGGAGGGTAGTCATTGTTTAGCTAAGGATCCACACATTTCTTCACTTTATCCTCAGTCAACCTTGGAGTTGCCTAAAAACTTTAAGACACATTGGCAAAACAGAAGATACTATATAACAACAAATAAAGCAATTAAGTTAATTAAACTTCTGAAGAACAAACAAATTAAGGATAAACATTCCCAAGTGACAACACTTTGTATGGTCTACCGAACTTTCTTCCCGTCAAAAGTTTTAAAAGCACAAATCCGAAACTATACCCATCATGATTCCGATCGAAAAATCAAAAACACTGTAATTACAAATAAATCAAAACATTATTTCATTGAAGCTAAATTATGACAGATACATAGATGACTAAATATAACTAATATATAACCAACTGAAACATGGCTTTCTCTTTCAGATCCTCATTTTCTGAAAAAAATAGATGTAAAAATAGATGGGCATCCAATCTATAGAAGTGCAGAACAATTGAGAATGCCAATAAATTCAGAAAAAAAAAGATGTAAGTAACTTCTAATTATCATAACATCTCTACCTACTGATGTAATGTAACTAATATCTAAGCATGTACTTATGCACATTCATTTATGAGTGATTACACATTACATACACAACAACCAACCATTTTCTAAGCCTAGAGAATAAACCTTCCCCCAACACACGCACATACAAAATACCAAATCAAAGTATATTGAATTATATAAATGAAACTATAGCCACAACAACAATATATCCATATACAGTTCTATAAAAAAACAAATGAATTTTTTCTTAAGATCTTTGACGTAAAAATGAATGAGTTATATTAATATGAAATCTTTGATGAAGAGCCTATGAAGTTTTGTTGCTGTATCATGGAAATTGTTGTTATCCAATGTGACAAAAATTCCAGATATGAAGGAGTCTATTTGTTCTTAAGATTCTAATGTCAGTACCCATGTAAGCATCAGATACCGAAAAATAAATTAAAAATTAAAATTTTTTTAATCATGTAGGATAAGGTAAATGTCATTCTAATGTATAAATTGATTCAATGAAGCAAACCTTCAATTCTTCATCATAACCAACCAAAGAAAGTGCAATTTCAGCATTCTCCTTGCCCACCTGTAATGAAATTAATCAAGGTCCTTAGTTAAGGTAATTAAGTAATCAAGACATAAGATAACAATAAAATAAAAATATAGACATAAATTGCAATCACCTACCAATCTAACAACGACTTGTTGAACTCTTGAGGGAACAATATAGTATTCTATTTTATTCAAAGGTATAATTGTAACTCTTCTTCTAAGATTTACATGCTATAGTAGTTGTTTTCCGGTACTCTCTGTGTCAACTACAACATTGTACAACTTTCCACCAGCTGAAACCTGGAAATGGTCATATTCAAGTCGTTAATGTCAGAATTTTCATTTATAAGTTCAGATATAAGTAACAGACGCTGTCAACCTCTAGGGCAGTCACTGTGGACCTATCTTTCACTTTGATGAGTTTTTCAACAACACCCTTCACCTTTGACCTATCAAAGTTCTTGACAGGATCACAGTATGAAAAATCAACATTAGCCAAGTTTACTGAAATATTGCGGATTTCAGCCTTCAACTTGTGCACACTATCCCTCTCAAATTCATGCTCCTGGTAGTCATTTAAAAAAAATTAAGACTTGTGAAACCTCTTTAGATTGAAAAGAAATGAACTGAAGAGAAAACAATCAAACCTTCTGCAAAGCTTCCATCTCAACCTCTTTATAAGGAATAGACTCCAACTCTGTCTTGAGATTTTCAACATCCTTTTTTTTTTATCTTTGAGCTGTTTTTTCACATTAGTAGCCTCATCCTTTTCACAATGGCTAATTTTGGTTTTCAGCTGTTTTAATTATGTTTCAGCACTCCCAACTGCTTCCTTAACATAGTCTAGTTGGTTCTCTAAGCATTTCTCCTCGTCACCACTGCTCTTATGCTTTGCTTTTCAAATCAGCTTCTGCTTCTTCAGCCTTCTTAATGGAAGATGCCTTCTCTTATATATATTGCTTGTCTTCTATTTTATAATAAAATAGCACCTGAGGATTTTTTAAGTTGAAGACAATCGGATTCCCATCAGCAGTTCCCATAACCATCAAAGGTTGATCCCAATGTTTTTTTGCTTTTGGACTTACATAATAGAATCAGTGACTGCTGCATTTCTGGTGGTTGACTTCAGTTGTTTAGTTTCGGTTGAATCAACTTTAGGTTCATCTGGACTATGTAATACGATAGAAGATGATATAAGCCACTGAATGCCAGCTGCATATTGTAGGCACATGGATTAAAGCCTCTCCAACTTCTGTGATTACGAATTCAATAAAAACCAATAATGAGAAGGGTTAAACCTTTGACAATCAGTTGATGGAAAATGTCAAGTAAAAGAAGTTTGACAGGTTAAAATATGATCCCTTAGAATTTATAAATTTAGTTTCACATATCCTAATCCTATACTTTAAAACAATCACCTAAAACAAACAAAATACGTTTTCCAAAATAAACCAAGGCAAAAAGACTGATCAGCACCTATGAAAAGTAAGAGTAAGGAAAAAATGATAAGCCGATACTCTTTTGAATATTAAAGCACCTGCCAATGAGTTCAGACCAGGTTCATGTTTGTAGAGGAACATTACATCAAGTACAACTATTGCAAATGACTGCATAGAAGGACCGATCTGGTGGAGATTGCTCGCATAACCTCAAAAACAACTGGGCTTTAGGAATTAAATTCTCCTCAGCATGATGCTTCAGCTCTTGTAGAATAATTCCAATAGAAAAAATTAGATGCATTTATATTTTTATTTGTTAGTCTGATCCAGAGTAGGCAAAAAGTAGGGAGGCATTTGTTCCTCCAAAACCAAATGATTTTGACATAACTAATTTAATTGGAATCCACAACTGAGACGACACTCTCGCACTAAGACTATTGCCATAGAGTGGAAACGCGATAAAAGAGTAATCAATATCAAGATTAAAAGAGGGTTTAGGGTTTCGAATTACCACCAAAAGAAGAAGAGGAAATGAAATACGATGATGGAGATAGTAAATGAAATAGGGTGACGTCATAGTGTAGAAAATATGTAGAGACATTTCTTTAAAACGTTGAACAAATTCCCAAACTTGTTTGCAAATATCAAGGAGTGGCTGCACAACTTCTCGTAAAAGAAGAAAGAAAATAGACCGTCGTAGAGTTGGTAGGCCAATAGTGGAGACATGTATACTTCCAAAATATTTGTTTTGCGAATACCTAGGTCAGAGGAGGCTGTGAAGCGCATGAAAAATCAAGGAGAAGGAATATTAGAATGCTCTTCATCCAGGCTATCTACTTGGCAAGTTTTGGGAGCAAAAGGACAATTTGTTCTTTTATAAAACATCCAATCTTCTTATATGGTAGATGTTTTTTTCAATGTTAACAAAAACATGAAGATCTTTTTAATAAATATCATTGCTTGTGTTCATATTTTTAATGTTTGTAATCAAAATAATGCATCCTTATGATGTCCTTTGTTTTTCAAAACGGAAGGGGATACTCTTGTGCAAAAGTGATTATTTCACAAATCGAAAACCACTTTAATTTTATTGAGGACCTATTCAGTTGGGCATGGACCTTTCGACAAGCTTTTGACTATTTATTTTCCCACCTTATGGTGTAGGTTGTACTCCTAAAAACTTAAAAATGTTCTTAGATTTTCTTGGAGATGTTTCTCGAATGCTCCAAAGATTATGTTTGTTAAGATTTAGTCAGGAGATGCATCTGTGAAGATATATGAGGTGAATTTGCAAATGTATCTCCAAAATCTTCTTTGCATGTTTCTTGACAAAAACATTGTCCTAAGTTTGTATTTTTATGAATCCAAAGTCATTTTAATTAGACTAACATTGCCATTATGAACATTGTCCTCAAAGTATGGTAAAAATTCAAAACATCCAAAAATACAAATAAAAAGCATAACGTATTGTGTATGCTTAATCCTAACCTCTTGGCTCCTCTTCTGTCGTTGGTAACCTAAGGCATTTCGTGCCCCAGTAAGAATGGAACATGCTAGGGTAACTGCATCATCGCCACCTCTCTCAAACATCACTTACTCTATGCCCTCATATGTAATTCACACTATTATGATAGCCCGACAACACATCAATGATATGGTCATCCCTGCCTGCTCATTCTCAAGGATCTCTCATAAGTAGACCTAGGTGGATGCGCAAAAGCGTTCGATATCATGCCAAGGTGTGAGACACTATAGAACCAAGTCATGTAATCGTCCACATAAGATCATTGATTTGTGGTGGACATACTCTGATACTCCTCTAGTACCAGATGACTCTCATAGTTCTCCAGTATGTCATCAAGATGTCTATGGACTATGCTGTTAGGAGAAGACACGAAGAGGGATCTCATAATGATTAACATATACCAAATAGACGCATGCATCGGTCAAGAAGATACATGAACATCAGATTCTCCCAAATGCCAACCATCCATGAAATGGGATCAAAAGGAACATTGTCCCAATGAGTGTTATATGGTGTCCAATCAATGCCATCGTGCTGAGTCCAATCAATATACATATAGAACGATCATACAACATCATTCCCTCTGTGCAGGTAATATAGGCAACCAGGTGGCCAATCCTCAGTATACTCCAGCACACTATCAAACACGTGGATGCTGTGAAAGTGGGATAGGTTCCATCCCTAAAAATGAATAAGAAAAAAGTGTTAGTAAAAACTGTTAAAAAACTGGTTTTAATATTAATTGTGGTTATGAAAATTATCGTCAACAAGGTGCAGGAGTCTGTCATTTTCTTTGTTGTCCAAAGAGAACCTTCGCTCAGCTCGGAGTACAGGTATACCAAACACGTGGCCCCCCCAGTTCCACTCGTGAATGGCTGACAAGTTAATGAAATACTTAAGGTATGCCACTGTTATCCCTAAATTTCGACGCTAGCAAGTAATGAGGTCATTTGACTTAATAAAGAGTTTTCTCATTATGAGCTAAAAGTGAGGTTTTCGACCTTACTCATTAAAAAGATGAGAGTCGAAGGAACTTACTTACAAATTTGGTACTTAAAGAAAATCTGAGTTAAAATAATTTCTAAGTGTTGGGATGGTTCGACCATGTGAGATTCGACGAAAATGGAAGTTACATGAGTTTGACACGTTCATGCTTGGAGGAAAGTTATGTAATTTCCAATTTAAGTGCAGAGACAAGTGGTGCAATATCAAGCTTCTTCAACATATTAGTGGGACAAGTGTCATCATCTTAGGATAATCTTAGGAGTAAACCGTTGAAAACGGTTACCTTGTAATGTATATAAATAGCTTAGTCTAGTGTTAGAATAAGTGTGTGGAAATCATATGTACTAGTATCTCCGTATACTCAAAGTATCCGCGTGCAGAAAAAAAGAGTGCGTGTAGAGAAAAGAGTGTAGTGAGAATGTACGTGATTGAAACACCACTAATTTATCTTTAAATGTCAATTTATCTTCAAGTTATTTATCTTTGAAGCCATTTAAAATTTCAAGTCTCTTACGTTAAAGAATTTACCTTTCAAAGTCATTTACCTTTTCAAAAACTTTTACTGCATTTCCTTTATAATTCTCGCCTTTACTTTTCCAGCATTTTAACATTTTTGCCTTGTGTTTATCTTTCATTTATATTTTCAGTCATTTAAGTTTCCTTGCGTTGCCTTTAATTTCCATTTACCTTCAAGTCTTGTCTTTACTTTTCATTTAAATCTTAAAGCCTTGCCCTTTCTTTTATTTTACTTTGAAAGTTATTGCTTTTACTTCATTCTTTTTATTTTAAAACACCTCCTGAATCCTGTTGAAGGGTTCATACTCTTTTTTCCCAAAAACATTACAAACTAATCAACCTTTTTAGCACATGTCCTAGGATCAATCTGATCAATCCTGTGAGTAATTGAGGGTATTTTGGTATCTTCAGAGGACCAACGGTTGTTTACCAATTTTGGGGGTAAACAAATTGGCATGCCCAATGGGGAAATGCTAAAATACGGTTTCTAGAAGTTTTATAACTTCCTTTTTATATAACTTCATTTTTATAACTTCTTTGGTAACTTCTTTTACGTGGGCATACTGGTCGAAGGAGTGGTTACTTTTGTTGTATGCATTTAAGAAGTGGGAAAGTAGCCAACACCGATCATTATATACCTAGAAGAAGAAATGCAAGGAGGATGGCGTCTAACCAAGGAAACCCAAGTGATTCAATTTCCGTAACAAGTGGGTTGAATCCCCAAGTGAGCAGTTCAAATGTTCATAGTATGAATACACAAGATGTGCCTAGAAGTGAGGCAATCCCAGTCTCCAACCCTTCGACAGGGGCTTCGACAACACCAAATATGGTGTCAGAGCCAACCCCTTCGACGAGGCCAGGAGCGGTAGCTACTAGCACATATGCTAGTTACTATGATCAATCGGTGTTGAAGTACCTTGGGCCAAATGCTCAAACTCCACCACCAAATTCTTTTGTATTCATACCATACATACCTGCAGGATTTTCTCAACCTGTGACTAGAAATCCACCCTATGGCATGCCAACAACGATGATGGCGAACATAAGAAATGCACCTCCAGTTTTTTCAGACAATGTTGCTTTTTCGCTTTTGCAAGAATCTGGTTCTGCAATAAACATGAGAAGGAATAGCCAAACTATTGGCTTTGGGCATTCTGTAACGCCCCGATTCGATTTTCCCAATTTTTGTGGAGTCTTTTATTTTATTTGTATGATAATTGTTTTATTTGTGAAATTATCATGATGATATGATATGTTGAGGAATTAATGTGATATGTCGGTGTGATATGTGATTTTACCATTTTGTGAATTTTCGGGTAAAATTGAATTGGAGGGTATTTTAGATATTTGTTAATTAGTAATAAGTTAGAAATTAGTAGAATTGATATTTTTGTGAGAGAATGATATTTGGTTGGAAAGAGTAGAAAATAGAAATAGAAATAGAAAGAAAGAGAATATAAGAGAGTGAGAAAGAGTGAAATAGAAAAGTTGGTAAGAAGAGAAAGAAAAGGAAAAGAAAGAAAAGGAGAGAAGAGAAAAAGAAGAGAAAACAGGGAAAGTTGGAAAAGCTTCAAGATTGCTCCTAGGAATCGAAATAATCGGGTAAGGGTGATAAGCATTGTTATCTTAATATTGTATATGATTATGTATGTGTTTGATTGGTTGAGTTTTGATTTTGATGGAAGTTTAGAGAAGATGAATAGTTAGGGTTTTAGAGAAAATGTGAGAAATTAGTGGATTAATCGGTTAGAAATCGTTATAATCGAAGTATGATGTTAGATATATGCTTTAGATCATGTTTATGGAAGTATTTTGGAGATTTGGGGTGTTTGGAGTTGACTGTTCGCAGTTGAGAAATTCTGGAATTCGCAGTGGTCGCTCAGCGAGCTATCCCTCGCTCAGCGAAAGTTCCAGGGATTTCCTCGCTCAGCGAGCCTGTAGGTTTTTGAGGAAATTGTGTTTTAATCCGTAGCTTTAGTTTCGGGTATCCGTTTTTAGTGTTCCTTATATCGATTCGAAGCTAGAAACGTGTAGAAGCTAATGATGCTAAGAAATGTAATTTTTAGCCGACTTTCACCCGACTTTTCTGATAAAACGTAAATGAATTAATTAGGGAAATGTGGGTTGATGTGATGTTGTGGCCGTTTAGCAAATGAATACATTGTTTGAATTGAATGTCAATGTATGTTAATTGAATGATATGAATGCATAATTATGTTGTAAATAACGTATGCATTTTCAAGAATGTTGTGTGTCATTTTGCATGTAAATCATAATGTATGCATTCTTGTGTCGTGGGATTCTTTGTGAATCCGTTGTAGCATCGTGTGCTCATGTGGAGTGTGAGCGATGACTACAACATGATCGTGTGCCCGTGTGAGGTGTGAGCGATCGGATTGTGTGCCCGTGTGGAGTGTGAGAAATCCATAAACATCGTATGCCCATGTGGGGTGTGAGCGATGGGTGATTTATTCACATTGATTGTGTGCTCGTGTGGGGTGTGAGCAATCAGATTGTGTGCCCGTCTGTGGGTGTGAGCAATCCATAAACATTGTGTGCCCATGTGGGGTGTGAGCAATGGGGAACATCGTGTGCCCGACGGGGAGTTACTTTAGGTAACAAGTGATGTTTCCATCTGGTTCCTAAGTGAACCTGCTGAAATGTTGAGTCAGTACCGCATTGCATCTGCATAGAGTCGTGTGTCGGTCTCTATGAGTTGCATTTTATCATTTTAATTATGATATGCAGAAATAAACATGAATGTGCATATATTTATTTGGAGTATTATGGAGATGATAGTATGTGTGATGAAACATACTTGTTGTATATATGCATGTTTGATATATGTATATGTATGTGATTTATACATTTGTAATGTATATGTGTGATTAAACATAGCTAGATGTATGTTTATGAGGAATGAATAGAATTGAGGAATAAACATAAATAATGTAAGTTTATGTGAATTAGTGAATTGGTGCATAATGAATATGCTTGAATTGTGTATGTACACGTTGCGATGTGTATAGGTGATGAGGGATGATTTGTGGTGAGAATATGTTTTATATGCATTCTATATGTTGAGATATATAATTATATGCAATGTTATTATGATAATGTTTCTCACCCTTATGTTGTTTTATGATGCTCAATGAGGCATTGCAGAATAGGTTGCTGGATGGCAATTTTTGTGAAGCTCGTCTTTATCTTTTGGTCGGTCGGCTCTGATATGTAGCACTGGGTAGTTAGGTTGGCTTAGCGCCATTTTTGTGATGCATTGTGTACATGTATCTTTTGGATGGATGTCTTGTATAGACATGGATGTTGTTGTTGGCATCAAACTTGTTGATATATATATATATATATATATATATATATATATATATATATATATATATATATATATATATATGAATGGAAATATGTATGTTTGACGTTGTTGAAATGTTTCCGCTGTATAATCATTTATCGTTTGGAAATTACCCTATTGTTGCATATCTATTATGAGCAGGTGTAATGTGGTTTGATTTCAAGTATAATGTGACATTGCTCTTTTATACCATATTTCGAATAAACTCTGATGGAATTTTTGATATGTGCCTAAATTATTTAATTGCTTATTTGGGGTATAGAAAGGGGGTGTTATATTAAGTGGTATCAGAACCAGTGTTCGAGTCAGTTGTGTCTGTCTTGATGTTGTTATGATTGAACTTTTGTTTAATCTTGTTGTTGTCTTTGGGAACAATCAGAATATGGCTGGTAGAAACGACAATGTTATGGCTGCTGCTTTGGAAGCAATGGCTAGGGCGGTGCAGGGGGCGCCGAATGTGAATGTTAATGATGAGTTCGGGAAGAATCAACCGACGGTCTTCAAAGGAAGATTCAATCCTGATGGTGCTCAGAATTGGTTGAAGGAGATTGAAAGAATCTTCAGAGTCATGGATTTTGCTGAAGAGAGTAAGGTGAGGATTGGTTCTCACATGCTGAAGGAAGAAGTCGATGATTTTTGGGTCGGTAGAAGTCAAGCTCTTGAGGAGGAGGATGAAGAGATAACTTGGGAAGTTTTTCGTACCGAGTTCTTAGGGAAGTACTACCCTGAGAGTGTGAAGGGAAAGAAGGAGATGGAATTCCTTGAACTGAAGCAAGGTAGTATGCCGGTGGTTGACTATACTGCTAAGTTTATGGAATTGGTTCAGTTTCATCCTCACTATGTTGCTGCTTCTGCTGAGTTTTCTAAGTGTATTAAGTATGAGAATGGTTTGCGTCCTGAGATTAAGAAAGCTGTGGGATACCAGAGAATTAGAAGGTTTTCAGATTTGACTGAATGTAGTAGAATTTTTTAGGAAGGTATCAGAGCTCGTTCTACACATTACAAGAGTGTGAATGAGAGGAAAGGGAAGCAACAAGCTAGAAGTGGACCTTATGTGACACCCACTGATAAGGGCAAACATAGGGGAAACTTTGATAGGAGATCTGGTGGAGGGAGTTCTGGTCCCGTTAAGTGTTACAAGTGTGGCGATTTAGGCCACAAGTCTTTTGAGTGTGGGAAGAATATTGTGAAATGTTCAAACTGTGGAGGTCTTGGACATGCTACTACCGAGTGTAGGAGGAACATTGTGAAGTGCTTCAATTGTGGGGAAGTTGGTCACATTAGTACTAAGTATACTAAGCCGAAGCAAGCTCAAGCGGGCGGAAAGGTGTTTGCATTAGCAGGGAAGGATACTATTAGTGCATACCGTTTGATTAAAGGTACGTGCTTTATTAATAGTACGCCTTTAGTTACTATTATTGATACGGGAGCGACTCATTCGTTTATTTCTCTTGAGTGCACTAAACGTTTGAATTTGTTTATGTCTTCTTGGGATGGTGAGATGGTTATTGAGACTCCTGCTTCAGGGTCAGTAACTACTTCCTTGGTGTGTGTAAGTTGTTCTTTGACCATGTATGGTAAAGATTTTGTTATGGATTTAGTTTGTTTGCCGTTGGAAGGTTTGGACGTGATCTTGGGTATGAACTGGTTGCACTTTAATCGAGTTCATATAGATTACTATCATAAGTTAGTAAGATTTCCTTCTTTGGATGATGATGAAGAAGAGAGTTTCCTGTCCACGAAAGAGTTGAAGAAACTTTTAGTGGACGAAGCTCAATTGTTTGGTTTGTTTGCATCGTTGTCAGTGGAAAGCGAAGTGGAGATAAGTAGGTTTCCAGTGGTGTGTGATTTTCTAGAAGTATTTCCGAATGATATTAAGGATGTACCGCCGGAAAAAGAAGTTTAGTTTTCTATTGATCTAGTTCCGGGTACTAGACCGATTTCGATGGCACCGTATCGTATGTCAGCTTCAGAGTTGGTAGAATTGAAGAAGCAGTTGAATGACTTGTTGGATAAGATGTTTTTTAGGCCGAGTGTTTCTCCTTGGGGTGCACTGGTATTGTTAGTAAAGAAGAAGGATGGAAGTATGCGGTTATGTATTGATTATCGACAGTTGAACAAGGTGACAATTAAGAACAAATATCCGCTTCCGAGGATCGATGATTTGATGGACCAATTGGTTGGTGCGCGTGTTTTTAGTAAGATTGATTTGAGATCAGGATATCACCAGATTCGTGTGAAAGAGGAGGATATTCAAAATACGGCTTTTAGGACACGGTATGGTCATTACGAGTATTTTGTGATGCCATTCAGAGTTTCTAATGCGCTAGGTGTGTTTATGGAATACATGAATCGTATTTTTCATGAACAGTTGGATCGTTTTGTGGTTGTGTTCATCGACGACATTTTGATTTATTCTAAGTCTCAAGAAAAGCATGAAAAACATTTAAGGACTGTGTTACAAATTTTGAAAGAGAAACAATTGTATGCTAAGTTGTCAAAGTGCGAGTTTTGGTTGTCGAAGGTAAGTTTTCTTGGGCATGTTATTTCTGATGGTGGTATTAGTGTTGATCCATCCAAGATTGATGCGGTAATGCAATGGGAAGTTCCTAGATCGGTTACGGAGATTCGAAGCTTTTTAGGCTTGGCGGGTTATTATCGGAGGTTTATTGAAGGATTTTCAAAGTTGGCACTTCCGTTAACGCAGTTGACTTGTAAAGGAAAGGCTTTCATTTGGGATATTCATTGCGAAGAAAGTTTTATGGAACTTAAGAGAAGGTTAACAACGACTCTGATATTGATTTTTCTGAATCCGACGGAACCATTTGTGGTGTATTGTGATGCTTCATTGTTTGGGTTAGGTGGTGTTTTGATGCAAGATGGAAAAGTTGTAGCTAATGCTTCAAGACAATTGAGGGTGCATGAAAAGAATTATCCTACGCATGATTTAGAATTAGCGACTGTGGTTTTTGCTCTAAAAATTTGGAGGCATTATCTTTATGGTGCAAGGTTCGAAGTTTTTAGTAATCACAAAAGTTTGAAGTATTTATTTGATCAAAAGGAATTGAACATGAGACAAAGGAGATGGTTAGAACTTTTGAAGGATTATGATTTTGGTTTGAGTTACCATCCGGGTAAGGCGAATGTGGTGGCCGATGCCTTAAGTCGTAAGTTGTTACATATGTCCGAATTGATGATAAAGGAATGGGAACTTTTGGAGAATTTTAGAGACTTGAGTTTGGTTTGCGAGATGACGTCGAGAAGCGTGAGACTTGGTATGCTACGTGTTACGAATGATTTTCTTGCAACCGTTTGTGAAAAACAAAAGTTGGATTTGAAATTTGTTGATTTGATGATGAATGAAAATGAGGATTTCAAGGTTGATAATTTTGGAGTTTTGAGATTCCGTGGTCGTATTTGTATTCCTGATGATGAGGAGTTGAAAAAGATGATATTGGAAGAGGGACACCAGAGTAATTTAAGTATTCATCCGGGTGCGAATAAGAAGTACCAAGATTTGAAAAAGATCTTTTGGTGGTCCGGATTGAAGAGAGATGTAACTCATTTTGTGTGTGCGTGTTTGACTTGTCAGAAGTCTAAGGTGGAACATCAAAAGCCTAGTGGTTTGATGCAACCGTTGGATATTCCGGAATGGAAATGAGATAGTATATCGATGGATTTTTTTACGGGTTTGCCGAATACGCAAAGAGGTCATAATGCTATTTGGGTAATTGTGGATAGGCTTACTAAATCTGCTCACTTTATTCTGATTGATATTAATTATTCTTTGGAGAAGCTAGCCGAGATTTATGTTTCCGTGATTGTGAAGTTGCATGGAGTTCCTAAGAGTATTGTATCAGATAGAGATCCTAGATTTACATCGAGGTTTTGGGAAAGTTTGCAAAAGGCTTTAGGTTCTAAGCTAAGATTGAGTTCGGCTTACCATCCGCAAACGGACGGTCAAACCGAGAGGACAATTCAATCGTTGGATGATTTGTTGCGTGCTTCTGTGCTAGAGCAATGGGGTGTTTGGGATAGTTATTTAGCGTTGATTGAGTTCACCTATAATAACAGTTTTCATTCGAGTATTGGTATGGCACCATTTGAGGCTTTGTATGGTCGGAGATGTCGAACACCTTTGTGTTAGCATGAAACCAGAGAGAGAACGGTAGTTGGATCGGAGATGGTACAACAAACGACAGACAAAGTAAAGTTTATTCGGGAGAAGATGAGAGCTTCTCAAAGTAGACAAAAGAGTTATCATGACAAGATAAGGAAGAATCTTGAGTTTCAGGAAGATGACCATGTGCTCTTGAGAGTTACACCGGTTATGGGTGTGGGTCGTGCTTTGAAGTCGAAGAAGTTGACTTCTCGTTTTATTGGACCGTATCAGATTACTGCACGAGTGGGTGTTGTGGCTTATCGTGTGGCGTTGCCTCCGAATCTTTCGAATTTGCATAATGTGTTCCATGTTTCGCAACTTCGGAAGTATGTTCTGGATCCGTCACATGTTATTCCCATGGACAAAGTTGAAGTAAGAGATAACCTTACGGTGGAAGCTTTACCGGTTAGGATTTTGGATCGTGAAATCAAGAAGCTAAGAGGCAAAGATATTGTGCTTGTGAAAGTGGCGTGGGGAGGCGCTGCAGAAGGCAATACGACTTGGGAATTGGAGAGTGGGATGCGCGAGTCGTATCCGGAGTTGTTTGGATTAGGTAATATTTTCGAGGACGAAAATTTCTAAAGTGGGGGAGAGTTGTAACGCCCCGATTCGATTTTCTCAATTTTTGTGGAGTCTTTTATTTTATTTGTATGATAATTGTTTTATTTGTGAAATTATCATGATGATATGATATGTTGAGGAATTAATTTGATATATCGGTGTGATATGTGATTTTACCGTTTTGTGAATTTTCGGGTGAAATTGAATTGGAGGGTATTTTAGATATTTGTTAATTAGTAATAAGTTAGAAATTAGTAGAATTGGTATTTTTGTGAGAGAATGATATTTGGTTGGAAAGAGTAGAAAATATAAATAGAAAGAAAGAGAATATAAGAGAGTGAGAAAGAGTGAAATAGAAAAGTTGGTAAGAAGAGAAATAAAAGGAGAAGAAAGAAAAAGGAGAGAACAGAAAAAGAAGAGAAAAGAGGGAAAGTTGGAAAAGCTTCAAGATTGCTCCTAGGAATCGAAATAATCGGGTAAGGGTGATAAGCATTGTTATCTTAATATTGTGTATGATTATATATGTGTTTGATTGGTTGAGTTTTGGTTTTGATGGAAGTTTAGAGAAGATGAATAGTTAGGGTTTTAGAGAAAATGTGAGAAATTAGTGGATTAATCGGTTAGAAATCGTTATAATCGAAGTATGATGTTAGATATATGCTTTAGATCATGTTTATGGAAGTATTTTGGAGATTTGGGGTGTTTGGAGTTGACTGTTCGCAGCTGAGAAATTCTGGAATTCGCAGTGGTCGCTCAACGAGCTATCCCTCGCTCAGCGAAAGTTCCAGGGATTTCCTCGCTCAGCGAGCCTGTAGGTTTTTGAGGAAATTGTGTTTTAATCCGTAGCTTTAGTTTCGGGTATCCGTTTTTAGTGTTCCTTATATCGATTCGAAGCTAGAAACTTGTAGAAGCTAATGATGCTAAGAAATGTAATTTTTAGCCGACTTTCACCCGACTTTTCTGATGAAACGTAAATTAATTAATTATGGAAATGTGGGTTGATGTGATGTTGTGGACGTTTGGCAAATGAATACATTATTTGAATTGAATGTCAATGTATGTTAATTGAATGAGATGAATGCATAATTATGTTGTGAATAACGTATGCATTTTCAAGAATGTTGTGTGTCATTTTGCATGTAAAGCATAATGTATGCATTCTTGTGCTGTGGGATTCTTTGTGAATCCGTTGTAGCATCATGTGCTCATGTGGAGTGTGAGCGATGACTACAACATGATCGTGTGCCCGTGTGGGGTGTGAGCGATCAGATTGTGTGCCCGTGTGGGGTGTGAGCAATCCATAAACATCGTGTGCCCATGTGGGGTGTGAGCGATGAGTGATTTATTCACATTGATTGTGTGCCCGTGTGGGGTGTGAGCAATCAGATTGTGTGCCCGTGTGGGGTGTGAGCAATCCATAAACATTGTGTGCCCATGTGGGGTGTGAGCAATGGGGAACATCGTGTGCCCGACGGGGAGTTACTTTAGGTAACAAGCGATGATTCCATTTGGTTCCTAAGTGAACCTGCTGAAATGTTGAGTCGGTACCGCATTGCATCTGCATAGAGTCGTGTGTCGGTCTCTGTGAGTTGCATTTTATCATTTTAATTATGATATGCAGAAATAAACATGAATGTGCATATGTTTATTTGGAGTATTATGGAGATGATAGTATGTGTGATGAAACATACTTGTTGTATTTATGCATGTTTGATATATGTATATGTATGTGATTTATACATTTTTAATGTATATGTATGATTAAACATAGCTAGACGTATGTTTATGCGGAATGAATAGAATTGAGGAATAAACATAAATAATGTAAGTTTAAGTGAATTAGTGAATTGGTGCATGATGAATATGCTTGAATTGTGTATGTACACGTTGCGATGTGTATAGGTGATAAAAGATGATTTGTGGTGAGAATATGTTTTATGTGCATTCTATATGTTGAGATATATAGTTATATGCAATGTTATTATGATAATGTTTCTCACCCTTATGCTGTTTTATGATGCTCAATGAGGCATTGCAGAATAGGTTGCTGGATGGAAATTTTTGTGAAGCTCGTCTTCATCTTTTGGTCTGTCGGCTCTGATATGTAGCACCAGGTAGTTAGGTTGGCTTAGCACCATTTTTGTTATGCATTGTGTACATGTATCTTTTGGATGGATGTTTTGTATAGACATGAATATTGTTGTTGGCATCAAACTTGTTGATATATAAATATATATATATATATATATATATATATATATATATATATATATATATATATATATATATATATATATATATATATATATATATGAATGGAAATATGTATGTTTGACGTTGTTGAAATGTTTCCGCTGTATAATCACTTATCGTTTGGAAATTACCCTATTGTTGCATATCTATTATGAGCAGGTGTAATGTGGTTTGATTTCAAGTATAATGTGACATTGCTCTTTTATACCATATTTCGAATATAATCTGATGGAATTTTTGATATGTGCCTAAATGATTTAATTGCTTATTTGGGGTATAGAAAGGGGGTGTTACACATTCGACTCAGGGTCATGCTCTAAAAAATGAGTCTGCAGCCTATTTAAGGTAACAGATGGATGAGAGTAACATGCAAATGGTTCATACTCTATCCCAAACCATGGGAGAAAATTTCCAGCCTTTGATTCAAAATACAACTCAGACGAATCAACAAATGGTGTCTCAAATGACGCGCATAGCAGAATTCATGGGAGTCCCAACACCAGTTCGACCGCCTAATTACATACCAAATGTAGGAGAGGTTATGCTGCCACCAAACCAAGAGAATCCTCTTGTGGTCGAACCATTAGAAGTCGAACCCATCAGGAATAAAAGGCAAATGCTAGTAGAAGAGGAACCATGGGTGATGGTGGTGAATAGGAAGCATGATGCAGACCATGTGGTTCATCAAGTTCGACAAAATAATTTGGCAGCAGAAAATAATTTAGCAGCCCATGTAGAACGAATAATGGCCAGAAGCGGGATAAATACAGGTTTTGTCAGGCCAAATTTCACTTCACCAATAGTAAAATATATACTTTAGTCAGAACTGCCTCCCAAGACAAAAGTTCCTAAGTTCACTAAGTTCTCAGGGGATACAATTGAATCTACGGTTGAACATATGGCGTATTACATGATAGAGGCTGGTGAGATTGCTAATGATGAGAGTCTAAGAATTAAATACTTCCCCAGTTCTCTCACCAAGAATGATTTCACTTAGTTTACTACATTGCCACCTGGTTCAATATGTAACTGGACTCAATTGGAGTGTTTGTTTCATGAGCAATTCTACATGATTTAGACCAAGATTAGTTTGAAAGAGTTGACCAATGTTAAACGCAAGTTCAACGAGTCCATTGATGATTACTTGAATAGATTTCGACTGCTCAAGGCCAGATGTTTTACACAAGTACCTAAGCGTGAACTGGTCGAAATGGCTGTTGGTGGCCTTGACTATTCTATTAGGAAAAAGCTGGATACCCAGTACTTGAGAGATATGGCCCAACTAGCAGATAGAGTTCGACAACTTGAACATCTGAAGGACAAAAAATCTAGGTATCCAGAGAGTACGTCGAATATCAAAATGAGGTCGAAAACGTCTATGATGAAACTCTACCTCTAGATGACAATGAGATAGACCTAGCTGAACTCAAATAGGGTCCTCCTTATTCATGTAGACTCTTAGTTCCCTCAAATGGAAAGAATCCCATCGAAGTCGAAAAGAATGACAGATTTCCAAAGAAAACATATACTTTTGACGTCACCAAATGTGACGAAATTTTTGATTTATTAATTAAGGATGACCAAATACTTGTGGCTCCTGGTACTAAAACGCCACCTTTAGATCAAAGAAAGAAATTAGGTTTTTGTAAATACCATAATTATTTGGGTCATAAAACTTCTCAATATTTTCTTTTCATGGATTTGGTGCAAAATGCAATCCAGGAGGGAAGAATCAAATTTGGAGACAAGCCAAAGGCACATATGAAGATAGATATTGATCCTCTTCAGGTGGCTAAGGAAAATTATATTGAACCTTCTCTAGTAAATTGGATTGAGGTTGCTGAGCAAGTTGCTGATGACGACAATAACCCTGATTCAGTTGAGGCTATAGTGGATCCTGTGGTAGTTGAGGTTACTGAGAACCTCAACAATGAGGCTATGCTGCTCAAGGCCAATGAAGAGATAACCAGTGAGCAATGGGAACACCTGATATGCAAGGCTGCTGAAGGATTCTTTAAGACATCACCAGATGTCGAAAGGTTTAATGTGGGGGTTAACATCGTCCCCTATGAGGAGGTTGCAGAGTCAAGCCTCCCACTGATTACACAAGAAACTACTGAGAGTTTCGTGAAGATGGACAAGGCCACTGATGGCCTGGAATTAAACTTCTCCAAGATGGAACTTAAGGACGAAGTTAATGTCAATATGGTCAAAGTGACAAACGACCAAGTACTAAAGGTGGATCATTCTGCACCTCAGAAGGATCACTATAAGAAGGTTTATCCCAAGGAGGATGAGACAATTGTTGATTTCTTGCATAAATGTCAAAGAAAGAAGTCAAAAGTAATGTTGTTTCTAACATAAGAATTACACCATGGCTTGTGATATTTAATTTTTGTTTTAACATAAGCATTGCATCTCATATTGTATTTTTGCTTCATCTGCATAGTTCATTTTCATCTGCATCTAGGGTTTGTGATCTGAGCAATCCAAGAATCAATCCGGGTCATCCCAATGGTCTTGAAGCTATCCAAGAGGGTCCATGTGTGTTCTATGATCATATTATGCTCCACAAAGTTCATGGGAGTCAAGAAATCACAAGGATTGGCAAAGGCTTGGAAGCATAGCTAGAGTTTTCACTACACAAATGACCAAAATTAGGGTTTTGGTTTTAGAGGCCTTAATTCCAAATTTTTTGGTCATTATTGTTCCTAATGTTCTTAATATGTTATAAGGATCATGTGTACCAAGTTTGATGAAAAAATTCATTGTGGAAGCCATCTGATCATTGGGTAACTTCTTGAGCAAGTTTGGACAAAATCAGGGCATCTGAGGCCCCAAACAATGGAACCAAAGGGTCATTTTCATCAAATTTAAGTTCAATGATCTTTATTTGATCTTAGAAGTGGTTGGAAGTTCACAAGATTGAAGAATTTTGAGCCAATTGCAAACTTGCCATTTTTGGAAATGACTTGAAATGCAAACTTTCCATTTTGGGAAAGATTTTCAACCTCCTCTTTCATGACCAAAAATGCTTCAAATGAAAAATTCTTGGACATGAAAGTTGTAGATTAGGTCTTTCCTTTTTCCAAAAGTACAAGAACATGTCTTAATTCATACTAGAACTCAAGATATGGCCTTTCAAAGTTGGCAAAAATCGTATAATTTTCATGTTCATGGCAAAGAGAGATTTATGCAATTTTGAGTTTCAAGCTTCTAAGTGACTTCTAATCCACTCAATTATGTCACAACATGTTAATGCAACTTGCCAAGATCAGAATTGGTGCAAGGATTGAAGCATTTCATGGCTTGGTTCACAAGAAACACGAAAGGGGAAAAGTTGCATAAAGCTTGCCATCTCTTCATCCAAGCATCACAACTGCCTTTCTTTGATCCAAGGGCCCTCCATGAAGCATGTTGAAGAATCTAGCCATAGAATCCCCTGCTGCATTGACCCATACCTCAAGTACACATAAGTTTACATTTTTGCATTTCCTCCCATACCAATCAAACTGAGCCACCACCCACTCCCTGACCAATCACAACCTCTTATGCAAACCCTAGGGAGTTCATTTGATAACACACACAAGCTGAGAATATCACACAAGTCAGATTGCACAAAATAACCCTAGAACTTCACTTCTTCGAATCTCCCTGCACAAGCCTCAAACTTCAAATATTTTTCCACCAATCAACTCAAAATCATCCATAGATCATAAAGCACCCACTCCCATGGCCTGAAACTCCCAAAATCATAAATACGATTTCTGAGTTATCATAACCAAACACTTCAAAACAACCATCATAAACTTGTTCTAAGCTTCACATCATCCTCAGGGTGTCCATTGAAGTTGATTTGCATAAGGGAGGAGGCCAGAAAGCTCAAAACTGCAAAGCTTCATCTCAGGTATACCTCAAGAACATTTTTTCCAGAACTTGCTATTTAAGTTAAAATATCAATCTTCATGTTCCCCTAATCACTCTGATATGTTTTGTTTTGAAAATGATTGAGAAATAAGCATGTACGAAGCTTCTAAATTTTTTGACCTAAAACTTGTTGGCTTCGATTCAGCCTTGTTATGCATGATAAATGATTTTTATTTGTGGATTCATGTTCTATGATGTTAGAGGAGTGATTCTGGGCAAGAAAATAGGAGTTTAGATGCTTGTATGAGTTTCTGAATTTTTTTTTCGTCGGAGAAGATGACCAGATCTAGCTCCGGTCACCTGAAAATGCTTAGGGTTTAATTAGGGTTAATTAGCCAGTTTGAATGTAGGCCCTTAGATCTTAGGGTTATCGCGTGAATGAGTGGTCCAGATTGCTTCATTAACCTTAATTCAGATTAATTAGTTTAATTATAATTAATTAAATTAATTTCCTCAGATTGAATCCTAGCCATTGATAAACGCGCACAGTCAACCCAATCCCCTTAGGTTTGAATCTGGACCCCAGGATCTGATTACTTCTCTTTTTTGTTTATTTTATTTCCATTTTAATTCATTTCTTTTGCATAATTTATTAAAAATACCAAAACTCATCACAAAAATATGAAACTTTGCATTTCTGTTTTAAATATTTTTCTCAACCTAAAAATGATTTTAATTTTATTTTTTGCATATAAAAAGTATTTTTAAAATATTTAAATGTTATTTTTAATTAATTAAAGTGTTTTAATTAATTAAAAATGCATTTAGGTTTCTAAAAATCACCAAAATATCATGAACCATTCCAATACATTTAGAAATATTTTCAAACTCTTATTACAAATTTCTTTTTAGGTTTGATCATAATTTCCCAATTTTCTTTGAATTAGGGTTCATTAAAATCACATTTTCTAACCCTAACTTTTAAAATTCATTTCTGTCTAACCAAGAAGAGTTTGAACTTGATTCTTTTTGCATTGTTTCACATATTGCTGTAGTTTCTAGGTTAATTTTCTCATGAATTTATCTTGCATTTTCAAATTGATTTTCCTTTTTCCTTTTTAATCCCCCAAAAACCCTAGCAAACTTAGAAAAAATCATAACTTTCAATAGGTTAGGCTTCTGACCTTCTCCATTGGGGTGTGACTTTATATGGGATTAGGGTTTGTTTGAGCTTGATTTCAAATTTTTATCATGTTGCATGCTTCTGTTTTGCTCATTTGCATCTCACATGCCCATAAAACCCTAATTTCTCATGTTCATTTGCATTCACCTTGCATATTCATCATCACATGAACTTGCCATGACATTTCAAGCATTCCTTTGTCATATTAGACATATTAGGACATGTTAGAATCTTGCTTGATCATTTCTTCATTCATTTGCCATGTGTTGCATTCATTTCATTTCATAAGCATCCATGTGTTTTCAAGCTTCCAAGAATGCTTTCATGACATCCCATCTTTGTATGATCATTCATATGCACATTGTATGACATTGCATCATCTCATATGCCATTTACATTGCATAATCACTTCTAACTTTGGTCATTTCATCTCATCTCATTTCAATTCATTTCTTTATCCTTTTTGTCTTGTGCTTTCATACTAACTTTTCAGGAGCTTTTGGTAAGTTATTGTGGGAGGTGGATTTTCCTTCACTTCCCACTTCTTCTTATCTCATTCATATGCATTTTATATGTCTTTGAAGTGAATCAAATTCACTTATGCTCCATCTTTCTCACTTTCTTCCTTTAGGTTACTTATCTTCTTAGGAAGTAAGTAACTTATTCTTCTGGTTCCTCTTCCTTTCATCTGCTTCTTCCATTGGTGGCTTCCTTGAAGATCTTTTCTCTCAAGCCTCACAAACCATAGGATGTCCAAGCATGATAACTTTTAGGGTTGTATATAGTCTCCCGTATCTTTTTACCTTTGAGTCTCCTTGAGTCTCTCTTCTCATCTCAATAATCAGAGACTAAACTCTTAAATCTTTAGGACTTTGGAATTAGGGTTATGCCTGCATCCTTCTATTAGGATGGAGTATATAACTTTAATCCTTAGTGTTAAACCTTTAATTTGTTTACACCTCTTAATCAAAACACATTAATAATCACTAAGACTTTATCTTGTAACTTGGGCCTTACATTAGGATTCTATCTCTTCCTTATGGTTAAGAGGGACTAACCCTAGTGTTTAATTGACAAGTCCTCCTCAAGTTGTCTTACAAACCATAAAATCCACTTCTTAATCTCACCCTTTAATTAAAATCCATTTAATACAAGTTTGTTATATAATGAATTTAATCCCTAACCATGGATTAAGTTGAGGTATCTTCCTCAGCTTAAGTGTTCTCATCTATTATCCTTCTATTAGGATGGTGTAATGAGTTCACTAATCCCTGATTAGAGATTAAACTCATTACTTAACACTAAACAAAAATCCAAAAACATCTAAATAATCACAAGTAGGATAATGATCTTAATCCTACATCATCATGGTAATTAAGTTGAGATGCTTATCTCATACTTAAGTAGGCTCATTATCCCTAATCATGGAGGGTATAATGAGTCTACAAGCCTTTGATTTAGGCTTAAGCTCATTGAACTTATGAATAACACCAAAAACAATAAAAAACTGAAAAACACAAAAACAAACAATAATCGTCTCCTTCGGGATTCTTTTCTCATTACACTCATTCATAAACGAGAACTTGCTTCTTTCTTCTAATGCAAGATAGTTAGCACTCGAGCCAGACGAGTCATACACTTGAGCATAGACTAGCAAGCAGTTCACAGTCAATTTATTTTCAGTCTCTTTGAGTCGAACTACGGTGTTCTGACTTCCTCATTGCACGAGAGGATACGTAGGCATAACTTAACTGTTATCGAACAAAAGTCTCTTTATCTTCCCCCTCTTTCAGCATCCTTTTCTAAGCCTCAGCTCCTGAGCATTCACCTTTTGCACTGACACATGTACATTCATTCTTAACTTTTGCACACAGATAGCACATACACCTACCCCTTTTAAACACAATCTTGTAAGCGTGGATCCCGTCGAGTACGACGGACAATTTGGGTGCTAATACCTTCCCAGGTTGTAACTAACCCCCTTTCTCAGTTTCTTTGGTTCACAACCGTCTTATCCATCTCTTTCTAGGTTTATGCAGCATTACCTTTCCTTTGGGATAAAAATGCCTAGCTGGCGACTCTATTCAATTCATTTTCATTTTCTCCTTTCGCCGACCGTTCGCGTCTGCACCGGGATGTAAATCTTCGGGGAGCGATAGCTTGGCGACTCTGCTGGGGATCTTGCAACCAGGGTTTCTGGTTCTTTTTGTGGGTTTCTCCTAGCGCTTGTTTGATTTGTGTTTATGGGGGTGTTATGTGTTACTTGTGCTTGTTGTTTATTGCTTTATTTATTGCTTTCTGTACAACTTTATTTACTGCTTTCATTTACTATTTTTATGCATTTCATACTATTATCATCATATCATGTGCTGGATCTTTTTTGCCTTGATTGGGAGGGATACTCAGTGAGTAAGGTTCCATACCGGGAACCTGAGTGACACATAGGATAGAGTGGCTTCATATTCTTTCCCATTCCATTTCGATCTAGTGCGGGAATATGAAACACGATTCAGACATGGGTTTCTTCTTGAGAACTCTGTGCTACGGATTTCCTGTAGTACTAGGGCTATCTGGGATGCCTGCTAAGTCTGAATGACCTTTTTATGACCTTCAACATCGGAGGTGAATTAGAGGAGGATCCTTTATGATTATTGTAAACACTGTACCTCCGGGTTAAAAGTGTTTACACTTCTCATAACTGATCCAAGTCTGAGGATCCTTGTTCTAGAACAATACCTGTGAGGGGGTTGGGATGTTTATAGGTTTGCAGGAACCCTTGGCCTCATCATACCCTGTTACTGATATTGTTAAGGTCACATCATTTTGGACTATTCTTGTGAAACCCTGGATTTGTGACTCTTTATTTGAGTCCCCCACCTGGTTACTGGTTCTCTAAGCCTTCATCTGGACTTATGAACACACATGGACCTTATCAAGGAAGATAACAGATCCAACACTTGATCACAAACCCTTGCATATAATTCTGCATACATCATTTTGCATCATTTTAACATTTGTCTATTTGTTTTATAGGGTATGCACTTCATCTTTGGTTTGGTTTTGACTGTTCTTCTGCATCAGCCATCTTCATCAGCTATCTTCATCAGAGATTCTCTTCAACACCTTCATCAGTTACCTCTATCAGTGCTTCTCCTCATTTATATTCATCAACATCCATTATCAGTATAGACACATCCAGGAAGAGCAACATTACATACCATTTCTTTGAGCCCTCCCTAGCAGGCATCAGGCAGATTCAGGCACTCATCACTCTTGATCATGTCCCTTTATTCAGGGGACATTATGGTGGTATCATGGACATGATCATGGACTTGGATGCATCACAGAGGAGTATGATCCACACTTGCCTTCAATTATATGACCCTCCTCTCAGATGTTTCACTTTTCTAGACTTTCAGCTAGGCCCTTTGTTAGAGGAGTTTTCCATGTTGTTGGGTGTCCCCATCAAGAGGGGGATTCCTTTCAACCCTGAGATGACTGCTCCCAGGAATGAAGATATAACCAAGGCTCTGTACTTGGAAACCACCATCATTTATCAGAATATGACTACCAAGGCTGGAATCCCAGGCCTCCATTTGGACTTCTTGATCACTCAGGCCACCAGCCATGCTGCAGCAGGAAAGTGGGACACTGTTTGTGCTCTCTTGGCCCTTAGTATATATGGTATCATCTTGTTTGCAGACGAGCCTAAGTTTGTAAGCCAGAATACTATCCATCTCTTCTTGCTGAAGAATCCAATTCCTACCTTGCTAGGAGATTTCTATTACTCAGTACATCAAAGGCATGAGAAACAGAGGGGAAGATTAGTCAGATGTTGTGCACCTCTCTTCTACTATTGGTTACTAAGGCACTTGCCAAAGACGAAAGCTTTCTTAAATCCTCTTCAGTCAAGAAATTGGGCTAAGAGAATGATTGCCCTTATCTCATAAGACATTAGATGGTGCACTCAGAGCACCAAGGGAGGAGATATAATCACCAGCTGTGGGAAGTATCCCAATGTACCTCTGATTGGAGTAAAGGGTCGCATCAACTACAATCCTTTGCTGTTAAAAAGACAATTAGGGTATGCCTTGGTGCATCCACCAAGAGAGCAGGATTTATCAGAAACCCTTTACCGTGACATTCAACATAGCCATGCCATTGCCCGACAAGCAGCTTGGGCTTGGGACAACATTCAGACAAAAGGGACTGCCATTCTTGGCAAGTGCAACAACATAGCTTCAGCTCAGTATCTTGATTGGTCTCGTATCAGAGGACAAATCACCCGTATGCCATTCACCCTGGAGGATGTGCCTGGATCATCACCAGTATAGCCTGTAACTACAGTCAGCTTAGAAAAATTTGAGAAGTTGAAGGAAAGGACTACTCAGCTTTCTGAAGCTCTGAAGAAGACCCTCTGGGAGAGGAATGATAGTCGTCTAGACAATGAAAGGTTGGAGAGGCTCCGGATCAAGCATATGACCAAGATTGAGAAGACAGATGATTACATCAGAAGGGCTAGAGCATGGGAGTTAATGTTGAAGAATGCTTTCAAGGAAACCAAGATTCAGAATGCCAGAGTTGAGCACTACTTGGAAGAGAGTCAGGCTAGATGGATCAGAATCACTGAGGCTCATTTACAGGAAGATCAGAAGACCCAAACTAAGATAGAGCAGCTGGAAGCTAATGAGAGGAAGAATCAGGAAGCCTTGTTAGCAGCACAAAAGGAAATCTCTGAATTGAAACTCCGGGCGGGGTTGAAGAGATCAAAATACCAAGACAAGTACAAGAAGTTGACAAATGCTATTGCCACCAGGAACCTTCTTATCAGGACCATCACAAAGCATCCAGTTGGCCTAGTGACTGATGCTCTCCTAAAGGAAGTCAGATAGGATGATTATGGGCTAGATGTTTGATTTATTTGTATTTGTACTTCATTTCATTTGTACTTTTGCTTTTGTTGTTGTATTTTGACCCACCATTGGGACTTGTTGTAATCAAAACTATGTATTTTTACATTTTGTAATATATGGTTTGAGTGTTATTCTGTGGGCTTCATTTCTCTTCAGCATCATCATTCCTCGAGGTCTGGAAGGTCAAAACCAAAGAACCAAATCGGATACCCTTGGAAGACAAATAAACATCCTGCATTGCATACTAACCTCATTTCTTTGTTTTGTAGGTTTTTGTTTGTTGTTTTCTCACTTTAATGTGGTTTCAGGAAACATTGCTCGTAGGAGAGTCTTCCCCATCAACAGAGTTCTCCGGTATCCTACAAGAAACAACCTTCCGAGCTTACAGATGAACCAGGTTCAACAAGATCCGACTGATGTGAGAACCCAAATGGCTAATGAAAGAACTGAAATAAGGGCACATATGAACCAGTTCATGGCAGTAATGACTGAATTGGCCCAAAGCCAAGAAAGATTAAGAGAGTTGGTCGAGCGGCAAACTCCTGAAGAAAATCACCCAGGTACAGGGGGTACCAGCAACAATGATCATGTACAACCTGGTACTGATCCCCCGGAGTTTGGATCTCATCTCAACCCTGACATTAATGCTATCAAGAATACCCAGGGTAATACTAGAGGGAGTGCCTTGCAAGAGGACCCTCAGGAGGAACAATTCACTGTATTTGGGGCAGAAGACGAAGTCTATGATCGTCGGCTGGACAAGATAGCAGAAAAGTTGAGGTCTCTGGAGTCTCAAAACTCCTTAGGGTTTGACGTTATGGATATGGGGCTAGTGGAGGGAGTTATAATTCCTCAAAAATTCAAACCTCCCTGCTTCGAAAGATATAATGGAACATCTTGCCCTCACACCCATCTTCAATCTTTCTTGGGAAGATTAAAGGCTTACACTATGGATGAAAAGATATGGATGTTCTATTTTGAGGATAGCTTGACAGGCGCATCCCATGAGTGGTACTCTCATCTGACTAGGGCAACCATTAGAAATTGGAAATATTTGGCCGAGGATTTCATACGCCAATACCAATACAATCTAGACATGGCTCCTAACAAAACACTTCTGATGGGTATGTCACAATCCTCCAGGGAAACCTTCAGAGAGTATGCTCAGAGATGGAGGCAATTAGCTGCTGCCATTCAACCTCCAATGTCGGAAAGAGAAATGGCAGACATGTTTATGAACACCCTCCAGGGGACATACATTAATAGGCTAGCAGCTTTCTCTTCCACTAGCTTTGCTGACGTAGTCATAGCTGGAGAAAGGATTGAGAGTTTATTAAAAATGGGAAAGATTTCTGATAACGGTGCTAGCTCAAGCAGCACAAGGAAACCATTTGCAGGGCCTCGCAGGTTCGGTGAAACAAACTCAATACACATGGGCAGAGGAAGGCCCCAGTATGTGCCAAGATCAATTGCTGCTGTCATAATTCCTACTCCACCTCCTCAACAACAATACACCCCGCAACCACAACATTTCCCTCAACATCAACATTTTCCTCAACAAAGGTCATATAACAACAACAACAACCAACCACAGCGTCCTTTCTAGCAAAGGCCATCTCAAGTCAATAGGGTGATTGAGCCTATACCAATGCTCTATGCCACTTTGTTGCCACAACTTCTGAAGCTTAATCTTGTTGAATTAAGGACTCTGGCTCCACCAGATCCTCAGAACCTTCCACGGAATTACGACGTAAATGCTAGATGTGCCTTCCATTCTAATGCACCTGGTCACACCACAGAAAAATGCAGAGCTTTGCACATGAAGGTCCAGGATCTAGTTGATTCAAAGGCTTTAAATTTTGCACCACCTCCTAACGTCACAAAGAATCCTATTCCCAGCCACGGTGGGCCAAGGATAAATGCAATTGAGGAGGATCAACCCATGAATTTAATTGAAGATACTGCAAGCATTCAAACACCTTTGGCAGAGGTTAAAGCTCAGCTGTTAAAATTCCAGGTGTTCCCAGGTTATGAGGCCTGCTGTGAGTCCTACAAAGTTTCCGTCAATGGGTGTGCAAGCTTAAGAAGTGGCATCAAGGGCCTTATCAGAGAAGGTATCCTGCAGATAACATCAACAGTTTCAACAACATTAACAATTCCTCTTACAACAACGACAAGCACCCCGCCTACAACTTCAAAAACAATTGTTCCGATAGACTTTGCTACAAAGTCAACAATCATCTCTTCCACCACTTCAACAAATGTTAGTTCAACCGCATCCTCTTCTACAACTACAGCAACCATTAACAACGACATCTCCACAGTCACCATATACTACGACCCAACAATGGTCCCTAATTCCAACAATTTTCAGCAACAATCTCAGCAACAACCCAGCTTTAGTCATTCACCACCATCACCAGTCAGAAATCCTGTCACCATATATTACAATCCACGGACAATCACAGTTCCTACCTCCGCTGCAGTCAGTCCAGTCACCATCACGGTACCTGGACCCATTCCGTATGAAAAAGATAATGTTGTGCCATGGAACTATGGTTCAGACCTCTACTGCAACGGGAAGATAGTCGCTCTTGATTCTTCAACTTATACACCACAGGTCGATAATGTCGGGGGAGGCGGAGGCTTCACCCGAAGCGGACACCTATTTGCATCACAAGTTCCAAGAGTTAATTCTGAGGCAGAGGCTGCTGCCAAAGCCAAAGGTAAAAATGTGGTGTCGGAAGAACCAGTTTTGAAAGAAACCCATAAAACATCCTTTGATCAAGATGTGGATGAATTTATGAGGATAATCAAGAGAAGCGACTACAAGGTTGTGGATCAGCTCCACCAGACTCCTTCCAAGATCTCCATCTTATCCCTGCTATTATGTTTCGAAGCTCATCGGGATGCATTACTTAAAGTCCTGCATGCAACATACGTGCCTGAGGAGATCACGGTGAATCAGCTAGAGACAGTGGTTTCCAATGTTAATACTAGTCACGGACTAGGCTTCATCAACGCTGATTTGACAACGGAAGGTCGTCATCATAACAAAGCTTTTCACATTACTCTGGAGTGTAAAGGGGATGTGCTTTCACATGTTCTAGTTGACACTGAGTCTTCACTCAATGTCTTTCCAAAGAAAGCCCTTGTTAAGCTTGAGTATGATGGTATAGCTCTCCGACCAAGCAATCTGGTGGTCCGAGCTTTTGATGGTTCCAAGAGGTCTGTTCTTGGAGAAGTGGAGCTGCCTGTGATAATTGGCCCGCAGGTCTTTCAAACTACTTTCTACGTGATGGACATTCAGCCGGCCTACAGCTGTTTGTTGGGTCGACCATGGATTCACGCTGTTGGTGCAGTTATGTCGACCCTTCACCAGAAATTGAAATATGAGTGGGAAGGACAGATTATCACAATCTGTGGTGAAAAGGATATTTTCGTTAGCCATCTGGCCACCTACAAATACATTGAGATGGATGGTGAAATCCACGAGACCATGAGCCAAGGTTTCGAAGCCCTGAACGTCAATGAGGCGACAACTGAAGTATTTGCTACATCCCAGGAGGATAGGATGGGTACTTTAATTGTCTCCTATCAACAATCTCGGAAGGTTGTTGAAGATGGAAACGCCCAAGGCTGGGGCAAGCTGCTACTGGTGGAGAAGAAGGAGGGCAAATTCGGTTTTAGTTACAAACCATTCCGACAAGATCAAGCAGAGGCTGCTAAGGAGCCCAAGTTCATAAGTGGGGAGATGCTAACCCCAGATACTGTCAATAACGTGGAAGACGAGGTGGAAAGAGACCTCAACCTGGAGAGCTGGATTCGTCCAAGGATACCGGGCCAACAAGTCTTTAAGTGGTCTTCCCAGGAAATTATGAGTTACTCCTGCAGAGTAATTATTATTTCCTGCTTTTTTAGGATGCATCAAGTCCTGCATCTTGCCCAAGGTGTCAGGACTCATTTTGTAATAGGGCCATATTTGTATTTTGTGCAAATGGAATATCAATGAACAATGGACATCTTTTGCAAACAATTTTCTCTTTCGCTCACTGTCTTTTCATTTTTGTTATTTTTCGCACAAAACAATAAAATGGCAATGTTTTCAAAATAATAACTTCATTTACACTTTTTCTAAACAAGATTAAAATCAATCACTAAAAAGAACAAATATCAACCCTTGCAGAGATAATCCTCCAGATTGTACCGACAATGACACTCCTATGACCTTGCATGACTTCGACAATCCAATTAATCAAGCAGATGAAGGGGTTAATGAAACTGCTAATCTTGGTACTGAGGAAGATGTAAAAGAAATGAAGATTGGGGCCAATCTGCAAGCTCCAGTAAAAGAACAGCTTATCAGTATGCTTTGGGAATACGTCGACGTCTTTGCTTGGTCCTATTAAGACATGCCAGGTCTAGATACGGATATTGTCATGCACAGGCTACCATTGAAAGAATATTTCCCACTGGTTAAACAAAAGCTACGCCGTACTCGCCCAGATATGGCCATGAAGATTAAGGAAGAAGTACAAAAGCAGTGGGACGCTGGTTTCCTCGCTGTAACTAGTTACCCGCTGTGGGTTGCTAACATTGTACCCGTGCCTAAGAAAGATGGCAAGGTGCATATGTGTGTGGATTACCAGGATCTGAACAGAGCTAGCCCGAAGGATGATTTCCCATTACCTCACATTGATGTATTGGTTGACAACACAACTCAGTTCTCGGTATTTTCTTTCATGGATAGATTTTCTGGGTATAATCAGATCAAGATGTCACCCGAAGATATGGAGAAAACAACCTTCATCACACCTTGGGGCACATTTTATTACAAGGTAATGCCATTTGGACTGAAGAATGCCGGTGCCACTTATCAACGAGCTATGGTAACGTTATTCCACGATATGATCCACAAAGAGATTGAATGCTACGTGGATGATATGATTGCCAAGTCCCTTACTGAAGAAGATCACCTGGTAAATCTGCTGAAGTTGTTCAAGCGTCTGAGGAAATATCAGCTGAAGTTGAACCCCAACAAATGCGTATTCGGGGTACGCTCTAGTAAGTTGTTGGGATTTATTGTAAGTGAAAAGGGAATTGAGGTTGATCCCGACAAAGTCAAAGCCATTCGGGAAATGCCTGCACCTAGGACTGAAAAAGAAGTTCGAGGGTTCTTAGGTAGATTGAACTACATATCAAGGTTCATATCTCACCTCACTGCAACCTGTGAGCCTTTGTTCAAACTGTTAATAAAGGAACAAACAGTCAGGTGGAACGACGATTATCAGAAATCTTTTGACAAAATCAAGGAGTACCTGCAAGAGCTTCCAATTCTCATGCCTCCAATTGAAGGAAGACCTCTGATAATGTACCTGACAGTATTAGAAGGGTCAATGGGGTGTGTGTTGGGCCAGCATGACGAGTCTGGTCGAAAAGAGTATGCAATATACTACCTAAGCAAAACATTTACCGACTGTGAACAACATTTTTCACTGTTCGAGAAAAATTGATGTGCTTTAGCGTGGGCTGCTCGCCGACTAAGACAATATATGTTGACTCACACTACCTTGTTGATCTCAAAAATGGATCCCGTCAAGTACATATTTGAGAAGCCAACACTTACTGGAAGGGTTGCAAGATGGCAAATGATTCTGACAGAATATGACATTCAGTACACATCTCAAAAAGCCATCAAGGGCAGTGTACTGTCTGACTATCTGGCTGAGCAACCCATTGATGATTACCAGCCCATGAGATTTGACTTCCCTGATGAAGACATCATGTACTTAAAAGCAAAAGATTGTGAAGAGCCAGTTCACACTGAAGGGCCTGACCCAGAAGAAGAATGGACTATGATGTTTGACGGGGCTGCCAATATGAATGGTCGTGGAGTTGGTGCAATGCTCATTACACATAAAGGAGTTCATATGCCTTTCTCGGCAAAACTCACCTTTGCCTGCACTAACAACAAAGCAGAATATGAAGCATGTATCATGGGTCTTGAGGAAGCAATTGACCTCAGGATCAAAACATTTAATGTATTCGGAGATTCAGCTTTAGTAATCAACCAGATCAACGACAAATGGTACACTCATCAGGAGCATCTGATTCCATATCGTGACTATACGAGGATATTATTGACTTTCTTCACAACAGTCAAACTTGAATACATCCCTCGAGACGAAAATCAGTTTGCAGATGCTTTAGCTACCATTTCCTCCATGATCAAAGTTCAAACTGCCAATTATGTGCCTCGGATTTTGGTATCTAGACTAGACCGACCGGCATATGTTTTCTCTGTGGACACGGCCAGTGATGACAAGCCTTGGTTCCAAGATATCAAATGCTTCTTGGAGAATCAGACGTACCCACCTGGGGCATCATCTAATGATAAGAAGACATTGAGAAGGTTGGCCGGTAGTTTCTTCCTCAATGCTGATGGTTCATTATATAGGTGAAACTTCGACATGGTCCTGCTCAGATGTGTTGACAAGAAAGAAGCAGACCTGCTGATGCACGAGGTGCATGAAGGTTCTTTTGGTACCCATGCCGGAGGACATGCAATGGCAAAGAAATTATTAAGATCAGGTTATTACTGGATCACAATGGATGCAGATTGTTGTGCCTATGCCAAAAAATGCCACAAGTGCCAGATATACACAGATAAAATGCATGTGCCTCCAAATCCTTTGAATGTGATTGGAAAGATTGAACCGACTGCTTCAAATGGTCACAGATTCATCCTAGTGGCCATTGATTACTTCACCAAATGGGTTGAAGCAGCTTCGTATGCAAACGTCACCAGACAAGTGGTAGCCAGATTTCTGAAAAGAGACACATATGTCGATATGGAGTTCCCTAGCGAATTATTACTGATAATGGTTCCAATTTGAACAACAAAATGATGGCGGAACTGTACCGAGACTTCAAAATTCAACATCACAACTCTTCTCCTTACAGGCCAAAGATGAATGGTGCTGTTGAGGCAGCTAACAAGAACATCAAGAAGATTGTGGAGAAGATGGTGGTTACTTATAAAGACTGGCATGAGATGCTACCATTTGCTTTTCATGGGTACCGAACCCCAATCAGAACATCTACTGGGGAAACGCCTTATCAGCTTGTATACGGTATGGAAGCCGTCCTACCTGTTGAAGTTGAGCTACCCTCCTTACGGGTAATGATGGATGTGAAGCTGGATGAAGCAGAATGGGTCCGATCTCGGTACAATCAACTGAATCTGATTGAAGAGAAAAGACTAATTGCCATCTGTCATGGGCAGTTATATCAGAAGCGAATGAAGAAAGCCTTCGATCAGAAAGTCAGATCTCGGGAATACCAAGTGGGAGAGCTTGTTCTGAAGAGAATCCTTCCTCCTCATACAGACCACATGGGAAAGTGGACACCAAACTATGAAGGTCCCTACGTAATAACCAAAGTCTTCTCAGGTGGAGCACTGATGCTCGCAACCATGGACGGTGAAGACTTCCCGTCTCATGTGAATTCAGATGCAGTTAAAAAATACTTCGCATAAAATGACCCGTTGGAAATAAAAACAGAATGTAAGTCCAGGAAAAAATAGGGCATCCCGGTGAGTCAAAAACAGAATAAAAGACTCGAGTAAAAATAAGGAAAAAATTAAAAAAAATTTACACCCGCTGAGTTGAAAAGCCGCATTGGACAGCTCAGGCAAAAATGGGTATCCTGGTGGATTGAAAACCCGAAAGGGAGATCCACGCAAAATTAGAGAATAAGCGAACAACTGTATTCTGAATTCGTTTGTATCCCTCACAACGTGGCAAGCTCCGAAAGGACAAAGCGTCAGTCAGAATCAACCTTCTTCAGAAAGCAGGATAAGAAGAGCGTTCAGGTCATACAGGTCATAGCAAAGGAAGCTCGCTGGAGCGTCATCTTCAACATTGCCAATACTTTTATTTTCTCAATTTACAGCAATCTCCTCATTTCAGGGGATTCGCTTCTTTTGACTGTACTTGCCAATTCAGGGCACACGAATTAATAAAATCAGAGTTTCCAGTCACATTTAGTTTCGTACATTTTTGTTTTGTTTGCAAAATGTCCAATGTTCATAATACAACACTTGCGTAAAACATATGAGCTATTTTAATAAATGCTTGTAGGAAATATATTGCTCTCAGTAAATCTAATTCCTATGACGGAATCCGGTTAAGGATACCTCGGGGCACTTGTGCGTTTTCCTTTGTCTTAACAGGTTGCAGGTACTCAAGGCATACAATCTTTCGCAACATGGGGCATGTCAAGCATTACGTCCCAAGCATACTACTTCCCAGAAGTTACCTCCTCCCCGAGCGGGACCTCCCGAGCAGTGCCTAACAGCTTATTCCACAACAAGATGGTCAATGAATTTCCTATCCCCCACCAGAATGCCATATTTCTCTCATCCTCAGCAGAGTTGATGGAACTGATTCCCCACAGAGATGCCTCCCCGATAGAGCAATACCTGAAACACATCCCCAACTTTGTTGCTAGAACTTCCTCATTAAGGAGTTCTCCCTCTAGATAGATCTACCAATGATTTATTTCCCCTAGCAGAGTTCCCCCTCCGGACAGATCCATCAGTGATCTCTACCCCCAGCCGGGTTATTCCTCCAAGCAGATCAGCCAGAGATCTTTATCCCCACAGGATCCGAGCTTCGAATCAGTTTCTCATTTGCATAATCATAGCATTCACATCATATTCACCAAATAAGCGTAGCATTCTGTCTAATACGGAGCATTACGGCAAAAATCAAACATTTACATGATCATAAGCCAGGTTCGAGCCAGTCGCCTGCAAATACCATCAATATTTCATCGACAATATACAAAACTCGTATCCCCTGCAGATAAAAGCCAAAGCATCCTCTTTGCACTCTCAAATACAGATATTGGTTCATAACTTGTACATATTCTTTTGACATTCGTCCGTGTCATACTTCCCCAACAAGTCAAACACTCGTCTGTGTCTTGCACATACCTCACCAACAGATCAATACATATGCATACTTATACATAAGTCCTTTTTATTCTCGTACATATCATGTATATATCACTACTCAGCAAATTCGACACTCATCTGTGTTCCTTGCTTAACCGGTTGATACTCGTCTGTATCATCATCTTTGAACCTGTGTCAGCGTTTGTTTCTACCGATACTCGTCTGTATCACAGTCCTAAGGATGCTCGTCCGCATCTTTAATCTATACACACGGTCAAACACTTATATCTTTTATTTTTGAAAGCGTAAGCACTCGTCCGTGTTTACCATTCCCCAGTAAGTCGTCAACAAAACAACTTTCTTCTATCCGACATTCGTCCTATGTCGTGATACTTTCGGCAGCCGTCCCCTGCCAGGTGATCGTCCTTCACCTTTGGATAACCGTCCCTCATCCTTTTCTCCCCAGTGGAATCTCCATTATTGGAACCTTCTATCCGGCATTTGTAACACCCCAAATTTTCCCTCTTCCTTTTTAAGCATCATATCACATCATATTCATCATACTCATATCATTTTCTCAGCATCCTAGCATGGAAAGATGAAGCATAACATACCTCATGCCATAGCATCAGCATATGGTCATCTGTGGAGTTCCCAGAAGCATTGCAAGCCTTGACAAGGGTCCTAATGAGTTTGTACAAGTTCTATGGTGAGTCTACACTCCATTTACAAGATCAAGTCCCTTGGCAAAAGCTCATAAGATTTAATGATCATCAGAGATCTCAGGACAAGTCAAAGCTCCTATGCAGTGCACCCAAACTAGGGTTTGAGATTCAAGCACCAAAACATCACAACTTTGGCCATTTCATTTGGGCAAAGTCTTCTATATGTCAAGAGGATCCTAGGTGTCGATTTTCGTGAGAAAATTCCATGTGGAGGTCAGAGAATTCTTCAGTTGCTTGAAGGTAAAGCAAGAAAGTCAACTGCACAGTCAGAAAAGTCAACATGACAATTTCAGAGTTTTTTGGTCAGGTTTATCTTTTTTGAGTTCATATTATGTCAGGGAGTATTTCATTTGAGCTTAAGTGTCAAAAGTCGGAAGTATGCAAAAGATTACTGAATTTAGAAATTTCTATTTTTAGAAATTATTTGATCCTAAACTTCAGGCTATTATTTCATGTGCGAAAAGGCTCCGATTGATTTTCCGGTAAGCACGAAAGTTGTAGAGCACGATTTTCCCTTTCCGAAAAGTCGTAGAATGCCTTCATAGCATTTACAGAACTCAAGTTGTGAATTTTGGAAGTTTGAGACATTTTTAGAGTTTTGTGAACCACTTGTCATATTGTCATTGGTCCTTTATTCTTTTTTTTAGTATTTATTTTTTGTCCAACATGAACATTTCATGTGCCCTTTTGGTTTATCGTGTTCATTTTATAAAGGAAAAAAAGAAGAAAAAAGAGCACATGAATAAATATAAAAAAGGCTACCACATTGGTAGTACACACTCCCACGCACGCCACACCATCCCCACACCCTCTCCACTCACCTCACGCCACACCATCCCCACACCCTCTCCACTCACCTCACGCCACTCCTTCTCTTCCCCTCACACTACCTCACACGCGCACGCCATACACACTCCCCTCACACACTCACCCGCACGCCACCTACACTCCCCTTACACACTCACCCTCACGCGCACTCCATGCACTCTCCACTCACACACCTCACGCACGCCATGCACTCTCCACTCACCCTCACGCACGCCATGCATCTTCCTTTTACCACCCCCACGCACGCCATACACATTCGCTCATACTCACACTCACCTCACGTCATCTTTTTCTCTCTTTGTTCTCCCCACTCACTCTTGGTATCACCCTCACATGATTTGTGCATAAAGAAAATTCTCACGTGAGCCTCCAGAAATAACACCATCACCTATCATACAATCCCCACCACACTCATTTTTTCTCAATTAATTTTCATTCGGGCTCTCTCTCATTTTTTTTTTGACATCACTCTCCACAATTGCACCAACGACTTGCCATTTTTTTCTATTCATTATTTTTTGGTTCATCATCCTCATCAATTGCTAGGCCTGAGTGTACTTTCAAGCACATCACTCACATTCGAAAATTTGAGATCAAGAGTTTCTCACCATTCTCATCACACAATCTCTATATTTTCCTTGGATTCGCGTTGCTCATGCTCCATCACCATCACAGATGTGTCTAAGCAGCATCTTCTAGCCAAGTCACCATTGCTGGAAGCTCGAGGAGCCGTTGTTGATAGATTGAAGATCAATCACAACCTTGGATCTTTCGCCTCTCCTGAAGTTTCAGGCCTTTATTTGGCCTCCAACAGGATTCCAGGACGTAAGAGAACGTTTACATCATCTCCGGTTTTCTTTAGATCTCCAGAAGGAGCTTCATCACAGGTTCGAATCTCATTCTGTTTTGCTTCATTTTGTATCCGTAATGGTTTATTTCATGTTGTGAATGGTTGATCTAGGATGTAGGAAGTACTTAGAAGGTTTGTGTTGATTTAGATCTCGAATTGCAGTTCTGAGGTGTGACCTTGTTTGATTTGTTGCACTCTGTATGTAGATTTGTTGTGAAAACTAATAGCATGTATAGATTCCTCTTGCTCCGTAGATCATTTTTGATTTTTGCATTTGTTAATTTCGTCAAGATTCGAGGGAGGTGTGTTGGTTTGAAGTTTAGTGTTCATGCTTGTGGTTTCTGCGTTTCCATGGATGCTGATTGTTGCTTGCATTCCTTTGCATAAGCATGGTGTGGGAGATGACGACGTGTCATTTGCTGTATGGTCGTTCGTTTGTTTTGTTTAGTTTTTTTTCTTTTCATTTTTTTTCCTGGTGATTCACTTACTGGGGGAGTGCACCGATTGAGTTCATGTCCACATATTTTCTTATTTCTTATTTTCATTTTTTATAGGAAAAATATATTAAAATGTGATAGTTCCTTTTGAGTTTTTGTATTCGCATTCTGGGCCTATTCAGGCGCTATCCGCACCTCCCCCATGCCAGCCCAATTCAAATTACACACAAAACCTTACTACATGCACCTCCTCCCAAATTCATTTAATTTCTTTTTCTTCCTTTAAGTTCTTTTATTTTTCAGTTTCATTTTAATTCGTATAAAATACTTTTGTTCATCCAAAAATTCCCAAAAAAATCATGAACCTTCTTTTGTGTCTCTAAAATTTGTCATATTTTTATTTTATTTTTTTTAGTTATCCACGTGCCAGAATTAATTCACCATTGCACTTAGTTTCTTTTACTTCCTTTCTTGACCAGTCTGCCTTGTTTATTTTCTATAGCTTTCAATATTTGGAGTTTTGATCCCATTCTTTTTGCATTGTGTTCATGAGATCATGTACTTTTCATGTGATTTTTCTTTGAATTTTTAGAAATTTATTTCTTGATTTTTGGTCTAGTATCTTGTGATGTAAGTTTTTTGTCCTAACTTGTGCTCTTGCCTCCATTTGACTTAGTTCCTTTCTGAATCTTTGCAAATCCGTTTGGCTAGTTGATATAACATGTTTGAGGACCATTTGGTTCCAGTTGTGGAATTTTTAGATGGCTGGTTGATTATTTGTGGATTTTATCTTGAACTTTGTCCCGCTTTGCTTCCTTTGAACCTTTAAACCTCTCATAAGCCTAAAAAACCATTTGTGCCCATTTCTTCTTCTAATTTGGGGTTCCTTTGGGGTGTGGGTATCTTCCTGGTCCTAGGATAGGTCTTGTGCCTTCTGAATTTTCGAGTTTGCTTCTTCTTTAAGTCAGTTGATTCTTTAAGTGTTTTAACTTCATCTTTTGGTTTCTCTTGCTCTCATTTGGCATTGTTTGGTCTTGTATCTTGTTTCTCTTCATCTTGATGGCTTCCTAGGACATTCTTCATCTCATTTTGGTTCTGGTCTTGAGCTTTGTGTTTTTATTTTGTGCATTTTGTTTTGCATATTTCATAAGTGCGCATTTGTTTCCATATGTATTCATGTTGCATCCTTTTAAGTCATAAGTCTCTTATCTTCATTTCTTTGGGTTGCATTTGCATTATGCATTTGTTCATTTCATTTCACTTCATATTGTTTGATGTTATCATGTTAATTTGCTCATTTTGTTTCACTTGTGCATACTAACCTTGCAGGGGCTATGGTAAGTGTGAGATGTGGAAATTGAGTTCCACATCTCCAGTTCTCATCTCTTTCCTCTTATGTTTATGTGAACTAACCCTCTTTTGTTGGGCCTAGGCCTTTCTCATCCCTTCTTCTCTCTTCTTCTTTCCTTCTTCCTTAGGATAGAAAACCTCACTAACCCTTAGGACATCCATGCGTGTTAACACTTAGGATTATTTTAGTCCCCTTTAGAATTTTTCCTTTGAGATCCTTTTGGTTCTTCTTCTCTTCTCATCTCATAACTCTAAAAAAACACTTTAATAAGTTTGAAGTGATGTCTTGATCCATAGCCTTATCCCATGAGGTATGCTTGTAGTCTTCCCATCTTGGGATAGTACAAGTTTACCTTGTGATGCACAAGTCTGATCAAGGTATCTTCTTCATAAAAGAAAAGCATAAAAAACACTTCTTCATCTGTGAATAATCAAGACACTTAATAAGTAAACAAGTTAGTGAGCCTATGCCCTAATCTATGGGTTCGAGTTTTGGGGATCTTCTCCTTACTTGAGTGTGCTTGTTCTATTATTCCATCTTGGAATGTAGTGACAAGTGCACATTCCATTGAAAAGAGCTTGAGTTCACTTCCTTGTGACACACTCATAAAAGCTTCATAAAAAAAACACAAACAAACAATAAGCGTCTTTCCTTTGGGAATTCTTTTCTCATCTCATTCGCTCCGTACGCGAACTTGTTCCTACTTGCACTTTGCAAGACGGTTACGCACTCGTCGTCCGAGTCTGCAACACCTGAGCAATGGCATAGGCAGTTCAAGCATTCACAAGCAATTTCCTTTGATACCCCTAGTTAGGGGAACTACGGCGTCTCTGATCCTCATTATCCTGATGAGGTACGTAGGCAGCGGGGTAGGGCCCGTTCGACCACAATCTTTATTTTCCCTACATTTTTTCTCTTTGTTTTCTTATTCAGTTCTTTTCCAGTTCCAGTCTCTTTTCATTTTCTTTTCTTTGCTGCAGCTTTCATACCCTCACCCTTTGAAACAGTTTCTTTGCAAGCGTGGATCCCGTCGGGTACGGCGGACGATCTGGGTGCTAATACCTTCCCGGGTCGTAACCGACTCCCGAGCTCAGTCTCTTTGGTTCGTAGGACCTGTGTCCTTCCTCTTCTTTTCTTCTGGTTTGTGCAGCATTACCATTCCCGTTCCTTCGGGATAAAAATGCCTGGCTGGCGACTCTATTCTTTTCCGCGCCACTTTCGCGTTTGTACCAGGATAGAAATCCGGGGAGCGACAGCTGGCGACTCTGCTGGGGATCGAACCCAGAATCTCTGGTTCCCCTGTGAGTCTCTCCTAGCGCTTGTGTGGCTGTTTGATTGAGTGATGTTTGTTTGTTGTGGCTTGTTGTATTTTATTTTTGTTTATTTACAGCTTTATTTACAGTTTTCAGTCTTTATTTACTGCATCATGTATATACTGGACTGTCTGGACTGGTTTTCTTTGGCGGGATGGGTGTTACTTGTTATTGAGAGATATGAGCCAAGTACCCGGCTCGAGTGCACCATAGGACTTAGCGTGGTTCCACTTTGGCCTCATGAGATCTTGTCATGGGGGTAGTAGTGAGTTCCACACCCAGGTTGCGATTGTCTTGGAAATGTCTTGATTTGGGGATCTTCCTCTCTCATTACATAACCCTGACAGTTATGTTCAGCTGGGGACCGATCATTGAGAACCTTGTAAAAACATCCCTCTTTAGTGATGACAGTGGCAGCCCACATTTTGTGGCAAACCCATTCGCATCCGAGGGCCCACCTGGGGATCACATAGGATGACTTTGTTTCCTGGACTCAGCTGAGGCCTCCCTGCGTAGTATATAATGTCAAACCGATTCCCTGATTTGGTCATGAGCCATTTCTCGGAGAGGGTGACAGTATTATTGCTATTCGGCTTTGAGAGTCCGTGATGTCTGACCCGGAGCCTTTTACCCGTGAGATTGGGGGGTGTTTACAGGTGTGCAGGAACCCATGACCTCAACATACACTCATCTGTTCAGTGGTTCTTGTTATGATCTGTGGTCCTGTGATTATGATCTTTGGTTCTATGGTCCTATGGTTCCGGAGTTCTGGTTCTGGAGTTCTGGTTTTCTTGATACTGGTTTTCTTGGTTCCGGATTTCTTGATACTGTGGTCCTGAGGTCTTCTTCAGTGGGTTGTGACTATCAGAGAGTGTGACTCAGTGGACTTCTGGTTTGACGATTATTCAGAGGGGCCCTTGTCAGTGATCCAGTTCATACGGTCCCAGTTGATCATAGGCTTGCATTGCATTGCATTTGCATCATTCTTTGCATTAACTGTTTATGTTTCCCATTTTTTCAGGTCATTTCTCGCATCTGTTCCCAGTTCTGGTATTCTTATCTCCATGGCAGAAATTAGAAGAGTTCTAAGGAAAAAGAATGTGCATTATACCTTTCTTCAGCCGGAAGTTAAAAGTGTTCAGAGGTTAGCGGGTCTAATGAACGATCAAGTCTTGGGCAATTTCAAGAAAAGATATGGCCAGATACTGAAGTTTGTGGACAAGCCCACTGCAGACTAGAAAGACAGCTTGCATACCCTGCTACAATTTTATGATCCTCTGCTGCGTTGCTTTGTTTTTTCAGGTTACATCTTAGCTCCGACATTAGAAGAGATCTCCAGCATGCTGAATGTTCCGATCAGAGAGACATTGCCGTTCTACGGGTCATAGGTTGTGCTCAGAGATGAAGACATAGCCAAGGTTTGTAGGTTGCCAGCTGCTTCAGTCAGGAAGGCTCTGCAAGAGAGTGAAGGCAGAGGTCTACCCTGGAGTGTGCTTATCCCAGAGGCTGAGAAATATGCTACGGAGGCTAAGTGGAACGACTTTGGAGCTTTGCTTGCATTGATGGTATACGAGTCCAGTTTGTTTCCTGGAGAGAAAGAGTTTGTCAGCTTAGAGGTGATCTCAATCTTTGCAAAAGGCAATCCAGTGCCTACTTTATTGGGTGACTTTTACTTCAGTGTCCATTACAGAAATGAGAAGGGTAGGGGTGGTCCAGTAGTGTGTTGTGCTCCTTTGTTCGCTGAGTGGTTTGCTAGACAGTTGCCTAAGTCAGGTGCCTTCAAGGATATGCAAGACAAATGGAGATGGTCCAGAAGACTGATGGGATTGACTGTAGATGACATTGCTTGGGGATATGACATGGATTTTCTAGGAAAGGAGTTGATGGTTAGTTGCGGAAGGTTTGCTGGAGTACCTTTGCTGGGAAGGAAAGGTGTCATAAGTTACTATCCAACATTAGCCAGAAAGCAGTTTGGCTACCCTTTGAAAGATCCTCCTCAGATGGAAATATTTGCTGAATCTTTGTACTTTCCTGCTGACGGAAACAAAGAGTTAGTTCAACAAGCAGTCCAAGCCTGGGCTCACAGGATAAAAAAGGGGAAGAAAGACTTCGGCCGAGTTGATCCCAAGACATACCCACCATATGCTGAATGGTTGCAAAGACATATCGAGTCAGTTCTCATGCCTTTTTCAGTCGAGGCTCCGCTTTATCCCTGAGAGGTGCCTAGTCAGAGCAGTACTGTTTCCTTGGAGGAGTACAAGAAGCTAGAAGCTCAGCTGCATGAGGTCAGAGTAGAGAATACTGAGATGGTAAGCCTGTACCACCAAGCCAACAGGGCCAAGAATGAAGCTGAAGACAAGCTGCAGAAGCTCCAAGCCTCTCTAGAAGCCAAAGAGAAGGATTTTGCTGGTAGAGAAGCCCATTTCCACAGATTGGGTATGATGGAAGCTCAAAGAGAAGCTAAGCGCAAGAAGACTCTAAAGACTCTCAAAGATGCTCATCAATCCATTGCTTGGTGTAACACGGTGGGAGAACTGACTTTAGTTAAATGTTGCGGATAGCAAGAGTCGCCACTGACTTTTATTTTATCCAAAGGAAAGGCATAAAAGAACAGGAAAGACCTTTAAAATATTTTTGGGTCCGGGGGGTAGGTTATGTAAAGGGAAGGTGTTAGCACCCTTTACATCCATGGTTATCCATGGGCTCTTAGTTACTTAGCTCACTTTGAATTGTTTTTGAAATGTGAAGTGTGTGAATAGAAATTTTCATAAGAGTTTAATAATGATCCATGTGCGGATGCGTAAAAAACTTGTGTTTGAAAATTGTTTGAAATTTGTGAAGTATTTGAAATTTGTTTTGAAATAGTGAGCAAGTAACTATGAGGAACCTACCTTAAAGTTTAAGTCTTTCTGTTCTTTAACCTTTAAATGGTAAGACTATCCCTATTATTAAGGAATAGGTAGTCATTACCTTGGATGTAAGGGACATATGAAGGGACATCTGTTTAATGAAGGCAACTGTAGGGTGTATTAAGCATTTTTTTGGAGGGACTGTCATCATTATTCGAAAGGGACAAGATTTTTATGAAAGGCAACCATTAAGGGACTTGATCTTTGATTAGGAAGGGACTAGATGACTTTACTTTTAAGGGACTTTTGCTTTTATACACCCTACTTGACCTTGCGATTAGGCAACAATGAGGAGTAACCTTAGAAAGTGAGATGGCGATCAAAGATCGACTTACGTGTGTGAGTGTTTAATTTAAAATATTTATCTTATAATTTAAGTGATCTAAATTCAATTTTAAATTGCATACATGTTTACACTCCCTATTTTTACTAACCATGACATAAAAATAAATAATATAAATATTACAAAAAATTACATCCAGGAACAATTACAATATAATAATAAAGCAATTTAAATAAATAGTAAAATAATAAATAAGCAAGAATAAATAATTATAATAGGGGTTAGTGAAAATAATAATAATAATCATAATTTAAAAATAAATGAGGTTAGCAATAAACATAGTTAGTAACAATAAGCAAAAATATTATAATAAACAAAATTTTTAATGATTAAAAGGAAATTATAAACAATCATAGAAAAATTAAATAAATTATGAACATATTATGAAAAAGTAAATTATAATTAAAAATTAGCAATTTTAAACATATAATAGAAATTATTTACATGTATATTTAATTATAAACAATGATAGGATATTTATATATTATAAAAAAATGAATTAAGAATTTTAAATTTTAACATATTTATGTACAAATTAAATTAAATACAAATAATAATATTAAACAAGAGTAGAAAAAAGAAATTAGGTTTTTTTTTTGAATTGTTTTAGAAAAAATAAATTAGGGTATACAATATAATTAGGGTTTTATGTACATTTTTTGTAGAATAATAAAATAATTATATATATAATTTAATAAGAATATATGAATTTTCTTATAATATATAAAAAAGGATGAGTTTAATATAATATCAATATACTATTTAATTTTTGAATTTATTTAAGATAGAATATTAATTAAATAAATAAAAAATAAGGAAAAGAATGAGAAAATAAAAAACCTGTTGGGGCTGGGATTTGAACCCAGTCCCCTTAGCTTGCAGCCTCCAAGACCTGCCCTCCATCCACTGGGCCATGCGCGCGCTGGCAGTAAAAACAAGGGACTAATCCCTTTTGTCCTCAACCTGAAACAAATCATAGCAAAAATAAAAATAACACAAAAGGGCCTGGGGAGATTCGAACCCAGGTCCCTTACAATACACACAAACATCCTTTCCATCCAGCCGGGAGGGCGCTTCTGTCAACATAATGGCAATAACATATAATATATACTATCTAATGCATAAACTGAAAAATAAGAAAAAAACATTGGGAGCCAGGATTCGAACCCCTGCCCTTCAACCAAACACACGCTAGCCTTACCACTGGGACGAGCGTTCGCTTGTGAAATAATAACAGAAAGAAATCATAATATTTTAAAACAATAATTTAAATATGAATTTCGCGCGCAGGCCAGCTTCATCTTCAACCTTGAATTCGTAGGATTTCCTGCGAATTTTCCTGGGAAAATTCCTACGAATTCTCATGCGTTTTAAACCTGCGAATCCTGTACATCATCCTACAAGTAAAATTTCACCAAATTGAACCTGCAAACATGATCTATGCAACGATTACAGTCCAAATACGAGTTCATTAGCTATTTATATTAGGTATTCCATGAACCCCTAATTTTGAAGCTCTAACCCTAGCCATGGCCGTTCGCAATTCAAGCAATGAAACTTTGATTTAACTGTCCAGAAACACTCTATACCACATCACAAACATGATTAAACAAGCAAAAATCATTTAAATGCATTGAATTAGTGGAATCGAAAAATTCATATTCAAGAATAAACATGATTCGGTTTATGCCATATGAGTGGTTTTGGATGCAAATAGGTATTGGTTTCCACTCAATGATGTCCAAGGATCATTGTTATGTGCTCAAATTACCTTCAAATGCTTTGTATTATTGAAACCGAATTTGAGTTTGTGAAGGATTTTTTGGTTTGCAAACTTACTCTTGGGGAGGCTGGAATTCGTGGCTTGTGCTAGGGTTGTGTTAAGTACTTATAGGATGATCAATTGAGGCTGAAAAACTAGGTCATTGTGTAGAAGATTTGATCCAAAAAGATTCAAAAAGATGGCCTTTGAAAATCAAATTTTTTTGCATAAACATTTGCTATTTTGGTATGATTCTCATTACTCTTGTATCAATCAAGTCTAAATATAATTTAAGACCTTCTAGAAACCAAATCAAATTTAATTTTCATTATTTTATATTTTATTTGAATTTAAAATGATTTTTTAATATAAAAATCATAATAAATAAAAACAAAATGAATAAAATTATGAATAAATCAATTTAATTTCGTACAAGATGTTTTGAAGTGGATTGGGTCATTATTTGGCAAGCCCATTTGGAAAAAAATTGGTTTTAAACCTCCATTTTCTTCATGAACCAACCCAAAATTTCCCAACTTTGCAAGGGCACACATCCTTCAATTTTAATGCTATGAGGGTGTTCTTGGACATTTTGAAAAGCTTGAAGAGTCCTATAACCAACCCCACTAGTTTCATGTCCATATCATTTACCAATCTCAAGTTATGCCCTTTTGAAGTTGTTGACTTTTTGTTGACTTTCAAAAGGACCTATAATGTCTTAGCTCATACCTTCCAAATGAAGCATTTTTGGGCTTGGCTTGTGAGACACAAAGTTGTAGAGAATTAAATTTCCTTCAAAATGAGCTTTGGATGGAGACTTGGTGATAAAGCATGTGAAAGTTATGGCTGGTCAAAGTTCAGTTGACTTTTACTAAGAAAACCCTAATTTAGAAACTCCTGATTCTTGATGATCTGAAATCTCCTTGATGAATCATGATCAAACCTTGATCAAATGATGAATTTTACTTCATATACTTGATGTTGGCAAAAAATCATGAAGTTTGACTTTGGTTTGACCACAGTTGACCTTAGTTTGACTTTTTAACTACTTTGACTAATTTTGACTTATCTGATCATCTGACTGAGCAAACTTTTGAGAAAAGTCTTGAAACTTGTCATGGGGGTTCTTACACACATATAAGATGTTATGAAGCTCACTTGAAGTCTTGGAAGTCCATTTAGCCTGATTAAAGTCAAAACCCTAGTTTTGGATGCCCTGCTTAGGAGGTGCATTGTCTGAGGGATTTGTCAACTCTTCTGACCAATTGTGAACTTTGTGAACCTTGTGAACCATCATAAAATGTCTTGTGAACCTCATGGGAGGTATTGTGAACCTTGTGAACCTTGTGAACCTTATAAAGTGACTTGTAGACTTCATGAACCTCATGAAAGGTCTTGTAAGCATTGTGAATCTTGTGAACCTTGTGAACCTCATAAAGTGACTTGTAGACTTCATGAACCTCATGAAAGGTCTTGTAAGTATTGTGAATCTTGTGAACCTTGTGAACCTCATAAAGTGACTTGTAGACTTCATGAACCTCATGAAAGGTCTTGTAAGTATTGTGAATCTTGTGAACCTTGTGAACCTTCTTAGCACACAAAGTCTTGTATTGTGAGGGCAAATTTTGGGGTGCAACAGCTGCCCCTGTTCAATTTTCTGAAACCTGAGGGGTTAGATTGGTATGTTTGCCAGTCGTGACCTGGAAGGTTGAAGGGGATTGAACACAAAAGCCCAAAAATTTGCACTCACCAGTGCATAGAGTGATACAGATGGCTAGTTGAATATGCTTGAGTGGGCTTAAAGATGCCACTTGGAGAAAAGTTCTTCAGATGCATTTCTTGGAGGATAAAGCAGTCCAAAATATGAAGGTATGATGATAACTTTCAGGAGGATAAAGCAGTCCTGATGGATAGTATGTTTTCAGAAGGATAAAGCTGGAAGCCTTTGTGAGGCAATATTAATATAACTTGGAAAGTAGGGTCAATATCAAGAGTTGGAAGGATCTAGCTGAAGCCTTTGTGAGGCAATATTAATATAACTTGGACATGGCTCCGAACCGCACATAGTTGCAGCACATGGATCAGACGGCAAAAGAAGGTTTCAAAGAATATGCCCAGAGGTGGTGCCAGCTAGCTGCCAGGGTGCAACCACCGATGCTAGAGAACAAAATGGCCGACATGTTTATGGGCACTCTCCAGGGTGTATTTCTTGAAAGACTGGCGTCGAGTTCTGCTACTAAGTTCAACGATATTGTTATTGCGGGGAAAGAGTTGAAACATTGCTGAAAATGGGGAAGATACAGGATCCTAGTGCTAGCAGCTCAAATGGAGCGAGTAAAGCTTTTAGTGGACCTCCTAGAAGACGAGAGGGCGAGACGAATGCTGTATTCGGCCGAGGACGGGGCCGTGGCTATAAAAGACCCTATGAACATGTGGTTGCTGTCACAATTCCCGCAGCTCCCGTACAACAGATGCTACCTCCTCCACAACAACATCAACAACAACAACAACCTCGAACCAACTATCGGCAGAGACCGTATCAGCCGAGGCAGACTCGCCCGACTAATAGGGTGATTGAGGCTATCCCGATGACTTATGCTGCCTTATTGCCAAGACTGTTAGATTTGAACCTGATTCAACTGAGGACTTTGGCACCACCACCTCCTGGAGAGCTTCCAGTTGGTTATGATGTCAATGCGCGATGCGCTTTCCACTCTGGAGTACCCGGGCACTCGACTGAGAAGTGCAGGGCTTTGCATCACAAGGTTCAGGATCTTGTAGATTCTAAGGCAATCAACTTTGCACCGCCGCCGAATGTTAACTCGAACCCTATGCCTAATCATGGAGGGGCAAAAGTCAATGCTGTTGAGGGTGATGACAAGTTGAGTTTGGTGCTAAGTATCGATGAAGTCAAGACACCTTTGAGGGTGGTGAAGGAGAGACTGTTGAAGGGTCTGGTGTTTCCTGGTTGTTGTTTTGATTGTGAAGACTGTATAAATGCTGAGAATGGCTGTGAGAAATTGAAGATGGGATTGCAGGGTTTGATTGATGCTGGATCCTTGCAGTTTAGTAAGGTTGGTAATGAAGAGGCTGATGATGTGTCAACCATTATTATTTTCTACGATGAAGCTGACATGCCTGTCAGGAGAGAACCGGTTACAATCTATGTTCCTCAGATTAGTCTCGTGACTATCATAGTACCTGGGCCTGTGCCGTACACAGACGATAAAGCCATTCCTTGGCATTATGGCTCTGATGTTTATGTAGATGGACAGAGGATGGAGAGCAGATCTGTTGCTGACCCGACTGTAGAGAATGTCGGAGGTGTTGGGGGTTTCACCCGAAGTGGCCGTTTGTTCGCTCCCCCTGCGCTGAGAGGGGATCCAGAGGCCGAGGCTCCGTCCAAGGCCAAAGGAAAGTAAGTTATGAATGATGAGTCAACTACTCATGTGGCTGAGCAGGGTACGTTTGAAAAAGAAGTCGAGGAATTCATGAGGATTATTAAAAAGAGTGACTACAAGGTGGTTGATCAACTGAACCAGACGCCTTCCAAGATTTCCATCTTGTCGCTACTGATGTGCTCTCCCGCACACAGAAAAGCCTTACTGAAAGTCCTGCAAATGGCTTACGTTCCTCAGGAGATTACTGTCAACCAACTCGAGGCTGTTGTTGGAAGTGTCAATGCTAGCCATGGCTTAGGTTTTACTGATAGAGACCTCACTTCGGAGGGCAGAAACCACAACAAAGCACTACACATCACGATGGAGTGCAAGGGCGCTGTGCTGTCTCATGTTCTTGTAGACACAGGCTCTTCCTTGAATGTGCTTCCGAAGAAGGCGTTGATGAAGCTTAACATTGATGGGATTGTCCTGACGCCAAGTGATCTGGTTGTTAAAGCTTTCGATGGTTCAAGAAGATCAGTTTTCTGAGAGGTTGAGTTGCCCGTCAAGATAGGCTCTCAAGTCTTCAAAAGTGTTTTCTATGTTATAGACATCCAGCCTGCATATAGCTGTTTGTTGGGAAGGCCGTGGATACATGCTGCTAGAGCCGTTACTTCAACCCTGCATCAGAAGCTTAAGTACGTGGTTGATGGCCAGGTCATCACAGTCTATGGGGAGGAGGACATATTCGTCAGCCATTTGTCGACATTCAAATACGTAGAAATGGATGGAGAAATCCATGAGACTTTATGCCAAGCTTTTGAAGTAGACGTCAGCATCCTGACTCCTGTGGAGAAGAGCAATGAAAAGGAGGGTACGTCTATTCATTCCTACAGGGAAGCAAGAGAGGTTGTTCAATCAGGCAGTGCCCAGGGCTGGGGCAAGCTGTTGGAGCTAGAAAAGAAAGATGATAAGTTCGGCCTAGGGTATCAGCCTGGTGGATCCACTCCAGGTGGTAAGGCCATCACGTTCACAAGTGCTGGGTTGCTCAACCGCGATCAGATATGTACAGCAAGTCAAGATGGGGATAGTGACGGAGACTGGGACAATTGGATCCACCCGTGTGTGCCCGGCGAGGAGCTAGGAAATTGGTCTGCTGAAGACATTGTTCAAGTCACCTGGCTCTCAGAGTAATTATTTTGTTTCCTTTTATTAGCATACTGCATTGTCAAATCCAGCATTCTGCCCAAGATGCTTGGATCCATTGTATCGGGCCACCATGTTTTGTATTGCATCGTTATTTTGCTATGAAATAAAAGGACATTTTCAGACAAACTGTGCTCCCTATCTTTGTTTTTAAACTTTTTCACAAAAAATATAAAAATGGCAATGTGTTTTCCTTTTTGTTTTGTGTTAGCGTCTCTTTTTCAAAATAAGCAGATTCTGAATAAGCACGTCATCTGTGCAGTGTTGATCATCTGGATTCCACGGATAACGTTCCTGCTATGACTATGCATGACTTTGACAATCCAGTCTACCAAGCTGATGAAGGGGTTGAGGAAGACTGTGACCTCCCTGAAGAATTAGCCAGATTGTTGAAACAAGAGGAACGGGTTATTCAGCCTCATCAAGAAGAGATTGAGATCATCAACATTGGCAGTGAAGATGCAAAGAAAGAAATCAAAATTGGGTCCAATCTGCAGGCCGACGTCAAGGAAGAGCTGATCAGTATGCTGAGAGAGTATGTGGATATCTTTGCTTGGTCATATCAAGATATGCCAGGGTTAGATACCGACATCGTAATGCATAAGCTACCTCTGAGAGAGGACTGTCCTCCTGTAAAGCAAAAATTGAGAAGAACTCGCCCTGACATGGCGATGAAGATTAAAGAGGAGGTTCAGAAGCAGTGGGATGCCAGGTTCCTTGCTGTGACTAGTTACCCACCTTGGGTAGCTAACATTGTTCCTGTACCTAAGAAGGACAGCAAGGTCCGGATGTGCGTTGACTATCGGGATTTGAACAGAGCAAGCCCAAAAGATGATTTTCCGTTGCCACACATTGATGTGTTGGTGGACAATACTGCTCAATTCTCGGTGTTCTCCTTCATGGATGGCTTCTCCGGATATAACCAGATCAAGATGGCGCCGGAAGACATGGAGAAGACAACGTTCATTACCCCGTGGGGTACATTCTGCTATAAGGTCATGCCCTTTGGTTTGAAGAACGCCGGGGCAACTTATCAGCGGGCGATGGTCACATTGTTCCATGACATGATCCACAAGGAGATCGAGTGTTATGTGGAAGATATGATTGCGAAGTCTCGAGACGAAGAGGAGCATCTGGTCAACTTGAAGAAGTTATTTGATAGGCTGATCAAGTACAAGCTGAGGTTGAATTCGAACAAGTGCACTTTCGGAGTGCGTTCCGGAAAACTGCTGAGTTTCATTGTTAGTCAAAAAGGAATTGAGGTAGATCCTGCTAAAGTAAAAGCTATTCAAGATATGCCTGCACCGAAAACAGAAAAAGAAGTGCGCGGGTTTTTAGGGAGGTTGAACTACATTTCTCGGTTCATATCTCACCTAACTGCCACGTGCGAACCAATATTCAAGCTGCTAAGAAAAGAGCAAACGGTCAGGTGGAACGATGACTGCCAAAGAGCTTTCGACAAAATAAAAGAATATTTGCAGGAGCCTCCAATTCTAATGCCTCCAGTGGAAGGAAGACCATTAATCATGTACTTGACCGTGCTAGAAGGGTCAATGGGGTGTGTGCTAGGCCAACATGACGAGTCTGGTCGAAAAGAGTACGCCATTTATTACCTTAGCAAAAAGTTTACCGACTGTGAATCCCGATACTCACTGCTCGAGAAAACTTGTTGCGCTTTGGTATGGGCTGCTCGCCGACTGAGGCAGTATATGTTGACTCATACCACACTGCTCATTTCCAAAATGGATCCTGTCAAGTACATATTTGAGAAACCAGCGTTGACCGGAAGGGTTGCTAGGTGGCAAATGATTTTAACTGAATACGACATCCAGTATACTTCTTAGAAAGCCATCAAAGGAAGTGTATTGTCGGATTACCTGGCACAACAACCTCTTGAAGATGATTATCAACCAATGAAGTTTGATTTCCCTGATGAGGACATCATGTACCTCAAAACAAATGATTATGAGGAACCACTTCCGGAGGAGGGGCCATACCCTGAATCCAAATGGAAGTTGATGTTTGATGGGGCAGTCAATATCAATGGTCGTGGAGTTGGTGCCGTACTCATTACTCCTGAAGGTGTTCACTTACCCTTCGCTGCCAGAATTACTTTTGGCTGCACCAACAATGAAGCGGAATACGAGGCATGTATAATGGGAATAGAGGAGGCAATTGATCTTCGGATTAAGAACCTCGACATATTCGGAGATTCAGCCCTCATCATTAACCAAGTTACCGGCAAGTGGTATACGCATCAAGAGCATCTAATTCCATACAGGGATTATGCTAGAAAACTGTTGACGTTCTTCACGACAGTTGAGCTCAAATACATACCACGTGACGAAAATCAGTTTGCCGACGCATTGGCCACTCTCTCTTCATCAATTAAAGTTTTGTGTTGGAATTATGTGCCCAGAATTGATATATCCAGGCTTGACGCTCCAGCTTATGCCTTCTTTGTAGACGCCGTGTCTGACGAGAAACCTTGGTATTTTGATATCAAGTTGTTCCTGGAAAATCAAGAGTACCCAACTGGGGCATCTTCCAATGACAAGAAGACCTTGAGGCGACTTGCTGCTAGCTTCTTCTTGATCACAGACGGGGTTTTGTACAAGAGAAACTTCTACATGGTCTTGCTCAGATGCGTGGATAGACACGAAGCAAGCCTGTTGATGCAGGAAGTCCACGAAGGATCTTTTGGTACCCATGCAGGAGGGCATGCAATGGCGAAGAAATTGCTGAGATCAGGGTATTACTGGATGACAATGGATGCAGACTGTTGCTCATTCGCTCGTAAGTGCCACAAGTGCCAAATATATGCAGACAAAGTGCATGTACCTCCTAGCCCGCTCAACGTCATGTCATCTCCTTGGCCCTTTTCCATGTGGGGCATTGACATGATCGGGAAGATCGAGCCTACTGCTTCGAATGGTCATCGCTTCATCCTGGTCGCGATTGATTACTTTACCAAATGGGTAGAAGCAGCGTCTTATGCCAATGTCACTCGTCAAGTGGTGGCAAGATTTCTGAAAAGGGATATCATATGCAGATACGGAGTGCCCAAAAGGATCATTACTGACAATGGTTCTAATCTCAATAATAAGATGATGGCAGAATTGTGTCGGGACTTCAAGATACAACATCACAATTCTTCTCCTTACCGACCAAAGATGAATGGTGCGGTGGAGGCAGCTAACAAGAATATCAAGAAGATTGTGCAGAAAATGGTTGTCACCTACAAAGATTGGCATGAGATGTTACCGTTCGCCTTGCATGGGTACCGAACGTCGGTCAGTACGTCGACAGGGGCAACTCCATTCTCTTTGGTGTATGGCATGGAAGCAGTCCTGCTTGTTGAAGTAGAGATTCCTTCACTGCGCGTGATGATGGATGTCAAGCTGAATGAGGCTGAATGGGTGCGTGCTCGTTACAATCAGCTATGTCTAATTGAGGAAAAGAGATTAGCGGCTATTTGTCATGGTCAGCTTTATCAGAGGAGAATGAAGCGAGCATTCGATCAACAAGTACGAACTCGAGAATATCAAGTGGGAGAGCTTGTGCTGAAGAGGATCGTTCCTCCAGGTTCAGATCATAGGGGCAAGTGGACCCCAAACTACGAAGGACCATTCATAGTGAAGAAAGTATTTTCAGGAGGAGCACTGATGCTCACCACTATGGATGGAGATGACTTCCAGTCCCCTGTTAACTCGGACGCAGTTAAAAAATACTTCGCATAAAAGGACCCGTTGGACACAAAAACAGAATTATAGTCCAGGCAAAAAAAGGGCATCCCGGCGAGCTAAAAACAGAATAAAAAGCTCGGGAAAAAATTAGGGAAATAAATAAAAAATGTACACCCGCTGAGTTGAAAAGCCACATTGGACAGCTCAGGCAAAAAAGGGTATCCCGGTGGATTGAAAACCCGAAAGGGCGATCCATGCAAAACAAGGGAATAAGCGAACAACTGCGATCCGAGTTATCTGAACCACATCATCGTTTTGTACAACTTGACAATATCAGAAGGATAGGAAACAGTCCTCTCGTCCTCTCAGAAAGCCAAAGCAGAATGGAGAGTCTTGAAGACATGCAGGTCATAGCAGAAATGGAACTCCTTGGAATGCCGCGTCCATTGCCATCAGGATAGTTTCTTTTTCTCAATTTTATAGTGGCTACCTCTTTCCAGGTGGTTACTTCCTGATGTAAATCTTTGCCTATTCGGAGGCCATCCAATAAAAAGAATATTCAGTCAAAAGCTGTGTGTGTTTATTTTTGTTTGAAAAATGTCCTGAATTTTTGGCAAAAATAGCATTGCATCTAAACATGGTGATAATTTTGAAAAGAAAACTGACATGGAGGGAAACTGTAACCCTCTTTGAGTGTCGGGTGACGATGGATAAACAGATCATGCCATGCAAATCCCTGCGGCACACTTGTGTTTTCTGTTGTTGCAGGTTGCAGGATGGCGTCTCATTCTCCCAAGAAATTTACTCTTCCCCAATAGAGTAACTCCCCAAGCAAAGATTTCTTCCTCCAGCAGGTACCTGAAGCCTGGCATCTCCAGCAGAGATTTTATCCAGCTAAGCCTTGGCAGTAGCCCAAGCAGTTTCCTTCTTCCCCAGTGAAGTAGCATTTTCTTCTTCCCCAGCGGAGTATGCCCAGCAGGTATCTGAGAGCCTGACGTTATCAGTATTCTATTCTCAGCAAGAGTCCCCTCAGAGTCTTGAATCAACAGATGCTCTCCCCAGCTAGAGTATTGTCCAAGCAGCTTCCCCAGCCAAGTCTGAAGATGATCCTGTCCCCACAGAGTTCATATTTGATTTTCACCTCCGTTAGTGAAATATTTCCCAGCAAAGTTGCCATACTTTTGGGTATTTGATAATACAGTCAGGTATTCATCACCTCAGTCAGAGTTGGGTATCCAGACCTCTTGACTTGTCTTCCCCTGCAGAGTCGTATCACTTGCTGGCCAATCCGGCATTTGTATACCGCTCGTCTGCGTTTGTCGACACTCGTCTGTGTTATCCCTAAGCGGAGTTTTCCCTAGCAGGGACATATTACTGCTTTATTGCTGCTCGTCTGCATCTTTCAACACTCGTTTGTGTTTGGTATTGGATCCTTTGCTGCACTCGTCTGTGCCTTGATATGTATTCTCTGTTGTTGCTCGTCTGCAACTGTCCAGCACTCGTCTGTGTTTGTTTGAAGCTCGTCTGCTTTTATTCCCCAGAAGTCGTCTGTGTTCTGAAGCCCGTCTGCTTTGCTTGGATACTCGTATGTATCATCCCCAGCACTCGTCTGTGCTAGCTTACATCTGTATGTGAGGATTTGCTGTTTACCCTGGTATTTCTGTATTGCTCCTTCAAACGCTCGTATGTGTTTGAATTTCTGGTATTCGTCTATACTAGTGGCTGATACTCGTCTGTATCATTGCCTGAAGCACTCGTCTGTGTTTCTCAGATCATCGTCTAATACTCGTCTGTATCATTGACTTTTGGCACTCGTCTGTGTTATCATGATGATCATCCAATACTCGTCTGTATTGAAGAGGTTTCAAATCCTGACAGTGGGAATTAATGTCGAAATGGTTACCGGTCCTGGCGTAACAGGTAAATCCGAAGGAGGCTCGTTTGTCTCAGGCACCAATTATTGTTGTTGCTGCACCTGGCGTCACAAGTTTGCTCAGAAGACTTGTCTGTCTTATACCATATATCCGCGAATAATATATGAAGAAGGTTCGTCTACCTTGATTGCATGTCTATCCCACAGACTTAAGTGCATTACCGGTCCTGGCGTAACAGGTAAATCCAAAGGAGGCTCGTCTGTCTCATTCTATATGAAGTGTTTGAGGACTCGTATGTCCAGTTCCTGGCGTCACAGGATTGTTTGAAGACTCGTCTGTCTCAGATTATGTTTGAAGTGTTTGAGGACTCGTATGTCCAGCTCCTGGCGTTACAGGATTGTTTGAAGACTCGTCTGTCAACGCATTCTTATTCCAGATATCAGTTTCAACTTGGAAGAAGCTCGTCTGCTTCTTTCTCCCCTGCTTATCCCCAGAGCATCTGTTTGGGTTTATTTCCCGGTGTTGCATTCTTCGTCAGAGTGCAAATTTCTGGTCTTCTTGGTATTCAACCACAATTTATCTTGAATGGTTGATAGCCAGTACTATCGTCCTTTTCAGATTAACTGATGATTGAATAGGGGCAGCTGTAACACCCCAAATTTTCCCTCTTCCTTTTGAAGCATCATATCACATCATATTCATCATACTCATATCATTTCCTCAACATCCTAGCATGGAAAGATGAAGCATAACATACCTCATGTCCTAGCATCAGCATATGGTCATCTGTGGAGTTCCCAGAAGTATTGCAAGCCTTGACAAGGGTCCTAATGAGTTTGTACAAGTTCTATGGTGAGTCTACACTCCATTTACAAGATCAAGTCCCTTGGCAAAATCTCAGAAGATTTCATGATCATCAGAGATCTCAGGACAAGTCAAAGCTCCTATGTAGTGCACCCAAACTAGGGTTTGAGATTCAAGCACCAAAACTTCACAACTTTGACCATTTCATTTGGGCAAAGTCTTCTATATGTCAAGAGGATCCTAGGTGTCGATTTTCGTGAAAAAATTCCATTTGGAGGTCAGAGAATTCTTCAGTTGCTTGAAGGTAAAGCAAGAAAGTCAACTGCACAGTCAGAAAAGTCAACATGACAATTTTAGAGTTTTTTGGTCAGGTTTATCTTTTTTGAGGTCATATTATGTCAGGGAGTATTTCATTTGAGCTTAAGTGTCAAAAGTCGGAAGTATGCAAAAGATTACTGAATTTAGAAATTTCTATTTTTAGAAATTATTTGATCTTAAACTTCAGGCTATTATTTCATGTGCGAAAAAGGCTCCGATTGATTTTCCGGTAAGCACGAAAGTTGTAGAGCACGATTTTCCCTTTCCGAAAAGTCGTAGAATGCCTTCATAGCATTTACAGAACTCAAGTTGTGAATTTTGGAAGTTTGAGACATTTTTAGAGTTTTGTGAACCACTTGTCATATTGTCATTGGTCCTTTATTCTTTTTTTTAGTATTTATTTTTTGTCACACTCTTGATTTTTTCTTTTCCTACACATTTTCTATGTCCAACATGAACATTTCATGTGCCCTTTTGGTTTATCGTGTTCATTTTATAAAGGAAAAAAAGAAGAAAAAAGAGCACATGAATAAATATAAAAAAGGCTACCACATTGGTAGTACACACTCCCACGCACGCCACACCATCCCCACACCCTCTCCACTCACCTCACGCCACACCATCCCCACACCCTCTCCACTCACCTCACGCCACTCCTTCTCTTCCCCTCACACTACCTCACACGCGCACGCCATACACACTCCCCTCACACACTCACCCGCACGCCACCTACACTCCCCTCACACACTCACCCTCACGCGCACGCCATGCACTCTCCACTCACACACCTCACGCACGCCATGCACTCTCCACTCACCCTCACGCACGCCATGCATCTTCCTTTTACCACCCCCACGCACGCCATACACATTCGCTCATACTCACACTCACCTCACATCATCTTTTTCTCTCTTTGTTCTCCCCACTCACTCTTGGTATCACCCTCACATGATTTGTGCATAAAGAAAATTCTCACGTGAGCCTCCAGCAATAACACCATCACCTATCATACAATCCCCACCACACTCATTTTTTCTCAATTAATTTTCATTCGGGCTCTCTCACATTTTTTTTTGTTGACATCACTCTCCACAATTGCACCAACGACTTGCCATTTTTTTTCTATTCATTATTTTTTGGTTCATCATCCTCATCAATTGCTAGGCCTGAGTGTACTTTCAAGCACATCACTCACATTCGAAAATTTGAGATCAAGAGTTTCTCACCATTCTCATCACACAATCTCTATATTTTCCTTGGATTCGCGTTGCTCATGCTCCATCACCATCACAGTTGTGTCTAAGCAGCATCTTCTAGCCAAGTCACCATTGGTGGAAGCTCGAGGAACCGTTGTTGATAGATTAAAGATCAATCACAACCTTGGATCTTTCACCTCTCCTGAAGTTTTAGGCCTTTATTTGGCCTCCAACAGGATTCCAGGACTAAGAGAACGTTTACATCATCTCCGGTTTTCTTTAGATCTCCAGAAGGAGCTTCATCACAGGTTCGAATCTCATTCTGTTTTGCTTCATTTTGTATCCGTAATGGTTTATTTCATGTTGTGAATGGTTTATTTCCAGTTCCAGTCTCTTTTCATTTTCTTTTCTTTGCTGCAGCTTTCATACCCTCACCCTTTGAAACAGTTTCTTTGCAAGCGTGGATCCCGTCGGGTACGGCGGACGATCTGGGTGCTAATACCTTCCTGGGTCGTAACCGACTCCCGAGCTCAGTCTCTTTGGTTCGTAGGACCTGTGTCCTTCCTCTTCTTTTCTTCTGGTTTGTGCAGCATTACCATTCCCGTTCCTTCGGGATAAAAATGCCTGGCTGGCGACTCTATTCTTTTCCGCGCCACTTTCGCGTTTGTACCAGGATGGAAATCCGGGGAGCGACAGCATTCGTCATATGTCGTGATATTTGTAGCATTCGTCCCCTGCTAGGTGATCGTCCTTCACCTTTTGATGACCGTCCCTCATCATTTATCTGATGGCTATCCCCATCGTTGATCTTATTATCCGATATTCGTCCTATGTCGTGATAATCCCCGAGAGCAGCCGTACCCTGCAAGGTGATCGTCCTTCACCTCTTGATGATCGTCCCTCATCATGTTTATCTGATGGTCGTCCCCATCGTTGACCTTTTCAATCTGACATTCGTTCTATGTCGTGATATTTCAGCAGCCGTCCCCTGCTAGGTGATCATCCTTCACCTTTGATGACCGTCCCTCATCATTATCTCATTTATTCTTTAACCCGATGTCCGTCCCCATCATTGTTTACTTTCCAAGCCTTATGGTCGTCCCCATCCATGCTTATTTAAGTCCCCAGAGAGTTTTATTTTATTACCCGATGGCCGTCCTCGTCGTGGTTTCTTCATTTCCCCCAGCTTGTCGACCGTCCCCGTCATGGCTTTACTCACCACTTTATCCCCAACAGTCGTCCTCTTCTTGATGGTCGTCCTCCATCGCTTAAATTTGATAATCATACTATACTATCTTTTACAATTTATATTCGTTTTTTTTTTCTCCCCAGCGAGTGCAAATTTCGGAATGTCTTTGATATTCAACCACAAGTTATCTTTTTGTCTGTTAAGCCGGACGCTTACATCCTGCACAGCTAACTCATGCTTGAATAGGGGAAGCTGTAAACACCCCAAATTTGCCCTAACCTTTTATCACACCATGGCTTGTGATATTTCATTTTTGTTTTAACATAAGCATTACATCTCATATTGCATTTTTGCTTCATCTACATAGTTCATTTTAATCTACATCTAGGGTTTGTGATATGAGAAATCCAAGAATCAATATGGGCCATCCCAATGGTCTTGAAATTATCCAAGAGGGTCCATGTGTGTTCTATGATCATATTATGCTCCCCAAAGTTCATGGGAGTCAAGAAATCACAAGGATTGGCAAAGGCTTGGAAGCAGAGCTAGGGTTTTCACTACACAAATGACCAAAATTAGGGTTTTGGATTCAGAGGCCTTAATTCCAAATTTTTTGGTCATTCTTGTTTCTAATGTTCTTAATATGTTATAAGGATCATGTGTACCAAGTTTGATGAAGAAATTCATTGTGGAAGTCATCTGATCATTGGGTAACGTCTTTAGCAAGTTAAGACAAAATCAGGGCATCTGAGGCCCCCAACAATGGAACCAAAGGGTCATTTTCATCAAATTGAAGTTCAATGATCTTTATTTGATCTTATAAGTGGTTGGAATTTCACAAGATTGAAGAATTTTGAGCCAATTGCAAACTTGCCATTTTTGGAAATGACTTGAAATGCAAACTTTCCATTTTGGGAAAGATTTTCAACCTCCTCTTTCATGACCAAAAATGCTTCAAATGAAAAATTCTTGGACATGAAAGTTGTAGATTAGGTCTTTCCCTTTTCAAAAAGTACAAGAAAATGTCTTAATTCATCCTAGAACTTAAGATATGGCCTTTCAAATTTGGCAAAAATCTTATAATTTTCATGTTCATGGCAAAGAGAGATTTATGCAATTTTGAGTTTCAAGCTTCTAAGTGACCTCTAATCACTCAATTATTTCACAACATGTTAATGCAACTTGCCAAGATCGGAATTGGTCCAAGGATTGAAGCATTTCATGGCTTGGTTCACAAGAAACACCAAAGGGGAAAAGTTGCATTAAGCTTGCCATCTCTTCATCCAAGCATCACAGTTGCCTTTCTTTGATCCAAGGGCCCTCCATGAAGCATGCTGAAGCAATCTAGCCACAGAATCCTCTGCTGCATTGACCCATACCTCAAGTACACATAAGTTGACATTTTTGCATTTCCTCCCATACCAATCAAACTGAGCCACCACCCACTCCCTGACCAATCACAACCTCTTATGCAAACCCTAGGGAGTTCATTTGATAACACACACAAGCTGAGAACATCACACAAGTCAGATTGCACAAAATCACCCTAGAACTTCACTTCTTCGAATCTCCCTACACAAGCCTCAAACTTCAAATATTTTTCCATCAATCAACTCAAAATCATCCATAGATCATAAAGCACCCACTCCCATGGCCTGAAACTCCCAAAATCAGAAATACAATTTCTGAGTTATCAGAACCAAACACTTCAAAACAACCATCATAAACTTGTTCTAAGCTTCACATCATCCTCAGGGTGTCCATTGAAGTTGATTTGCACAAGGGAGTAGGCCAGAAAGCTCAAAACTGCAAAGCTTCATCTCAGGTATACCCCAAGAACATTTTTTCCAGTACTTGTTATTTAAGTTAAAATATCAATCTTCATGTTCCCCTGATCACTCTGATATGTTTTGTTTTGAAAATGATTTAGAAATAAGCATGTACGAAGCAACTGAAATTTTTGACCTAAAACTTATTGGCTTCGATTCAGCCTTGTTATGCATGATAAATGAAATTCTGTGATCAGGTATGAGATGTCCTAAGAGATGTCCCAACACTTGACAGATTTAACCAAAACTTAAATAGCAAGAAAAGTAAACAACACAGAAGTTTGTTAACCCAGTTCAGTGTATAACCACACTTACATCTGGAGGCTACCAAGCCAGGAGGAAATCCACTATAAGTAATATTAATTCTAGACTTAAACCACCCTGTTTAATCTATCACTTAATAACTACCCAATGCAATTTCTACCTAAGACACAACTTAGATAAGAGTACCCTACTCACTCCCCCTCAATCACACAGTGATTTTGTTTACAAGTTTAATGAAATTGAAGTCATACTTCAAACAAAACAGCTTGATCTTACTTCACAGTTTCAATCAAGTCACAAATGCACTTTTGCTTAAAAGCTCATAAAGTGGTACAATTAAAACAACCTGCTATTAAAACTCTAGACACCCTATTTGGTCTTCTGAAATTCGTACTCAATTCTATGAGTTTCTGTTGATTAAATAGGTATCTGTAATTTGGGCTTTCTGTAGGATGATCCAGCCCTAATGCGCATGCAGCTTCCACCTTGAATTTAGGGTTTGTTACTTCCTAGATTCTAGGTGATTTAGGCCTTCTGTTTTAATCTGAATCCTCAATATAAAACTCCCTACAGATGCGCCTTGTTCTGTTTTTATCCATCATTAATTAATTCCAGATAACTCTCCTTAAATATCTCTGATCAGTTAGTCAATAATTAATTCTGGTAGCAGGTTTGAGATGTCTCAACATCTGTTGGGACATCCTGAAAAACTGAACTTAAGTCATTAACACAATGTCCCAACATCTGGTGAGACATCCTGAAATAAGTTCATATACTCTGTTTGATAATGTCCCAACATTTGATAGGACATTCTGAACTGAATTCAATATTTCTTGTTGGTCAAAAATTCTGCCAATTCAAGACATCTACAAACTCCCCCTTTGGCTAATTTTTGGCTAACATCTTTTCTGGTTTTCAGAGTGCAGCAGAAGTTCTTTTATCAGAGTATAATACTACTTTTCTGTTGATTCATATTTGAGATTACTCCCCCTCAAACATATATGTGTCCAGTCTTGTTACAACAGAAAAAAACTTATTCAGTTCAGAAGCAAACAGATTTTTTATTCATAATCAAACAGCATTACACATTGTTGTTTACACATTGTTGTTGCTGTTGTTCTCCCCCTTGTTAGACACAAATTTTAGGGCCAAAGAGACTAAATCTAAATTACAATGCAGCTGTCATTACATTTGTCCTCACATACAATGATCACTCAGACTCATCACTTTCAGTTTCTTCATCAACTTCAGTTTCTTCATCAGACGCAGCTTTCTGATCTCCTTCACTCTCCAGCCTTTGGATGATTTCTTCAAGTTTCAGCTTCCTTGTTTCAAGTTCTTTGCAGGTGCTCTTTAGTTCAGCAATCAATGCAGCCTTGGAGATTGGAGTCTTGGCAGTTGAAGGACCTGCAGATGTCCCAGAGGGTGCTTCAACATCTGCTGCATGATGACTGAGGAATAGTTTGTAGTGAAATGCCAGAGGGCTTTCTCTTTTGCAGACTGTGTCCTTCTCAGTGAGGATTCCAGGGTATTGACTTAGCACTATACCACACAGCAAGGAGGGAAAAGCTATTGGTAGCTTTGTTGCAGAAGAGCTAGCATGCTTCAAGGTCTGATCAAATATGTAAGCACCATAATCCAGCTTAGTCTGAGTTCCCACAGCATAGATAAACCTGGCTAGTCCAGTGGATATTGAAGATGTGTGGTTGGTGGGCACCCAGTTTGCTGTACCAATCCTGTTCAGCATGGCATATTTTCTTGTTAGCATGCTCACTGAGAGCTTTCCTTTAACTGGCCATGCCTTGACCTGGGTTGCAGTGATAACCTTGCAGACTTGGTTATCTGTCTTTCCTAGCTCATTTGGTCCATCTGTTTCTCTTCCAAGGTATAGGTTGATGATCTGAGGAGAGAACTCTACACACCTACCTCTAACAAAGACTTTTCTAAATTCAGAAGACTTACCATTGGCACAATCTTCCTGAAGATTGACAATGAATTCTTTGACAAGAAGTTCATAGCAGGGGGAGAGATTGGAGACTGTTTTGAAGAGGCCTGCAGCAGATATGAGATCAATCAGTTCAGTGCACTCAAGTGCATTACTGCTCAGTTCTCTTTCAAGGGCTACCCTTCTTTGGTACACAAACTTCCATCTGTTTACACTTGAAACATGATGAAATGAGATGTTGTCCAAGGGAGCTTCTGGAACAACAGTTGAAGCCCTAGATGTTGCTGGTTTCTTCTTTGGAGGAGATGTTGGGACATCTGATTCAACATCTGAGTCTGATGGGGTGACAGCTTTCCTCTTCTGGGTTTGGACTTTACTCCATTGTTTTGTTGGACCAAAGGCAGTTTTGGCTTTGTCTTTCTTTGGAGTGGCTTGCTTCTTCTCAGGGACTGCATGTTCTGCTTGCATCTTTCCTTTCCTAGACCTGAGCCTTTTGGCTATTCTAGGTCTTACAGAGGCTATGATCTCTGTATCAGAATCCTGCTCCAGGTTCACCACAGGAGGAGATTGAGCAGTCTCCTCTTCAGCTGGTTGATCAACAGAGATATGATCTTCAGTTGAGGCTTTGGTTTGATTCTCAGAGTCTTCTTCATCACTTTCATTTGAGGCCTTTTTCTGGTCCTCAGTTTGTTCAATATCAGCATCATATGAGGTCTTTTTCTCATCCTCAGATGTTCCAACATCTATTGGGACATCCTGTTGAGCAGGAGTGTCCTCTGCAGCTTGAGCTTGTTCTTCTTGAGGGGCAGGCATGGTGTTCAGAGGAATAGAAATCCCACTAACCACTCTCTGTTCAAAAAGAATCTTGTTAACTATCTCCTTGATGGAAGCATCCACATATTCAGAGGATTTTGGAGGCATGTTAGCTGGTGAAGGAATGCCTTTGGATTTGCTGCAGACTTGATCTTTTGCTCTTTTTGGAGTTCTTGGCTTTTTAGCATGAGAAGCACTTCCTCTGATTTCGTCCAATGGGGTTGATTTCATTGGTACCACAGAGATGGGAGTTGCATGAACTACATCTTCTTTGTTGAGAACTTCTTCAGGAGTGTTAGGGTTTTGATACATTGTCAAGGAAGATGGATGAAGAGCTTTAGGGTTGATGATTTCTGAAGAACAGCTAGATAATGTGATTCGCTTTTGATAGAAAGATGAGAATCTTGATAGCTGATTATAAGCTGTTACTAAATAAGTAGCCGTTACATTGCAAATCATTAGGAATGGAATACCCAAGGTTCTTGACCAGACTGGAGTTGCCATCTGGAACTTATGCCATACAATGTCATATGACATGTTGGCACATTTCATTAACTGCTAAATCTCACATAAACAGATTCCCAGTTTGCCCCTTAAGTTCTCAAATTGTGTAGCATCCAATGCTTTGGTAAAGATATCAGCCAACTGCAGATTTGTAGCTACATGTTCCAATAAAATCACTTTTTCTTCTACAAGATCTCTGATGAAATGATGTCTGATATCAATATGCTTGGTCCTGCTATGTTGGATAGGATTCTTTGATATGTTGATTGCACTTAAGTTGTCACAGTACAATGTCATGACATCCTGTGGGACATTGTACTCAGTGAGCATTTGCTTCATCCAAACCAACTGAGAACAACTGCTTCCAGCTGCTATATATTCAGCTTCAGCTGTAGATAAGGATACACAATTTTGTTTCTTACTGAACCAAGAAATCAAATTGTTTCCTAGAAAGAAGCATCCCCCTGAAGTGCTTTTTCTGTCATCAGCACTTCCAGCCCAATCAGCATCACAAAAGCCAGTGAGAATTGGTTTGCATCCATGAAAGTACATTATGCCATAGTCACAAGTACCATTAACATATTTAAGAATTCTCTTGACTTGATTGAGATGACTGACTTTTGGATCAGCTTGATATCTTGCACACACACCTACTGCAAATGCTATGTCTGGTCTGCTAGCAGTCAAGTATAACAAGCTTCCAATCATGCTTCTGTATAAGCTTTGATCTACATTCTCACCCTTTTCATCTTTAGTCAGCTTTAAATGTGTGGGGGCAGGAGTTCTCTTATGAGTAGCATTTTCCATTCCAAATTTCTTGACTATGTTCTTGGTATACTTGCTTTGGGAAATGAACATTGAGTCTTCCATTTGCTTTATTTGCAGACCAAGAAAGTAGGTTAACTCTCCTACTAGGCTCATTTCAAATTCAGATTCCATCTGCTTGACAAAATGTTTGACCATCCTGTCAGACATCCCACCAAAGACAATGTCATCAACATATATTTGAGCAATCATGACATTTCCTTCTTCATCTTTAACAAACAGGGTTTTGTCAATTCCACCTTTTCTGTACCCTTGCTTGATAAGAAATGTAGTCAGTCTTTCATACCATGCCCTTGGAGCTTGCTTCAGACCATAAAGTGCCTTCTTTAGTTTGTATACATGATTTGGACAGCTTGGATCAACAAATCCTTTAGGCTGTTCTACATATACCTCTTCATTAAGATAACCATTTAAAAAGGCACTTTTCACATCCATTTGAAATAGCTTGAACTTTAAGATACAAGCAATTCCCAAAAGTAGTCTGATTGATTCAAGCCTTGCTACTGGTGCAAAGGTTTCATCAAAGTCTACTCCTTCAATTTGAGTGTATCCTTGAGCTACAAGTCTAGCTTTGTTCTTTGTAACAACTCCTTGTTCATTTGACTTGTTCTTATACACCCATTTTGTTCCAATCACATTTATGTCATCAGGTCTAGGAACAAGATTCCACACTTCATTCCTTGTGAATTGACCTAATTCCTCTTGCATAGCACAAATCCAGTATTCATCAGTAAGAGCTTCCTTGATGTTTTTAGGTTCTATTTTAGAAACAAAACAAGAACCTGAAATTACTTCTCTTGATCTAGTGCTCACACCTCTGTTGGGATCACCAATTATCAAATCTTTGGGATGATCTTTCTGTATTCTGATGGAGGGAGGTTTGCTGGATTCTTCTGTCCTTGTATCAGTTTGAGTGAAGTTATAATGATCATTCTTTTCTTCAGCTTCAATCTTGATATCAGCAGATGTTCCAACATCTTCTGGGACATCTGTAGGAGCATCATCAATTATCACATTTATGGACTCCATGATCACCTTGGTTCTAGAATTAAATACTCTATATGCTCTGCTGTTTATAGAGTATCCAAGGAAAATCCCTTCATCACTTTTAGGATCCATTTTTCTCCTTTGCTCCCTATCTGCCAGAATGTAACAGTTACTTCCAAACACATGAAAGTACTTAACTGTGGGTTTTCTGCCCTTCCAGACTTCATATATTATGGACAAAGTTCCTTTTCTTAAAGTAACTCTGTTATGGATGTAACAAGCAGTGTTCATAGCTTCAGCCCAGAAGTACAAAGGTAACTTTTTAGCATGGATCATAGCTCTTGCTGATTCTTGAATAGTTCTATTCTTCCTCTCAACAATCCCATTCTGTTGAGGAGTGATAGGTGAAGAATATTCATGATTGATTCCTTCTGAAGAGCAGAAATCTAAGAACTTTTGGTTCTCAAATTCTTTTCCATGATCACTTCTTATTCTGATCACACAGCTGGATTTTTCCCTTTGTAATCTTTGGCATAATTCTTTGAATACATCAAATACATCAGACTTTTCTTTGATGAAATTTATCCATGTATATCTTGAAAAGTCATCAACCACCACATAGGCATACCTCTTACCACCAAGGCTTTCAACCTGCATAGGTCCCATAAGATCCATATGCAAAAGTTCCAAAACTTTGGAAGTTGTCAGATGTTGGAGCTTTGGATGGGACATCTTGGTTTGCTTGCCTATTTGACATTCACCACATATTTTGCCATCATCAATCTTCAGTTTAGGAATACCTCTTACAGCATCCATAGATATTATCTTCTTTATGCCTCTGAAATGAAGATGACCTAGTCTTTGGTGCCATAGTTTCACTTCTTCTTCTTTAGCTAAAGAACAAGTTGAAGTGAGACTGAGGTTTTGAGATTCCCACATGTAACAGTTGTCTTTAGATCTGGCTCCTCTCATGACAACCTCTTGTTCTTTGTTAGTCACTATACATTCAGTTTTGGTAAAGTTTACACTGTACCCTTGATCACATAATTGACTTATACTGATCAGGTTAGCAGTTAAACCTTTAACTAGCAGCACATCATCTAGTCTTGGAACATCTTGACAGTCCAAGGTCCCAACTCCCTTGATTTCTCCTTTAGCTCCATCTCCAAAGGTTACAAACCTGGATGAATGTGACTTTAAGTTTACTAACAGGTTCTTCAATCCAGTCATGTGTCTTGAACATCCACTGTCAAAGTACCAGTCTTCCTTAGCTGATACTCTTAGTGATGTATATGCTATATATGCAACACTTTTCTTTGACCATTTGAGTTGAGATTTCTTTTGATGTCTCTGCCCTGTGTGTTGTTCAACAGCAGATCTCCAAGATTGATTGTTGATCTTGTTCTTGGGTATGTAGCTTTGATCAACCTGAATGCTAGTTTTTGGTCTCCATACCTTCTTGATGACTTCTATCTTCTGCTTAGGAGGTTGCTGATTTATTTGATGTCTATGCAGCACTTTCTTGTTAGCTTCTATTTTCTGCTTAGAAGGTTGCTGACACATCTGATTTGGATATCCATGAAGCTTATAATAATGAGGTTTGATATGTCCAAATCTTCCACAGTGATGGCATCTCCATCTTTGATACTTCTTCTTCATTTTTTTCTTTCTGATATGTTTTGTTTTGAAAATGATTTAGAAATAAGCATGTACGAAGCAACTGAAATTTTTGACCTAAAACTTATTGGCTTCGATTCAGCCTTGTTATGCATGATAAATGAAATTCTGTGATCAGGTATGAGATGTCCTAAGAGATGTCCCAACACTTGACAGATTTAACCAAAACTTAAATAGCAAGAAAAGTAAACAACACAGAAGTTTGTTAACCCAGTTCAGTGTATAACCACACTTACATCTGGAGGCTACCAAGCCAGGAGGAAATCCACTATAAGTAATATTAATTCTAGACTTAAACCACCCTGTTTAATCTATCACTTAATAACTACCCAATGCAATTTCTACCTAAGACACAACTTAGATAAGAGTACCCTACTCACTCCCCCTCAATCACACAGTGATTTTGTTTACAAGTTTAATGAAATTGAAGTCATACTTCAAACAAAACAGCTTGATCTTACTTCACAGTTTCAATCAAGTCACAAATGCACTTTTGCTTAAAAGCTCATAAAGTGGTACAATTAAAACAACCTGCTATTAAAACTCTAGACACCCTATTTGGTCTTCTGAAATTCGTACTCAATTCTATGAGTTTCTGTTGATTAAATAGGTATCTGTAATTTGGGCTTTCTGTAGGATGATCCAGCCCTAATGCGCATGCAGCTTCCACCTTGAATTTAGGGTTTGTTACTTCCTAGATTCTAGGTGATTTAGGCCTTCTGTTTTAATCTGAATCCTCAATATAAAACTCCCTACAGATGCGCCTTGTTCTGTTTTTATCCATCATTAATTAATTCCAGATAACTCTCCTTAAATATCTCTGATCAGTTAGTCAATAATTAATTCTGGTAGCAGGTTTGAGATGTCTCAACATCTGTTGGGACATCCTGAAAAACTGAACTTAAGTCATTAACACAATGTCCCAACATCTGGTGAGACATCATGAAATAAGTTCATATACTCTGTTTGATAATGTCCCAACATTTGATAGGACATTCTGAACTGAATTCAATATTTCTTGTTGGTCAAAAATTCTGCCAATTCAAGACATCTACAAACTCCCCCTTTGGCTAATTTTTGGCTAACATCTTTTCTGGTTTTCAGAGTGCAGCAGAAGTTCTTTTATCAGAGTATAATACTACTTTTCTGTTGATTCATATTTGAGATTACTCCCCCTCAAACATATATGTGTCCAGTCTTGTTACAACAGAAAAAAACTTATTCAGTTCAGAAGCAAACAGATTTTTTATTCATAATCAAACAGCATTACACATTGTTGTTTACACATTGTTGTTGCTGTTGTTCTCCCCCTTGTTAGACACAAATTTTAGGGCCAAAGAGACTAAATCTAAATTACAATGCAGCTGTCATTACATTTGTCCTCACATACAATGATCACTCAGACTCATCACTTTCAGTTTCTTCATCAACTTCAGTTTCTTCATCAGACGCAGCTTTCTGATCTCCTTCACTCTCCAGCCTTTGGATGATTTCTTCAAGTTTCAGCTTCCTTGTTTCAAGTTCTTTGCAGGTGCTCTTTAGTTCAGCAATCAATGCAGCCTTGGAGATTGGAGTCTTGGCAGTTGAAGGACCTGCAGATGTCCCAGAGGGTGCTTCAACATCTGCTGCATGATGACTGAGGAATAGTTTGTAGTGAAATGCCAGAGGGCTTTCTCTTTTGCAGACTGTGTCCTTCTCAGTGAGGATTCCAGGGTATTGACTTAGCACTATACCACACAGCAAGGAGGGAAAAGCTATTGGTAGCTTTGTTGCAGAAGAGCTAGCATGCTTCAAGGTCTGATCAAATATGTAAGCACCATAATCCAGCTTAGTCTGAGTTCCCACAGCATAGATAAACCTGGCTAGTCCAGTGGATATTGAAGATGTGTGGTTGGTGGGCACCCAGTTTGCTGTACCAATCCTGTTCAGCATGGCATATTTTCTTGTTAGCATGCTCACTGAGAGCTTTCCTTTAACTGGCCATGCCTTGACCTGGGTTGCAGTGATAACCTTGCAGACTTGGTTATCTGTCTTTCCTAGCTCATTTGGTCCATCTGTTTCTCTTCCAAGGTATAGGTTGATGATCTGAGGAGAGAACTCTACACACCTACCTCTAACAAAGACTTTTCTAAATTCAGAAGACTTACCATTGGCACAATCTTCCTGAAGATTGACAATGAATTCTTTGACAAGAAGTTCATAGCAGGGGGAGAGATTGGAGACTGTTTTGAAGAGGCCTGCAGCAGATATGAGATCAATCAGTTCAGTGCACTCAAGTGCATTACTGCTCAGTTCTCTTTCAAGGGCTACCCTTCTTTGGTACACAAACTTCCATCTGTTTACACTTGAAACATGATGAAATGAGATGTTGTCCAAGGGAGCTTCTGGAACAACAGTTGAAGCCCTAGATGTTGCTGGTTTCTTCTTTGGAGGAGATGTTGGGACATCTGATTCAACATCTGAGTCTGATGGGGTGACAGCTTTCCTCTTCTGGGTTTGGACTTTACTCCATTGTTTTGTTGGACCAAAGGCAGTTTTGGCTTTGTCTTTCTTTGGAGTGGCTTGCTTCTTCTCAGGGACTGCATGTTCTGCTTGCATCTTTCCTTTCCTAGACCTGAGCCTTTTGGCTATTCTAGGTCTTACAGAGGCTATGATCTCTGTATCAGAATCCTGCTCCAGGTTCACCACAGGAGGAGATTGAGCAGTCTCCTCTTCAGCTGGTTGATCAACAGAGATATGATCTTCAGTTGAGGCTTTGGTTTGATTCTCAGAGTCTTCTTCATCACTTTCATTTGAGGCCTTTTTCTGGTCCTCAGTTTGTTCAATATCAGCATCATATGAGGTCTTTTTCTCATCCTCAGATGTTCCAACATCTATTGGGACATCCTGTTGAGCAGGAGTGTCCTCTGCAGCTTGAGCTTGTTCTTCTTGAGGGGCAGGCATGGTGTTCAGAGGAATAGAAATCCCACTAACCACTCTCTGTTCAAAAAGAATCTTGTTAACTATCTCCTTGATGGAAGCATCCACATATTCAGAGGATTTTGGAGGCATGTTAGCTGGTGAAGGAATGCCTTTGGATTTGCTGCAGACTTGATCTTTTGCTCTTTTTGGAGTTCTTGGCTTTTTAGCATGAGAAGCACTTCCTCTGATTTCGTCCAATGGGGTTGATTTCATTGGTACCACAGAGATGGGAGTTGCATGAACTACATCTTCTTTGTTGAGAACTTCTTCAGGAGTGTTAGGGTTTTGATACATTGTCAAGGAAGATGGATGAAGAGCTTTAGGGTTGATGATTTCTGAAGAACAGCTAGATAATGTGATTCGCTTTTGATAGAAAGATGAGAATCTTGATAGCTGATTATAAGCTGTTACTAAATAAGTAGCCGTTACATTGCAAATCATTAGGAATGGAATACCCAAGGTTCTTGACCAGACTGGAGTTGCCATCTGGAACTTATGCCATACAATGTCATATGACATGTTGGCACATTTCATTAACTGCTAAATCTCACATAAACAGATTCCCAGTTTGCCCCTTAAGTTCTCAAATTGTGTAGCATCCAATGCTTTGGTAAAGATATCAGCCAACTGCAGATTTGTAGCTACATGTTCCAATAAAATCACTTTTTCTTCTACAAGATCTCTGATGAAATGATGTCTGATATCAATATGCTTGGTCCTGCTATGTTGGATAGGATTCTTTGATATGTTGATTGCACTTAAGTTGTCACAGTACAATGTCATGACATCCTGTGGGACATTGTACTCAGTGAGCATTTGCTTCATCCAAACCAACTGAGAACAACTGCTTCCAGCTGCTATATATTCAGCTTCAGCTGTAGATAAGGATACACAATTTTGTTTCTTACTGAACCAAGAAATCAAATTGTTTCCTAGAAAGAAGCATCCCCCTGAAGTGCTTTTTCTGTCATCAGCACTTCCAGCCCAATCAGCATCACAAAAGCCAGTGAGAATTGGTTTGCATCCATGAAAGTACATTATGCCATAGTCACAAGTACCATTAACATATTTAAGAATTCTCTTGACTTGATTGAGATGACTGACTTTTGGATCAGCTTGATATCTTGCACACACACCTACTGCAAATGCTATGTCTGGTCTGCTAGCAGTCAAGTATAACAAGCTTCCAATCATGCTTCTGTATAAGCTTTGATCTACATTCTCACCCTTTTCATCTTTAGTCAGCTTTAAATGTGTGGGGGCAGGAGTTCTCTTATGAGTAGCATTTTCCATTCCAAATTTCTTGACTATGTTCTTGGTATACTTGCTTTGGGAAATGAACATTGAGTCTTCCATTTGCTTTATTTGCAGACCAAGAAAGTAGGTTAACTCTCCTACTAGGCTCATTTCAAATTCAGATTCCATCTGCTTGACAAAATGTTTGACCATCCTGTCAGACATCCCACCAAAGACAATGTCATCAACATATATTTGAGCAATCATGACATTTCCTTCTTCATCTTTAACAAACAGGGTTTTGTCAATTCCACCTTTTCTGTACCCTTGCTTGATAAGAAATGTAGTCAGTCTTTCATACCATGCCCTTGGAGCTTGCTTCAGACCATAAAGTGCCTTCTTTAGTTTGTATACATGATTTGGACAGCTTGGATCAACGAATCCTTTAGGCTGTTCTACATATACCTCTTCATTAAGATAACCATTTAAAAAGGCACTTTTCACATCCATTTGAAATAGCTTGAACTTTAAGATACAAGCAATTCCCAAAAGTAGTCTGATTGATTCAAGCCTTGCTACTGGTGCAAAGGTTTCATCAAAGTCTACTCCTTCAATTTGAGTGTATCCTTGAGCTACAAGTCTAGCTTTGTTCTTTGTAACAACTCCTTGTTCATTTGACTTGTTCTTATACACCCATTTTGTTCCAATCACATTTATGTCATCAGGTCTAGGAACAAGATTCCACACTTCATTCCTTGTGAATTGACCTAATTCCTCTTGCATAGCACAAATCCAGTATTCATCAGTAAGAGCTTCCTTGATGTTTTTAGGTTCTATTTTAGAAACAAAACAAGAACCTGAAATTACTTCTCTTGATCTAGTGCTCACACCTCTGTTGGGATCACCAATTATCAAATCTTTGGGATGATCTTTCTGTATTCTGATGGAGGGAGGTTTGCTGGATTCTTCTGTCCTTGTATCAGTTTGAGTGAAGTTATAATGATCATTCTTTTCTTCAGCTTCAATCTTGATATCAGCAGATGTTCCAACATCTTCTGGGACATCTGTAGGAGCATCATCAATTATCACATTTATGGACTCCATGATCACCTTGGTTCTAGAATTAAATACTCTATATGCTCTGCTGTTTATAGAGTATCCAAGGAAAATCCCTTCATCACTTTTAGGATCCATTTTTCTCCTTTGCTCCCTATCTGCCAGAATGTAACAGTTACTTCCAAACACATGAAAGTACTTAACTGTGGGTTTTCTGCCCTTCCAGACTTCATATATTATGGACAAAGTTCCTTTTCTTAAAGTAACTCTGTTATGGATGTAACAAGCAGTGTTCATAGCTTCAGCCCAGAAGTACAAAGGTAACTTTTTAGCATGGATCATAGCTCTTGCTGATTCTTGAATAGTTCTATTCTTCCTCTCAACAATCCCATTCTGTTGAGGAGTGATAGGTGAAGAATATTCATGATTGATTCCTTCTGAAGAGCAGAAATCTAAGAACTTTTGGTTCTCAAATTCTTTTCCATGATCACTTCTTATTCTGATCACACAGCTGGATTTTTCCCTTTGTAATCTTTGGCATAATTCTTTGAATACATCAAATACATCAGACTTTTCTTTGATGAAATTTATCCATGTATATCTTGAAAAGTCATCAACCACCACATAGGCATACCTCTTACCACCAAGGCTTTCAACCTGCATAGGTCCCATAAGATCCATATGCAAAAGTTCCAAAACTTTGGAAGTTGTCAGATGTTGGAGCTTTGGATGGGACATCTTGGTTTGCTTGCCTATTTGACATTCACCACATATTTTGCCATCATCAATCTTCAGTTTAGGAATACCTCTTACAGCATCCATAGATATTATCTTCTTTATGCCTCTGAAATGAAGATGACCTAGTCTTTGGTGCCATAGTTTCACTTCTTCTTCTTTAGCTAAAGAACAAGTTGAAGTGAGACTGAGGTTTTGAGATTCCCACATGTAACAGTTGTCTTTAGATCTGGCTCCTCTCATGACAACCTCTTGTTCTTTGTTAGTCACTATACATTCAGTTTTGGTAAAGTTTACACTGTACCCTTGATCACATAATTGACTTATACTGATCAGGTTAGCAGTTAAACCTTTAACTAGCAGCACATCATCTAGTCTTGGAACATCTTGACAGTCCAAGGTCCCAACTCCCTTGATTTCTCCTTTAGCTCCATCTCCAAAGGTTACAAACCTGGATGAATGTGACTTTAAGTTTACTAGCAGGTTCTTCAATCCAGTCATGTGTCTTGAACATCCACTGTCAAAGTACCAGTCTTCCTTAGCTGATACTCTTAGTGATGTATGTGCTATATATGCAACACTTTTCTTTGACCATTTGAGTTGAGATTTCTTTTGATGTCTCTGCCCTGTGTGTTGTTCAACAGCAGATCTCCAAGATTGATTGTTGATCTTGTTCTTGGGTATGTAGCTTTGATCAACCTGAATGCTAGTTTTTGGTCTCCATACCTTCTTGATGACTTCTATCTTCTGCTTAGGAGGTTGCTGATTTATTTGATGTCTATGCAGCACTTTCTTGTTAGCTTCTATTTTCTGCTTAGAAGGTTGCTGACACATCTGATTTGGATATCCATGAAGCTTATAATAATGAGGTTTGATATGTCCAAATCTTCCACAGTGATGGCATCTCCATCTTTGATACTTCTTCTTCATTTTTTTCTTTCCAGAATGTTGAGACATCTGTTGGAACATTATGTTTGACTTTGTGTTCTTTTCCTGATGTTGAAGCATCTGTTGGGACATCTTGTTTGACTGTATGGATTTTGAAGTTGTTTTGCTAGAGCTAGCTTCATCTTTATGTACTCTGTTAAATCCCAGTCCACTTTTATCCCCTGAATGCTTATTGTTGCTGAGAATAACATCCAGTGTATTTGAGCTACTGTTCAACATTCTAACAGATTTGGACATGTGTTCCAATTTGGAGTTGAGAAGACTTACTTCACTTTTTAAGGTGTCAATGATCTCTTGATCACTTTCTTTTTCATCTTCTAGTGCCTCATTCTGCTTCTTTAGCTTTATAACCTCACTGCATATTTCAGTGCTTCTTTTGTATAGATCTTTGAATGCTTGCTCAAGTTCTTCAAAAGTAAGCTCCCCATTACTGGATTCACTTTCAGACTCACATAATCCAGCTAAAGCAGTGATATGCTTAGCTGATTCTTCTTCTGAATCACCTCCTGAGTCTTCATCAGACCAGGTTACAGATAGTCCTTTCTTTTGCCTTTTCAAGTAGGTAGGACATTCATTCTTGATGTGTCCATATCCTTCACATCCATGGCATTTGATTCCTTTTTCTTGACTTGTCTTTTCATCATAATTTGACCTTCTGTTAGCATCATAAGGTCTCCTGTTCTCAGAAGAGTTTGTGTATCTTCCACTGGGTTTGGATTTGCCTTCCATTCCTCTGAGAATCTTTTTGAATTGTCTTCCAAGCATAGCAAGGTTGTCTGATAAGCTTTTACCATTTTCTGATTCATCATCTTCTTCTTCATCAGTATTTGTCACCAAGGCTATGCTTTTGTTCTTCTTAACATTTGTGTCATTCATTCCCATCTCAAAAGTTTGAAGGGAACCAATGAGTTCTTCAACTTTCATAGAGCATATGTCTTGAGCTTCTTCTATTGCTGTGACTTTCATGTCAAATCTTTTTGGCAAAGATCTGAGGATTTTTCTTACAAGCTTTTCATCAGTCATCTTTTCTCCCAAAGCTCCAGAAGTATTAGCTACTTCTAAGATGTTCATGTAGAATTCATGAACTGTCTCATCTTCCTTCATTCTCAAGTTTTCAAACTTGGTGGTGAGAAGTTGAAGTCTTGACATCTTTACCTTTGATGTTCCTTCATGAGTTGTTTTGAGAGTATCCCACACATCTTTGGCTAGCTCACAATGATGCACAAGTCTAAAGATGTTCCTATCAATGCCATTGAATAGAGCATTTAAGGCCTTTGAGTTGCCTAGTGCTGAATCTTCTTCCTCCTTACTCCATTCTTCTTCAGGTTTCAGCACTTTTGATCCATCTTTGGTATCTTGGACAGGATGATCCCATCCAACATTGACTGCTCTCCATGCCCTGTTGTCAAGTGATCTTAAGAATGCAATCATTCTTGGCTTCCAGTAGTCATAATTAGATCCATCCAGAATAGGTGGTCTATTTACTGACCCTATATCTCTATCCATGTTACAGAATTTGTATTCCCTAGATCTCACCCAGTATAAACAGGCAGGGTGCCTGCTCTGATGCCAATTGAAATTCTGTGATCAGGTATGAGATGTCCTAAGAGATGTCCCAACACTTGACAGATTTAACCAAAACTTAAATAGCAAGAAAAGTAAACAACACAGAAGTTTGTTAACCCAGTTCAGTGTATAACCACACTTACATCTGGAGGCTACCAAGCCAGGAGGAAATCCACTATAAGTAATATTAATTCTAGACTTAAACCACCCTGTTTAATCTATCACTTAATAACTACCCAATGCAATTTCTACCTAAGACACAACTTAGATAAGAGTACCCTACTCACTCCCCCTCAATCACACAGTGATTTTGTTTACAAGTTTAATGAAATTGAAGTCATACTTCAAACAAAACAGCTTGATCTTACTTCACAGTTTCAATCAAGTCACAAATGCACTTTTGCTTAAAAGCTCATAAAGTGGTACAATTAAAACAACCTGCTATTAAAACTCTAGACACCCTATTTGGTCTTCTGAAATTCGTACTCAATTCTATGAGTTTCTGTTGATTAAATAGGTATCTGTAATTTGGGCTTTCTGTAGGATGATCCAGCCCTAATGCGCATGCAGCTTCCACCTTGAATTTAGGGTTTGTTACTTCCTAGATTCTAGGTGATTTAGGCCTTCTGTTTTAATCTGAATCCTCAATATAAAACTCCCTACAGATGCGCCTTGTTCTGTTTTTATCCATCATTAATTAATTCCAGATAACTCTCCTTAAATATCTCTGATCAGTTAGTCAATAATTAATTCTGGTAGCAGGTTTGAGATGTCTCAACATCTGTTGGGACATCCTGAAAAACTGAACTTAAGTCATTAACACAATGTCCCAACATCTGGTGAGACATCCTGAAATAAGTTCATATACTCTGTTTGATAATGTCCCAACATTTGATAGGACATTCTGAACTGAATTCAATATTTCTTGTTGGTCAAAAATTCTGCCAATTCAAGACATCTACAATAAATGATTTTTGTTTGTGGATTCATGTTCTATGATGTTAGAGGAGTGATTATGGGCAAGAAATTAGGAGTTTAAATGCTTGTATGAGTTTCTGAAATTTTGTTTCGCCGGAGAAGATGACCGGAGCTAGCTTCGGTCACCTGAAAATGCTTAGGGTTTAATCAGGGTTAATTAGCCAGTTTGAATGTAGGCCTTTAGATCTTAGGGTTATCGCGTGAATGAGTGGTCCAGATTGCTTCATTAACTTTAATTCAGATTAGTTAGTTTAATTAGGATTAATTAAATTAATTTCCTCAGATTGAATCCTAGCCATTGATAAACGCGCACAGTCAACCCCATCCCCTTAGGTTTGAATCTGGACCCCAGGATCTGATTACTTCTCATTTTTGTTTATTTTATTTCCATTTTAATTAATTTCTTTTGCATAATTTATTAAAAATACCAAAACTCATCACAAAAATATGAAACTTTGCATTTCTGTTTTAAATATTTTTCTCAACCTAAAAATGATTTTTATTTTATTTTGTGCATATAAAAAGTATTTTTAAAATATTTAAATGTTATTTTAAATTAATTAAAGTATTTTAATTAAATAAAAATGCATTTAGGTTTCTAAAAATCACCAAAAAAATCAAGAACTATTCCAATACATTTAGAAATATTTTCAAACTCTTCATACAAATTTCTTTTTAGGTTTGATCATAATTTCCCAATTTTCTTTGAATTAGGGTTCATTAAAATCACATTTTCTAACCCTAACTTTGAAAATTCATTTCTGTCTAACCAAGAAGAGTTTGAACTTGATTCTTTTTGCATTATTTCACATATTGCATGTAGTTTCTAGGTTATTTTTCTCATGAATTTATCTTGCATTTTCAAATTGATTTGCATTTTTCCTTTTGAATCGCCCAAAAACCCTGACAAACTTAGAAAAAATCATAACTTTCAATAGGTTAGGCTTCTGACCTTATCCTTTGGGGTGTGACTTTATATAGGATTAGGGTTTAGTTGAGCTTGATTTCAATTTTTTATCATGTTGCATGCTTCTATTTTGCTCATTTGCATCTCACATGTCCATAAAACCCTAATTTCTCATGTTCATTTGCATTCACCTTGCATATTCATCATCACATGAATTTGCCATGACATTTCAAGCATTCATATGTCATCTTAGACATATTAGGACATGTTAGAATCTTGCTTGATCATTTCTTCATTCATTTTCCATGTGTTGAATTCATTTCATTTCATAAGCATCCATGTGTTTTCAAGCTTCCAAGCATGTTTTCATGACATCCCATCTTTGTATGATCATTCATATGCACATTGTATGACATTGCATCATCTCATATGCCATTTACATTACATAATCAATTATGACTTTGGTCATTTCATCTCATTTCAATTCATTTCTTTATCCTTTTTGTCTTGTGCTTTCATACTAACTTTTTAGGAGCTTTTGGTAAGTTATTGTGGGAGGTGGATTTGCCTTCACTTCCCACTTCTTCTTATCTCATTCATATGCATTTTATATGTCTTTGAAGTGAATCAAATTCACTTATGCTCCATCTTTCTCACTTTCTTCCTTTAGGTTACTTATCTTCTTAGGAAGTAAGTAACTTATTCTTCTGCTTCCTCTTCCTTTCATCTGCTTCTTCCATTGGTGGCTTCCTTGAAGATATTTTCTCTCAAGCCTCATAAACCATAGGATGTCCAAGCATGATAAATTTTAGGGTTGTATATATTCTCCCCTAGCTTTTTACCTTTGAGTCTCCTTGAGTCTCTCTTCTCATCTCAATAATCAGAGATTAAACTCTTAAAGCTTTAGGACTTTGGAATTAGGGTTATGCCTGCATCCTTCTATTAGGATGGAGTGTATAACTTTAATCCTTAGTGTTAAACCTTTAGTTTGTTTACACCTCTTAATCAAAACACATTAATAATCACTAAGACTTTATCTTGTAACTTGGGACTTACATTAGGGTTCTATCTCTTCCTTATGGTTAAGAGGGACTAACCCTAGTGTTTAATGGATAAGTCCTCCTTAAGTTGTCTTACAAACCATAAAATCCACTTCTTAATCTCACCCGTTAGTTAAAATCCATTTAATAAAGGTTTGTTATATAATGAATTTAATCCCTAACCATGGATTAAGTTGAGGTATCTTCCTCAGCTTAAGTGTTCTCATCTATTATCCTTCTATTAGGATGGTGTAATGAGTTCACTAATCCCTGATTAGAGATTAAACTCATTACTTAACACTAAACAAAAATCCAAAAACATCGAAATAATCACAAGTAGGTTAATGATCTTAATCCTACATCATCATGGTAATTAAGTTGAGATGCTTATCTCATACTTAAGTAGGCTCATTATCCATAATCAGGGAGGATATAATGAGTCTACAAGCCTTTGATTTAGGCTTAAGCTCATTGAACTTATGAAAAATACCAAAAACAATAAAAAAACTTAAAACACAAAAACAAACAATAATCGTCTCCTTCGGGATTCTTTTCTCATCACACTCATTCATAAACGAGAACTTGCTTCTTTCTTCTAATGCAAGACAGTTAGCACTCGAGCCAGACGAGTCATACACTTGAGCATAGACTAGCAAGCAGTTCACAGTCAATTTATTTTCAGTCTCTTTGAGTCGAACTACGGTGTTCTGAATTCCTCATTGCACGAGAGGATACGTAGGCATAACTTAACTGTTATAGAACAAAAGTCTCTTTATCTTCCCCCTCTTTCAGCATCCTTTTCTAAGCCTCAGCTCTTGAGCATTCACCTTTTGCACTGACACCTGTACATTCATTCTTAACTTTTGCTCACAGATAGCATGTACACCTACCCCTTTTAAACACAATATTGTAAGCATGGATGTCGTCAAGTACGACAGACAATTTGGGTGCTAATACCTTCCCAGGTTATAACCAACCCCCTTTCTCAGTTTCTCTGGTTCGCAACCGTCTTATCCATCTCTTTCTAGGTTTATGCAACATTACCTTTCCTTCGGGATAAAAATGCCTAGCTGGCAACTCTATTCAATTCATTTTCATTTCTCCTTTCGCCGACCGTTCGCGTCTGCACCGGGATGTAAATCTTCGGGGAGCGACAACGACCAAGTACTGAAGGTGGATCATTCTGCACCTCAGAAGGATCACTATAAGAAGGCTTATCCCAAAGAGTATGAGACAATTGTTGTCTTCTTGCATAAATGTCAAAGCAAGAAGTCAGAAGTAATGTTGTGTCTAAGGTGTAGTTCCATCTTTGACAGAGAAGCTGCTTAAAGCCTTCAATAGGCGAATAAGGCACATGGGAGGCAGAAGTCGAAAACTGCCCAAAATCATGGCCGTTTCAACCCAAGGCGTGTCAACCCCTATCAACAAGGGGGTATTGTCGCTCCCTGGATTTCTATCCTGGTACATACGCGAAAGTGGCGCGGAAAGAGGTAGAGTCGCCAGCCAGACATTTTTATCCCGAAGGAACGAGTATGGTAATGCTGCACAAACCAGAAAAAAAAAAAGGAAGGACATAGGTCTTGCGAACCAAAGAAACTGAGTTCGGGAGTCGGTTACGACCTGGGAAGGTATTAGCACCCCAGATCGTCCGCCGTACCCGGCGGGATCCACGCTTGCAAAGAAACTGTTTCAAAGGATGAAGAAATGAAAGCTGCTGCAAAAAGAAAGACTGGAACTGGAGAAAAGAAAAGAAAGGGAGAAAATGTAGGGAAAATAAAAGAGTGTGCTCGAACGGGCCCTACCCCGTTGCCTACGTACCTCATCGGGAAAACGAGGATCAGAGTCGCCGTAGTTCCCCTAACTAGGGGTGGAAAATATTGCTTGTGTCTTAAGGCTTAAACTGCCTATGTCAATGCTCAGGTGTTGCAGGCTCGGACGACGAGTGCGTTACCGTCTTGCAAAGTGACAAGTAGTGAGAAATTTCGCACGATGAGAGTGAAGGTGATGAGAAGAGAAGTCCCGAAGGAGAGACGTTTATTGTTTGTCCAGTGTTTTTTATGAGTTTTCTATGAGTGTGGCACAAGGAAGTGAACTCAAGCTCTTTTCCATGGAATGTGTACTTGCTACTACATTCCAATATGGAATAATAGAGCAAGAACACTCAAGTAAGGAGAAGATCCCCAAAACTTGGTTCCAGAGATTAGGGCCTAAGCTCACTAACTCGTTGAATTTATTAAGTGTTTTTGTAAGTTTTGTGAAGAAGTCTTTTTTATGATTTTCTTTGTGAAAGTAGTCTCATGATTAGACTTGTACATCATGCTAGACAAGCTTGTACTGTCCCAAGATGGGAGGACTACAAGTGCCCCATGGAATAAGTCCATACACACAAGGCTACCTCAACCCTTATTAAGTGTTTTTTAGGTTTTGGTTTTGAGATGAGAAGAGAAAAGAACCAAATGAGCAAAATGGTAAAAATTAAAGGGGGCTAACAAAATCCTAATATTATCATGCATGGATGGACCTAGGTTAGTGTGGCTTGAAGTTTATCCTAATGAAGAAGAAGGAAAGAAGAAAGAAGAACTAGAACAGGAAGAAAAGAAAGTTAGAGAACAACTTACTCCTCTAAAGGAGATAAGTTGCTTCTAAAGGGGGAATGAGAGATGTTGAATCACAAGATGGCATAAGGCACATCACAAGAAAAGTAAGAAAGCAAAAAAGAAAAGAAAAGAAGGTTTGAAATGCGGACAACATCCACACTTCTTACTTACCATATGCACCTACCTGAAAAAGTTAGAAATACAAACAGGAACAAAAATGAAACATAAGCAAGTAAAAAGATCCTATCAATCTAACATAATCAGAAGTGAATTACACTTATCATATACTAAGACCAAGTCAAATAAACAAAAGGAGTTGGCACAAGTGCCCTCCTAAACCAATAAGTAACCAAACATCTAGAAAAATATTCAAAACAAAGCAAGCAAACATAAAATTCAAATAAAAAAAAAGAAAAAAAAGAAAGGTCCTAAAAATTCTACAATTAATCATGAGAACACTTTAATCACCTGCAAACTACATGCCAAAATCACAATCCAAAAATATGGAGCACAATTAGTCAAATAAAGATCTAAAGTCCAACTAGTGTTTAGTAAACGTTCAACACAAAACAACATGGAGAAAGTAATCAAATAAATTCTAAAAATCATGAAATAAATCCTAAAAGATCTTCAATATGTTAGGGATCAGTGGCAAAAAGAATCATGTCCATTACTATTTTAAAACTCAAGTTATAAAATCAACAAGATAAGGTGTACATAAAAAGAGTTAAAATAAAGAAATAAAAGTTAATAATTAACTCAGTCATGAAAATTAAAGAAAAAAATATATGGAAAATTAAAGAAAATCACATAAAGTCTTCATGAAAATTTTTAGAATTTTTAAATGTTTTCTACTATTTTTATAAAATAAAAACTAAACAAGAAATTAAAAAGAAAATAGAAGTCAAAGTGAAATGAGGAAGGTGCAGGAAGTAATCCAACAAGGTTTAACCAAGGATTGGGCTCAGGAAGGGAGTGCTAATAGTAATAAAGCCCAAAACGTGTTTAACACATCAGTCAACAAAGCAAAGGTACGTGAATCACACGATTCAGGTTAAGTCTCAACAAAGTCCTCAAATCTAAAGGCCTACATGTACAGTCAACACATCTCAAGTCAAAACAACCAAGGGATCAGATCAACTCAAACGGAAAAAGTAATCAAATCCAGTGGTTCATACTATTCATTAAAGACAACGTATAAGATCTAAAGTCATACACATAAGTCCGATCATCCAACGACTTAGACTGAAGCTCACAACAACTATCACGTACCCACGCACACAAAGCATTTAAATGAAAACATGAAAACAAAAGTGAAACATGTGCTCATTAATTGACGTGTCACAACAATAACCCTCGGATCAACATAAATCAACTGACCATATTCAAATTTGCCATGGAATAGTGGTTGTCGGCCGGAGAAGCTCCGGTCGTCTTCTCCGGCCAAACTCAGGCGACCTTGACATGAACTTTTCCAGAAACAACAAAAGAGCATACCAATCGAAATTTCAAGTCATGTAGATTTCAAATATGCATTTAGATTTCGCAAACATCCACAAACCAAAGAGCATCGAAGCCATGAACATTGGATCTTAAAACTGAAATCCATAAATTAAGGTACTACAGAGCTTCTTAATACTTCAACCATCAAAGATCAATCATCAATAACATGAGATAAGTGAGGATAGGCCCAAACCGAAACACATGAGTGAAGAAATTCAAACCTGAGTGTGAAGATTCTTGAACCTTTGAGAAAACCAAAGATATATTTTGCGTCCTTAAGCATTATTGATCTTCCTCAAAGCCAAATAAAGGCCATAGCTCTTTGATGATGGATGAAACGGAAGAGAATATGAAGCTTTCAAGCAATCACCACTGCACCTCCTTACACGAATGAGATGATGATGATAATGTAGACGATGTTGAATGCAATTCAAAGCAATAGAAAAACGAAGAAAATGTAGATCTGGAAGTTATTTGATGTCATGAAGTTGAGCGCAGAAATGAGAGAGATGGTTGTGGTTTTTCAAAATTGATGGAAAGTGTGATCCCTTCTAAAAATCATGACCCAGTTTCTTATAGCAAGGGTGTGTGCACAAGCTTGAAGGGCGTGCAACAAATTCTGTTATTCTTTAGAATGCAGAGCCTGTGCCTTGCTTGCTTCTCTTTTTCAATTTGTTTTCAAAATGGATCATGTGCATGAGGATATATGGTGTTATGGTGTGCCTTGGTATGCTGACAGTGTAAGGTTTGATGCTAGAAAATTAATGAATATCAAGTGGTGGTGATTGGCTGTTGCACGGGGTGCATGGTGTATGGTACAAAGAAAAAAACAATGTGATACTACTTATTATGGTGCAATGAGTGTGTGAATTTTTTAGTGGAGAAAAGTGTGATCCTCGACAATGAGAGAAAGAGAATGGGCGTGTGGTATTGGTGTATGTACTATCCTAATTTTCTCTACACCACATGTGCCTTTTTATGATACTATATTTTCCATCAAATATTGCATAAAAGAAGAAACAAAATAAAAGGTGGTGTGCTTCCATATTTGATCACATGAAAGTGAATGAGGCATATCAAAAATTGTGTAGAAAAAAAAAGGACTTAAAGTGTGACACAAAATATAAAAAATAATGGACCAATAAGAATGCAACAAATATGCACCAAAAACCCTAAAAATGCATCAAACTTCCAAAAATCATATCTTGAGTTCTATAAGTGCTACGAAGGTATTCTAATACTTTTTGGAAAGGGAAAAACATGATATACAACTTTCATGTTCAAGGAAAAATCATCTGGGGCTTTTTTGCACATGAAATAATGGCTTGAAGATCTAGGGCAAATATATTTCCAAAAATGGAAACTTCTAAATTTCCATATTCAGCAACTTTCTGCACATTCCCGATTTTTGACATTTAAACTCACCTAAGCTACTTCTTGACATAATATGATTTCCAAAGATTGATGATCCTGATTAAAAACCCTAAAATCCTCCAGTTGACTTTTTGACTGCAACATTGACTTTCTTTCTTCATTTTCAAGTAACTGGACAAATTCTTGACTTCTTCAGTGAATATTTGCCTCAAATTTCGTACATAAGCCAGGCATATCATATGAGAGCCTTTGACCACAAGAATTGGTCAAAGCTAAGAGTATATGAGGATCTGGTCCAAAACCCTAATCAGGATTTCCCTCACATAGGAGAAAATTGCAATTTTGAACTTCTGATGGAATTTCTCTCTTCTGAACTTTTAAGGATGACCCTGGGCTTGTTCAAGATATGAGAAAACCTTATGAGCTTCTTGCAGTGCTACCTGGCCAATGACTTGACTTTAAAATCCAGAGTTGTCTAAAAACTGATCATATGCCTTATGCTAGGACATGTGATTATTATGCCTCATTTTTCTATGCCAGATGCTAAAAAATGATATGTTGATGCTATGCTTATGATTTGATGATGATAAAAAGCAGAGGGAAAATTTGGGGTGTTACAGATGCCCCTATTCAAGCAACTGTTAATCTAAAAAGGACGGTAGCACGGACTATCGACCGTTCAAGATAAACTGTGGTTGAATATCAAGAAAACCTGAAATTTGCACTCTGTCGGAGAATGCAGAAATGGGACATAAACCCAACCAAATAACACTTCGACGACTGAAGCGGGGACAAAGCAGACGAGCTCCCTCCAACCTGAATTGTTACTTCGGATAGAAAAACTTAGACAGACGATTCTCCTTCGAGCAATCCTGTTACGCCAGGAACTGGACATACGAGCCCTCTTCAAACAAGCATGTTATGCCAGGAAATGGAAATACGTGCCCTCTTCCTACATTTGCAACATATGACCTGGGACAAACGAATCTCCTTCGGATAAACCTGTTATGCCAAGACAGGTGATACACTTAAGTCTGTGGGATAGACATGCATAATCAGGATAAATGAACCCTCCTCATATATTATCCGTGGATATATGGTCTAAGACAGACGATTCTTTTTTAGATAACCTGTTACGCCAGGTGCGACATTGGGATTGGACGAATCCTCTTCACAAATCTTGCGTAGATAAGTGGTGTCTGAGATAGACGAACCTCCTTCAGATAAACCTGTTACGCCAGGACCGGTAACCATTTTGACGTTTTGATCCCACCGTCAGGACTTCAAACCTCTTCAACATAGACGAGTATTGGATGATCATCAAGAGAGCACATGCGAGTGCCATAAGTCAATGATACAAACGAATATCAGACGATGATCCAAGAAACACAGACGAGCGCTTCAAGCTATGATATAGACGAATACCAGCCACTGAGACACACGAATACCGGAGATCCAATACAGACGAGTACTTGGAGTGATTATCAAATCAGTACATATGGGTAAAATTCAACACAAACGAGTAGGAAGGATGATACAGACGAGTATCCGACAATGCACACAGGCTTCAAACAGATAACAAACACAGACGAGTGCTGGAGAACGCATACGAGCATCATATGAGTTCAGACACAGATGAGTGCTGGAGAACGCATACGAGCATCATATGAGTTCAGACCCAGACGAGTGCTGGAGAACGCAGACGAGCCACAAGCAAACATCAAACACAAACGAGTGCTGAGCATCAAATGAATGTTACACACAGACGAGTGCTAAGAAGTGCGGACGGGCATTATCATCAACCAACCATGGGTGACTGCTGGGGAAGGCAAACAAGAAATGACGTGAACACAGACGAGTGCTGGGGAAGTGCAGACGAGCAATGATAAAGCGTGAACACAGACAGATGTTGTACATTTCAGACGAGCACAAAATGCCTGGTAAGGAACAAAAATCTGTCGGGGAGAATATTTCACAAACGAGCGAGTGCTGGGAATGCAGACAAGCAACCAACAGATTTCAAAACACAAACGTGTGCTGAGGAATGCAGACGAGCAACAAGCAAATATCAAACACAGACGAGTGTTGGGGAGTGCATACGAGCAAAAGCAACCATCACACAGACGAATGTTGGGAAATGCAGCCGAACAAAAGCAAAGTGCCCTGATTGGCAGTAAAAATCTCAATTTTGCAGGGGAGAACAAGGTCAAGATGCTTTGACACTTAAATCTGGTTGGACTGGGGGGTGAACAACTGTTTGTGTCCTCACATTAGCTAAAAATAAATTGGCGACTTCTCTAGGGAATATTTCAATGATGGGAGTGAAACCCAAACATGAACTCTGTGGGGAAATTAAGCGTTCAGCTGCCTGCTGGGTATGCTTCACTTGTGGAAAGATAATCCGCTTGGGGAAAACAACTCTTCACACAACTTTGAAAATCTGCTGGGGATCAATTCCCTCTGATCTGTCTCAGCTAGGGGAACACTTTCTGCTTGGGGACATATGACACCATCCTGCAAAACTTGCAACAACAGTATACACATATACGCCCTGGGGACTTGCATGGTATGATCTGTTCGTCCATTGTCGCCTGACACTCAAAGATGGTTTTAAATGTTTCCCTGCAATGTCGTTATTTAGAAAAAATCACCATGTTTCCAATGCAATGTTCTTTTTGCCAAAAATTCAGGACATTTTTGCAAACAAAGTAAACAAACACAACACAACTTTTGACTGAATATTCATTTATTGAGAGGCCTCTGAATAGGCAAAGTTTTATATCAAGAAGCAACTACCTGGAAAGAGGTAGCAACCGTAAAACTGAGAAATGAAACTATCCTAATGGCAATGTGCATGACATTCCAATGAGTTTCCTTCTTGCTATGACCAGTATGTCTTCAAAACTTTCTGTTCTTGCCTTTGCTTTTTGAAGAAGATGAGGGGACTGATTCCTATCCTTCTGATATTGTCAGACTGTACGAAACGGTGATTTGGTTCGGATTACCCAGATCGCCGTTGTTTGCTTATTCCCTTGTTTTGCGTGGATTTCCCCTTCGGATTTTCAATCCACCGGGATACCCTTTTTTTCCTGAGCTGTCCAATGTGGCTTTTCAACTCAGCGGGTGTACACATTTGTTTATATTCATTTCCCTAACTTTTGCCCGAGCTTTTTATTCTATTTTTAGCTCGCCGGGATGCCCTTTTCTTGCCTGGACGTTAATTCTATTTTTGTGTCCAGCGAGTCTTTTTATGCGAAGTATTTTTTAATTGCGTCCGAGTTAACAGGAGATTGGAAATCTTCTCCATCCATAGTAGTGAGCATCAACGCCCCACCTGAGAAAACTTTCTTCACTATGAATGGGCCTTCGTAGTTTGGGGTCCACTTGCCCCTGTGATCTGAACCTGGAGGGATGATCCTCTTGAGCACAAGCTCGCCTACTTGATACTCTCGAGTACGTACTCGTTGGTCGAATGCTCGCTTCATTCTCCTCTGATAAAGTTGACCATGACAGATAGTTGCTAATCTCTTTTCCTCAATTAGGCATAACTGATTGTATCGGGCACGTACCCACTCAGCCTCATCAAGCTTCACGTCCATCATCACACGCAATGAAGGAATTTCTACCTCAACAGGCAAGACTGCCTCCATGCCATACACCAATGAGAAAGGAGTTGCCCCTGTTAACGTCCTGACTGACGTTCGGTACCCATGCAACGCGAATGGTAACATCTCATGCCAATCTTTGTAAGTGACAACCATCTTTTTTACAATCTTCTTAATATTCTTATTTGCTGCCTCTACCGCACCATTCATCTTTGGTTGGTAAGGAGAAGAATTATGATGCTGAATCTGGAAGTCCCGACACAGTTCTGCCATCATCTTGTTGTTTAAGTTGGAACCATTATCAATAATGATTCGCTCGGGCACTCCATATCTGCAAATGATGTCTCTTTTTAGAAATCTGGCTACCACTTGACGAGTGACATTGGCATAAGATGCTGCTTCAACCCACTTGGTGAAATAATCAATCGCAACCAAGATGAAACAATGACCGTTTGAAGCAGTAGGCTCTATCTCCCGATCATGTCAATGCCCCACATAGAAAAGTTCCAAGGAGATGAAATGACATTGAGCGGTCTAGGAGGAACATGCACTTTGTCTGCATATATCTGGAACTTGTGGCATTTACGGGCGTACGAACAACAGTTTGCATCCATTGTTAGCCAATAATACCCTGATCTCAGCAACTTCTTAGCCATTGCATGTCCTCCTGCATGAGTACCGAAAGATCCCTCGTGGACTTCTTGTATTAACAGGCCTGCTTCGTGTCTATCCACGCATCTGAGAAAAACTATGTCAAAGTTCCTCTTATACAAAACCCCATCTGTATTCAGGAAGAAGCTAGCAGCAAGTCGTCTCAAGGTCTTCTTGTCGTTGGATGATGCTCCAGCTGGGTATTCTTGCTTTTCCAGGAAAAGCTTAATATCAAAATACCAAAGTTTCTCATCAGACACTGCGTCTACAGAGAAAGCATAAGCTGGTGTGTCAAGCCTGGAAATGTTAATCCTGGGTACGTAGTTCCAACACAAAACTTTGATGGACGAAGAAAGAGTGGCCAATGCATCGGCGAATTGATTCTCATCTCGCGGTATATACTGCAACTTAACTGTTGAGAAGAACGTCAACAGTCTTATGGCATAATCCCTATAAGTAATTAAGTGTTCTTGATGTGTATACCACTTGCCGGTAATTTGGTTGATGACAAGGGCTGAATCTCCGAATATATCGAGGGTCTTAACCCGAAGATTAATAGAATCCTCTATTCCCATTATGCACGCCTCGTATTCCGCTTCATTGTTGGTGCAACCAAAAGTAATTCTAGCAGCGAAGGGAAAATGAACACCTTCAGGAGTGATAAGAACGACACCAACTCCACGTCCATTGATATTGACTGCCCCATCAAACATCAACTTCCATTGGGATTCAGGGTCTGGCCCCTCCTCTGGAAGTGGTTCCTCGCAATCTTTTGCCTTGAGGTACATGATGTCCTCATCAGGGAAATCAAACTTCATCGGCTGATAGTCGTCCTCGAGTGGTTGTTGTGCAAGATAATCGACAATACACTTCCTTTTATGGCTTTCTGTGAAGTATATTGTATGTCATACTCTGTTAAAATCATTTGCCACCTTGCCACCCTTCCGGTTAACGCTGGCTTCTCGAAAATATACTTAACAGGGTCCATTTTTGAGATTAGCAATGTGGTGTGGGTCAACATGTACTGTCTCAGTCGGCGAGCAGCCCATGCCAAAGCGCAGCAAGTTTTCTCGAGCAGTGAATAACGGGATTCACAGTCGGTAAACTTTTTTCTAAGGTAGTAAATAACATGCTCTTTTCGACCAGACTCGTCATGTTGGCCTAGCACACACCCCATCGACCCCTCTAAAACAGTCAAGTACATGATAAGTGGCCATCCTAGAACTGGAGGCATTAGAATCGGAGGCTCCTGCAAATATTCTTTTATCTTTTCAAAAGCTCTTTGACAGTCCTCATTCCACCTGACCGTTTGCTCCTTTCTCAACAATTTGAATATTGGCTCGCATGTGGCAGTTAGATGAGATATAAACCGTGAAATGTAGTTCAATCTCCCTAAGAACCCACACACTTCTTTTTCTGTTTTTTGGCCCCCTTTGGCTAACAATGAAACCCAACAATTTACCGGAACGCACTCCGAAAGTACACTTGTTTGGATTCAACCTCAATTTGTACTTTATCAATCTATCAAACAGCTTTTTGAGATTGACCAAATGCTCTTCTTCGTCCCGGGACTTGGCAATCATGTCATCCACATAACACTCAATTTCCTTGTGTATCATGTCGTGGAACAAAGTTACCATAGCCCGTTGATACGTTGCCCCGACGTTTTTCAATCCGAAGGGCATAACCTTGTAACAGAATATACCCCATGGGGTAATGAACGTCATTTTCTCCATGTCTTCCGGTGCCATCTTGATCTGATTATACCCGGAGAAGCCATCCATGAAAGAATATACCGAGAACTGAGCGGTGATATCTACCAGCACATCAATGCGAGGTAATGGAAAGTCATCCTTGGGACTTGCTCTATTTAGATCCCGATAATCAATGCACATCCGAACCTTGCCGTCTTTCTTTGGTACAGGCACAATGTTAGCTACCCAAGGTGGGTAACTAGTTACGGCAAGGAACCCGACATCCCACTGCTTTTGGACTTCCTCCTTGATCTTCATTGCCATGTCAGGACGAGTTCTTCTCAGCTTTTGTTTCACCGGAGGACAGTCTTCTCTTAGTGGCAGCTTGTGCACAACGATGTCAGTATCTAGTCCTGGAATGTCTTGATACGACCAGGCAAAGATATCCACATATTCACGTAGCATACCAATCAACTTCTTCTTTACCTCGGCCTGCAGAATGGCCCCAATCTTTATCTCTCTCTTTACGTCTTCAGTCCCGATGTTGATGATCTCTATTTCTTCCTGATGAGGCTGAATGACCCTTTCCTCTTGTTTCAACAACCTGACCAATTCTTCCGGGAGTTCACAGTATTCCTCAACCCCTTCATCAGCTTGGTATATAGGATTGTCGAAGTCATGCATGGTCATAGCGGGAACGTTATCACAAGAATCTGAATGATCAACACTGCACGAATGATATGCTTATTTCAAAAGCTATTCTTTTCAAAAGAGACACAAACACACAAAACACAGATAAAAGGAAAAACATTGCCATTTTATTTATTGTTTTCGTTTTTGTGAAAAATTTTAAAATGAAAGAAAGAGAGCACAATTTGCTTAAAAAAATGTCCTTTATTTCATAGAAAAAGTAAATACATTAAAACATGGTGGCCCTACAAATGGATCCATGCACCTTGGGCAGAGTGCAAGATTTGACATGTAGTATGATAAAAAGGAAACAAGAAAATTTCTTTGACTGCCAAGTAACTTAAACAAAATCTTCAGCAGACCAGTTCCGGAGCTCCTCCCCAGGTGCACATGGGCGAATCCAGTTATCCAAGTCGCAGTCAGTATCCCCATCTTCCTCTATGGCACAAACGTTGTTGTAGTCGAGCATTCCAACACTAGTGAACGCTGTGGACTCACTGCCTTGAGACCAGCTGGACCCACCAGGTTGATATCCAAGACCAAACTTGTCATCCTTCCTTTCCACCTCTAACAGCCTGCTCCAGCCCTGGGCATTTCCGGATTGAACTACCTCCTTAGCTTGCTTGTAGGAGTAGATAAGAGTCCCTTCCTTCTCGTTGTTCTGGACTGCTGGAGACAAATTACTGACATTGACCGTCTCAAAAGCATGGCAAAGTGTCTCATGGATCTCTCCATCCATTTCTACGTACTTGAAGGTCGACAGATGACTTACGAAAATATCCTCTTCTCCGCATACAGTAACAACTTGGCCATCTACCACATACTTCAACTTTTGATGCAACATGGATGTTACTGCGCCAACATCATGAATCCAAGGACGCCCTAGCAGACAACTATAAGCGGGTTGAATATCCATAAAATAGAATGTACTCTTGAATACCTGAGACCCAATCTTTACCGGTAGCTCCACCTCCCCAAACACAGATCTTCGTGACCCATCAAAGGCTTTTACAATCAAATCACTGGGTCGCAAAACAATGCCATCAATATTCAACTTCATCAAGGCCTTCTTAGGGAGCATATTGAGAGAAGAACCTGTATCTACCAAGACATGTGATAGAAAAGCACCCTTACACTCCATGGTGATGTGCAGGGACTTGTTGTGATTGCGGCCTTTAGAAGTGAGATCTCTATCTGTGAACCCCAACCCATGGCTGGCGTTCACACTGGCTACCACGACCTCCAACTGGTTAACAGTTATCTCCTGTGGTACATATGCCATTTGTAAAACTTTCAGCAGAGCCTCCCGATGAGCCTGAGAACACATTAACAATGACATAATAGATATCTTGTACGGAGTTAGATTCAATTGTTCGACCACTTTATAGTCGCTTTTCTTAATTATCCTCATGAACTCTTCAACTTCTCTTTCAAAAGTGCCTTGACTAGGAGTAGGAGTTGTCACCTCTTCAATTGCTATCTGTTTACCTTTAGCTTTTGCAGCAACCTCAACTTCGAGATCACCTCTAAGAGCTTGAGGGGCAAAGAGACGCCCACTCCTTGTAAATGCACCAACTCCTCCGACATTCACCACAGTCGGGTCAATTGTTACTGTTTTATTCTCCACCTTCTGACCATCTACATACACGTCCGAGCCATAGTGCCAGGGAATGGCCTTGTCATCAGTATAAGGAACTGGTCCTGGAATAGTAATAGTAACAGGACTCACTTCTGGAACATAGATAGTCACAGGTTCTCTCCGGGAAGGAACCTCAGCAGGATCAAAGTAAATTGTTATGGTAGACACACAATTGCTTCTATCATCAACCCTATCAAACTGTAGCGACCCCTCGTCAATCAAACACTGCAACCCAACTTTCAAATCCCCACAACCATTAACTGAATTCAAACACTCCTCACAGTCATAACCACACCCTGGGAATACTTGCCCTTTCAGCAATCTGTCTTTCACGACAAGCAACGAAGTCTTCACCTCATCCACGTTCAAGATCAAGTTTAACCTCTCACCGCTATCAACAACATTTATCCTGGCCCCTCCATGATTTGGAATGAGGTTTGATGTAACATTGAGAGGCGGTGCGAAGTTAATTGCTTTTGAGTAAATCAAGTCTTGGACCTTATGTTGTATTGCCCTACACTTCTCTGTTGAGTGCCCGAGAGCTCCTGAATGAAATGCGCATCTTGCATTAGCATCATACCCCACTGGAAGCTCTCCAGGGGGTGCTGGTGCTAATGTCCTCAACTGAACCAAGTTCAAATCTAACAATCTTTGAAGTAGTGCCGTGTATGTAATTGGGATGGCTTCAAGCACCCTGTTAGCTGGACGAGCTTGTCTCTGTTGATAGGGTCTTTGCTGATAGTTATTTCATTGTGGTTGTTGTTGTTGTTACTGCTGTTGGGTTTGTTGCACAAGACTTGATGGAATAGTGACAACTGCAACTTGCTAATAGGGTCCTCTGTATCCACGGCCCCGACCTCGGCCGTACACAACATTAGTTTCTCCTTCTCTTCTTCTTGGAGGTCCATTAAAAGCTTTTCTCATACCGCTTGAGCTACTTGCACCAGTGTCTTGAATTTTCCCCATCTTTAGAAGAGTTTCGACCCTCTCTCCAGCTATCACAATGTCGTTGAACTTTGTTGCCGAACAAGACGCCAGTCTCTCGATAAACACCCCCTACAACGTTCCCATGAACATGTCTGCCATTTCATTCTCCAGCAATGGAGGTTGCACTCGAGCAGCAAGCTGACACCACCTCTGGGCGTACTCTTTGAACCCTTCTTTAGCGCTCTAAGACATTGTCTGCAACTGAGTACAATTTGGAGCCATATCCAAATTATACTGATACTGTTTCACGAATGCCTCAGCTAAATCCTTCCAGCTTCAAATATTGACCCTACTAAGCTTCATGTACCATTCCAAGGAAGCTCCCACAAGACTATCCTGGAAGTAATACATCCACAGCTTTTCATCATCTGTATGCGCAACAATCCTTCCCACAAACGACTGAAGATGGGTTTTTGGGAACGACGTTCCGTTGTACTTATCAAAAGTAGGGACCTTGAACTTGTAGGGAATTCTCACCCCCGGCACCAAGCCCAAGTCAGTGATGTCAAACCCCAGAGAACTCTGAGACTGAATAGCGCGTATCTGCTCAGCCATTTCTTCAAACCTTCTATTCATGTCAGCCCCTTGGCCTTCTGCCTCATCCAGCAAAGTGAATTGTTCATCCTGCCCATCCATCTGCAGGTTATTCACTCCATCATTGACAATAGTGACCCCTGGTTGCACTACGAGGATTTCTACGTGCGGGCGCCAACCCCATTGCGATTACCTCCATCTGTTGTCCCATTTTTCCTGGCCTGGTTGTTTTCTATCATCTCGCGCAAGTGCTCTTGAGTTTGACCCATCCCAGCCATGAGGGTCATGAAGTTGTCCATTCTTGTTCTTAAATCAGCCAGATCTGCTTGCATCTGTTCCATTGCTCTCTCTCTGTTCACTTTTGTAGGGTATATGTGTACAATTGGCTATTTCTGAACCTTCTTAGGAGCTATAGTGCCTGAAATTGACATAAACGTTAGAAAACTGATGAACTACCTACAAAAAAACAAACATGTTATATGCATGCAATGTAACTATTCATGTTTCCAGGTTCAGGCATTAATATACCCCTGTTCTGGTATTTATATTTTTTTTATAGAAGATACTCCAAATATCCCTTTTGAGCATTGGTTTTCAAAATCTCCTTTTGAAGAGTGTTCAGATCCTAGCAGCCTCGAACAAACAAGTTTTGCGTACTCAGAAATGGTAACTGGAACTTAGTATTGCATAACATGGATACCCCACTGACAACCAAAGTTAAAATACAAACAAAATCCCCGGAGGGTTACCGGTCAATACATGAACAAAAAGATAAAGCAAGACTCCTACAACAAGCCTGTAGGTAGTCTGGATACAAATAACAATGAACTAAAACTCTAGGCTAAAGGAAGACTCAGGTTCTTCTTCTGCATCAATCACCTTTGTCCGGTTCTTCTTCACGCCTGCTCTCAGCTTAAGATCTGCAATCTCCTTCATTGCCTCCTCCAAGGCTATCTGGCTCTGTACCAATTGCTGAGTCTTTTCCCTTCGTATTTTGTGAACTTGTTCTACTTCTTCTTTCTTGAAGGCCATCTGTACCTCGAAGAACTCTTCCTTTTCTTTGTACTTCTTCTGCTCCTGTTCCCTTTGGCCCTGTAACCAAGCAATGGACTGGCGAGCTTCTATAAGAGTCTTCAAAGTCTTCTTACGCTCCGCTTCTCTTTTTGATTCCATTAGTCCCAATCTCTGAAAATGAGCTTCTCTCCCAGCAAACTCCTTTTCTTTAGTTTCTAAGGTGACCTGCATCCTCTGTAGCTTTTCCTCCGCTTCATTCCTAGCACGATTGGCAAGGTGGTACAAGTTAACCATTTCAGAATTCTCTACCCAGACCTTGTGCAACTGAGCTTCCAACTTCTTATAATCTTCAAGAGAAACAGTGTTCTGACATGGTACTTCTTTGGGATACAAGGGAGCTTCCACTGAAAACGGCATGAGCAATTCCTCTACGCGCTTCTGTAACCATGTAGCAAAAGGAGGATATGTCTTGGGATCCACCCTTCCAAAATCCTTCTTACCTTTCTTCACTCTATGAGCCCAAGCCTGAGACGCCTGCAAAACCAATTCTTTGTTTCCTTCCACAGGAAAGTACAATGACTCAGCTATTTCTTCGATACCTGGTGGATTCCTCAGAGGATAGCCAAATTGTTTCTTAGCTAAAACTGGATTGTAACTGATCACACCCTTTCTCCCTAGCAAGGGCACATTAGCAAAACTCCCACAACTAACAAGTAACTCCTTACCTAACAAATCCCTGTTATAACCCCAAGCTATATCCTCAGAAGTTAGTCCCATTAGTCTCCTGGACCCCCTCCACTCTTCTCTCATTTCTTTGAAAGGACCTGACTTTGGTAACTGCTTAGCAAATCAATCAGCGAACAAAGGAGCACAACAACTCACCGGTCCACCTCTTCCTTTCTCATTCCGGTAATGAACACTACAATAGAAATCTCCCAACAAGGTTGGTACAGGGTTGCCTTTAGCAAAAATGGATATCACCTCCAAACTCACAAACTCCTTTTCTCCTGGGAAAAGACTAGATCCATACACCATCAGGGCCACCACAGCACCAAAATCTCCCCATTTACTCTCTTTGGCATACCCTTCAGCTTCTGGTATCAGCACATCCCAGGGGAGTCCTCTTCCCTTACTATCCTGCAAAGCTTTCTTGACCTCAGCAGTTGGTATACGACAAACTCTTGATATGTCTTCTTCCTTGAGAACTATCTCTGATCCATAGTAAGGTAAAGTATCTCTAACAGGAATACCCAAAATACTAGAAATCTCCTCCAAGGTAGGAGCCAAGATATAATCTGGGAATACAAAACACCGTAGTAGGGGGTCATAGAACTGAAGCAAAGTGTGCAAGATATCCTTCTGGTCTGCAGTAGGTTTATCCATGTACTTCAAAATCTAACCATACCTCTTTCTGAAGTTTCCTAAAACCTGATCATTCATCAGCCCTGCTAGTCTCTGAACACTCTTGACTTCTGGTTGAAGAAAAATGTAATGGACATTTCTTTTTCTTGTAATCTTCTTAACTTCTGCCATCTGGAAAACTTACAATTACCAGAACTGGGTGCTAAAATGCAAACAGGAAACCTGGAAATGGAAACACGAATAGTTAATGCATGTATGATGCGATGCAAATGCAATGCAGGAATATGATCAATCTGGAACCATCCGGATACTGAATATTATGGCCCTAAGTGACTGAAAACCAAGATTCTCTGAATCATAACCATCTGACAGGAACCCTCAAAACCAAAGATTAAGAAGCCCAGAACCATAGTAACTGGATCAAAACATAAGCTCACACTGATGATGAAGGGTATGTTGAGGTCAAGGGTTCCTGCAAACCTGTAAACCCCTCCCAATCTCACGGGTGTGCTCCGGGTCAAACATCACGGACTCTCAAAGCCGAATAGCAATAATAATTTCACCATTTCCGAGAAATGGCTCATGACCAAATCAGGGAATCGGTTTGGCATTATGTGCTACTCAGGGAGGCCTCAGCGTGAGTCCAGGAAAACAAGGTCATCCTATGTGAGTTCCAGGTGGGCCCTCAGGTGCAAATGGGTTTGCCATACAATGTGGTCTTCCACTGTCACCACTAGAGAGGGATGTTTCCACAAGGTTCTCAGTGATCGGTCCCCAACTGCACATAACTATCAAGGTTATGAAATGAGAGAGGAAGATCCCCAAATCAAGACATTTCCAAGACAGTCGCAAATCTGGGCGTGGAACTCACTACTACCCCCATGACAAGATCTCATGAGGCCAAAGTGGAACCACTCTAAGTCTTAAGGTGAACTTGAGCCTTGGTAATGAGCTCATCTCCCAGTAACAGTATCACCCAAGTCCCACCAAACAGAAAATCCAGTCCAGACAGTCCAATATAATATATGATGCATGAAAATAAATACTGAAAACTGTAAATAAAGCTGTACATAAACTGTAAATAAAGTAACAGTAAAATATACACACAACAACAAACAATCAAAACCCAAAGAAACAGAAACATGCAGGCGCTAGGAGAGACTCTCAAGGGAACCAGAGATTTTGGATTCGCTCATCCCCAGCAGAGTCGCCAGCTGTCGCTCCCTGGATTTCCATCCTGGTACAAACGCGAAAGTGGCGCGGAAAGAGGTAGAGTCGCCAGCCAGGCATTTTTATCCCGAAGGAACGGGAATGGTAATGCTGCACAAACCAGAAGAAAAGAAAAGGAAGGACATAGGTCCTGCGAACCAAAGAAACTGAGTTCGAGAGTCAGTTACGACCTGGGAAGGTATTAGCACCCCAGATCGTCCGCCGTACCCGACGGGATCCACGCTTGCAAAGAAACTGTTTCAAAGGATGAAGAAATGAAAACTGCTGCAAAAAGAAAGACTAGAACTGGAGAAAAGAAAAGAAAGAGAGAAAATGTAGGGAAAATAAAAGAGTGTGCTTGAACGGGCCCTACCCCGCTGCCTATGTACCTTATCAAGAAAATGAGGATCAGAGTCGCTGTAGTTCCCCTAACTAGGGGTGGAAAAGATTGCTTGTGTCTTAAGGCTTGAACTGCCTATGTCAATGCTCAGATGTTGCAGGCTCGGACGACGAGTGCGTTACCGTCTTGCAAAGTGACAAGTAGTGACAAGTTCACACGATGAGAGTGAAGGTGATGAGAAGAGAAGTCCCGAAGGAGAGACGTTTATTGTTTGTCCAGTATTTTTTATGAGTTTTCTATGAGTGTGGCACAAGGAAGTGAACTCAAGCTCTTTTCCATGAAATGTGTACTTGCTACTACATTCCAAGATGGAATAATAGAACAAGCACACTCAAGTAAGGAGAAGATCCCCAAAACTTGGTTCCAGAGATTAGGGCCTAAGCTCACTAACTCGTTGAATTTATTAAGTGTTTTTGTAATTTTTGTGAAGAAGTCTTTTTTTATGATTTTCTTTGTGAAAGTAGTCTCATGATTAGACTTGTACATCATGCTAGACAAGCTTGTACTGTCCCAAGATGGGAGCAATACAAGTGCCCCATGGAATATGTCCATACACACAAGGCTACCTCAACCATTATTAAGTGTTTTTTAGGTTTTTGAGATGATAAGAGAAAAGAACCAAATGAGCAAAATGGTAAAAATTAAAGGGGGGCTAACAAAATCCTAATGTTATCATACATGGATGTACCTAGGTTAGTGTGGCTTGAAGGTTATCCTAATGAAGAAGAAGGAAAGAAGAAAGAAGAACTAGAACAGGAAGAAAAGAAAGTTAGAGAACAACTTACTCCTCCAAAGGAGATAAGTTGCTTCTAAAGGGGAAATGAGAGATGTTGAATAACAAGATGGCATAAGGCACATCACAAGAAAAGTAAGAAAGCAAAAAAGAAAAGAAAAGAAGGTTTGAAATGTGGATAACATCCACACTTCTTACTTACCATATGCACCTACCTGAAAAAGTTAGAAATACAAACAGGAACAAAAATGAAACATAAGCAAGTAAAAAGATCCTATCAATCTAACATAATCAGAAGTGAATAACACTTATCATATACTAAGAATAAGTCAAATAAACAAAAGGAGTTGGCACAAATGCCCTCCTAACCCAATAAGCAACCAAACATCCAGAAAAATATTCAAAACAAAGCAAGCAAACATAAAATTCAAATAAAAAAAAAGAAAAAAAGAAAAAAAAGAAAGGTCCTAAAAATTCTACAATTAATCATGAGAACACTTTAATCACCTGCAAACTACATGCCAAAATAACAATCCAAAAATATGGAGCACAATTAGTCAAATAAAAGTCTAAAGTCCAACTAGTGTTTAGTAAACGTTCAACACAAAAAAACATGGAAAAAGTAATCAAATAAATTCTAAAAATCATGAAATAAATCCTAAAAGATCTTCAATATGTTAGGGATCAGTGGCAAAAAGAATCATGTCCATTACTATTTTAAAACTCAAGTTATAAAATCAACAAGATAAGGTGTACATAAAAAGAGTTAAAATAAAGAAATAAAAGTTAATAATTAACTCAGTCATGAAAATTAAAGAAAAATAAAAAAAAATAAAAAATGGAAAATTAAAGAAAATCACATAAAGTCTACATGAATTTTTTTAGAATTTTTAAATGTTTTCTACTATTTTTATAAAATAAAAACTAAACAAGAAATTAAAAAGAAAATAGAAGTCAAAGTGAATTGAGGAAGGTGCATGAAGTAATCTAACAAGGTTTAACCAAGGATTGGGCTCAGGAAGGGAGTGCTAATAGTAACAAAGCCCAAAACGTGTTTAACACATCAGTCAACAAAGCCAAGGTACGCGAATCACACGGTTCAGGTTAAGTCTCAACAAAGTCCTCAAATCTAAAGCCCTACATGTACAGTCAACACATCTCAAGTCAAAACAACCAAGGGATCAGATCAACTCAAACAGAAAAAGTAATCAAATCCGGTGGTTCATACTATTCATTTAAGACAACATATAAGATCTAAAGTCATACACACAAGTCCGATCATCCAACAACTTAGACTGAAGCTCACAACAACTATCACGTACCCACTCACACAAAGCATTTAAATGAAAACATGAAAACACAAGTGAAGCATGTGCTCATTAATTGACGTGTCACAACAATAGCCATCGGATCAACATAAATCAACAGACCATATTCAAATTTGCCATGGAATAGTGGTTGCTGGTCGGAGAAGCTCCGGTCATCTTCTCCGGCCAAACTCAGGCGACCTTAACATGAACTTTTCCAGAAACAACAAAAGAGCATACCAATCGAAATTTCAAGTCATGTAGATTTCAAATATGCATTTAGATTTCACAAACATCCACAAACCAAAGAGCATCGAAGCCATGAACATTGGATCTTAAAACTGAAATCCACAAATTAAGGTACTACAGAGCTTCTTAATACTTCAACCATCAAAGATCAATCATCAATAACATGAGATAAGTGAGGATAGGCCCAAACCGAAGCACACGAGTGAAGAAATTCAAACCTGAGTGTGAAGATTCTTGAACCTTTGAGAAAACCAAAGATATATTTTGCGTCCTTAAGCGTTATTGATCTTCCTCAAAGCCAAATAAAGGCCATAGCTCTTTGATGATGGATGAAACGGAAGAGAATCTGAAGCTTTCAAGCAATCACCACTGCACCTCCTTACACGAATGAGATGATGATGATAATGTAGACGATGTTGAATGCATTCAAAGCAATAGAAAAACGAAGAAAATGTAGATCTGGAAGTTATTTGATGTCCTGAAGTTGAGCGCAAAAATGAGAGAGATGGATGTGGTTTTTCAAAAGTGATGGAAAGTGTGATCCCTTCTCAAAATCGTGACCCAATTTCTTATAGCAAGGGTGTGTGCACAAGCTTGAAGGGTGTGTAACAAATTCTGTTATTCTTTAGAATGCAGAGCCCGTGCCTTGCTTGCTTCTCTTTTTCAATTTGTTTTCAAAATGGATCATGTGCATAAGGATATATGGGGTTATGGTGTGCCTTGGTATGCTGACAATGTAAGGTTTGATGCTAGAAAATTGATGAAGATCAAGTGGTGGTGATTAGCTGTTGCACGGGGTGCATGGTGTATGGTACAAAGAAAAAAACCATGTGATACTCCTTATTATGGTGCAACGAGTGTGTGAATTGTTTAGTGGAGGAAAGTGTGATCCTCGACAGTGAGAGAAAGAGAATGGGCGTGTGGTATTGGTGTATGTACTATCCTAATTTTCTCTACACCACATGTGCCTTTTTATGATACTATATTTTCCATCAAATATTGCATAAAAGAAGAAACAAAATAAAAGGTGGTGTGCTTCCATATTTGATCACGTGAAAGTGAATGAGGCATATCAAAAATTGTGTAGAAAAAAAAAGGACATAAAGTGTGACAAAAAATATAAAAAATAATGGACCAATAGGAATGCAACAAATATGCACCAAAAACCCTAAAAATGCATCAAAATTCCAAAAATCATATCTTGAGTTCTACAAGTGCTACGAAGGTATTCTAATACTTTTCAGAAAGGGAAAAACATGATATACAACTTTCATGTTCAAGGAAAAATCATCTGGGGCTTTTTTGCACATGAAATAATGGCTTGAAGATCTAGGGCAAATTTATTTCCAAAAATGGAAACTTCTAAATTTCCATATTCAGCAACTTTCTGCACATTCCCGATTTTTGACATTTGAACTCACCTAAGCTACTTCTTGACATAATACGATTTCCAAAGATTGATGATCCTGATTAAAAACCCTAAAATCCTCCAGTTGACTTTTTGACTGCAACGTTGACTTTCTTTCTTCATTTTCAAGTAACTGGACAAATTCTTGACTTCTTCAGTGAATTTTTGCCTCAAATTTCGTACATAAACCAGGAAAATCATATGAGAGTATTTGACCACAAGAATTGGTCAAAGCTAAGAGGATATGAGGATCTGGTCCAAAACCCTAATCAGGATTTCCCTCACATAGGAGAAAATTGCATTTTTGAACTTTTGATGGAATTTCTCTCTTCTGAACTTTTAAGGATGACCCTAGGCTTGTTCAAGATATGAGAAAACCTTATGAGCTTCTTGCAGTGCTACCTGGCCAATGACTTGACTTTAAAATCCTGAGTTGTCTAAAAACTGATCATATGCCTTATGCTAGGACATGTGATTATTACGCCTTATTTTTCTATGCCAGATGCTAAAAAATGATATGCTGATGCTATGCTTATGATTTGATGATGATAAAAAGCAGAGGGAAAATTTGGGGTGTTACAGGTATGCCCCAGTCTCTTAAGTCCAAACAACCCACATTTAAACCAAATGGGGAAGTCCCCAATGACAAGTGGTTCAAGCCTGATGAGTCAGGCAAAAGGGGAGGACAGAAGTGGAGGAAATTTGAGGTCAAAAGAGCACCTTCAATGGGGTACAGAAAGGAGGTTAACACCTTCAACAAAGCTGCGTATGTATCTTAAAATTACAAGGGTAAAAACCTTATGTCTAAGTCGCAATGGCATAGAGAAAAACGCAAGAGGAAGGCTCAAAGGGAAGCCTCCAAAGGTGATTGTGCTGAATCCAGCATAAGTATCCTTGGTGAAGTTAGGGACAACTTGAAAACAAAAATAAATAATGAAGTGCCTATGGGGCGCAAATAACTTTCGTCCAGAAACAAAGGAGCTGAGATAAAGGAAGAGGTAAGGGTTGAGTTGAGAGCTGTCGAAGATGAAGAGATGACAGACAATTTCGACTGCGAGTATGAAGCTTCTCTGGACGTCTTGGTCAATGTAGTTTCAGTAATGCCCAGAGAGTATGATCACATCACTGAGGTTGAAAATTTGGATGCAAATACTTAAGCAAAAATGGCAGCACATCAACCAATATACTATTATGTGATGAACAACGATAGTGTCGAAGAACAAAACGCTTTCTTCAAAAGACCCACTTAGGCCATGAAGGGGCACCTAAAACCCCTCTATATAATTGGGAAAGTGGAAAACGTGGCCATCAACAAAATTCTGGTTGATTGTGGCACTACAGTAAACATAATTCCACATTTCTTGCTGGCCAGAATTGGCAAATTCGACACAGACCTAAAACCCCACAACTTAGTCTTGTCGAACTATGAGGGAAAGACTGGACCTAATATGGGGGTCCTACAAGTTGACTTAACTATGGGAACAGTCACAAGACCCACTCTCCTTATGGTGGTAGAGAGTAAGGCCAACTATAAACTCCTGCTGGGGAGGGAATGGATACATGGCATAGGAGTAGTGCCATCTTCAATGCACCAAAGGGTCACCATATGGAGGCCAGATGGTATTGTTGAAAATATTAAGGCTAATCAGGGGTACTTTAAGGTACTAGTAAATTATGTGGAAAATGTAGAGTTCGACAAGAATTTAGCACATATTGGTCCATGTGCACCAGCAGAGTTCGAGTTCACACCTGATGATAACGCATTATGCTCATTGCACCACCATCTAATCGAGGGTTTCTACTAGGATATAGAGGTAGTAGAAGAAGCAGACAATATACCACAATATTTTCCTGATCCTGCAATTCACCCTACAGGATGGGGAAGCGAAGGCAGTAACAATGACTGACTTCGACACATTAAAGAGAATTTCGGCCTATGTGGCTGAAACAAGAATATAGGCGGCCTTAGAGGCTGCAGGAAACTATACAGCTGTTGAGGCCATTACCGAATTTGTTGAAGAGAATCCTATGAAAGATTTCGACCAAGGGCCTTCAGATAAGGCTCAAGAAGATTCAGACCAAAGGCTTAATGCAATCTATGATAACGAGCCTTTGGGATTTGAAAAGGACCCTTTGTCAGAGAGCACTAAAATGTTGGCTTAGGATCCTCTAGAAGAGATTGACTTGGGAGAAGGGGAGTTGCAAAGGCCTACTTACATCAGTGCCAACCTCGACCCAGAAATCAAGGTCGAAGTGGTCCATTTGCTGAAGGAATTCAAAGATTGCTTTGCTTGGGACTATAATGAAATGTCTGGTTTAAAAAGAGAGCTTGTCGAAGATAAGCTGCCAAGCAAGCCTGGGAAGAAGCCTGTTTGTCATACCCCAAATTTGTCCTACCCGCACCATTTTATTTTTTCTGTCTAACCATATTTAAAATTCAAAAATATGTACCATTTTATTTTCTAACAGATATTCAAAAATCCAAAATACGTCCCTTGTTTTTATTTTATTTTTTATATACCCAATGTTGTTCATTATCTAATTTCATCCATATCCAATATCCTTTTTATTTATTTATTTTTATAAAAAAAAACAATTACCAAAAAAAATCCCAAAAAAATGCATTTATTTCTTTTTTAAACTAAAAAATTCAAATCCTCTTTTTTTTATCTTAATATTATCATAGGTTATTTATTTCATTATAAAAAAAATCTCTTTCTTTTCTTCTTATTGTCTATTCTATTTTACCATTTTTTATTCTAACCATTTTCATTTATTTTTATTCACATTCTATTATTACTATTATTATTATTATCTTTAGTATTATTATTAATTACTATCATTAGGTTTGTTTTACTTTTGTTCTATTATTATTATTATTATTATTAATATTATAGTTCTCTTTTTAAACAAATTATAGTAACTAACGTAGCCACTTTCTTTCTTTTTTTCAATCAGTTTCTATCCCATATTTCCTCCACCCAATTTTATTCAACATTTCCACAACTCAATTGACCCCACCTTTTTGTTTTTTCAGCCAACAATAATCACGTCAGTTATGCACTCTTTTTCACTCAGCAACACACAACCTTCCACTCACACATTCAACACCACTATCAAGCATTCCCATAACAACCTGCATAAAACGTTTATTAAAATACAGCCTGTAGAAAAATGACAACAACATAATATTCCTCAATATTTTCCTCTCAATCTTACCACAATACCCTCTGATTTTTACTCTATAAAACTAATCTTTCACAGTACACAAAAAAAAATCACATACAATTTCTGCACAAGAAAAATAGACCAGGCTTCAAAAATTTCCATATCCCAAAATCTTCCTCTAATCTACTTTCTCCAAAATGAAAAAAAAAACAAAAAAAAAAACAGTTATGAACCGTAAACAACCTGTTTTGCAATATCTTTTCACCAATACATACTAATCATCTTCAACTCCAATCGGCAAAACTAGAAAATTTGTTCCCCTTCGTCAAACAACCATTTCATCCCTCACCATAAACACCTTAAAACCGATATGAACTCACACCAGCCAAACCGAAAACCGCCGGCCACTCACCCTTCCGCGAAACCATCAAAATCCACCACTGTGAGTCGCGTCCGACCGCACAAATCAGCACCCAACCGCCACGAAATCCGAAGCTGAGACGACGAGAGAGCCGAGAGATCGAGAGGTGAGAAAGGGAGTCGCGAGAGAGAACCGGTCGTGAAGGGAGAGAGCGCTGAGACGAACGCGATTGAAAGCTTAAAGTCGAACCGCTGCGAGCGAGTGAAACTGAGATGAAAACAGAGGCGAGAACGACGGCGGTGAGAGCTGAGGGGAGAGAGGAGCGTTTGGCCTTTTGAGGGAGAGTTCCATCGGACCCTGTTTTGGGGTATATTCTGTATTCTTTCATTTCTTTTTTTTACTTATTAATTTTTATTTAAAAAAATCTTGTCTATCATTTGAAGGTTTAGGTTTTTTTTTTAATTATTTATTCAACCATTATCATTGTTGTTATTGTGGGCTTGGAAAGTCTATACAATCTGTTTTCACTATCCACACACATCACAGACCCATCACACTCTTCAATCTCTATTTTTAATTTGTGATAGTATTTTTATGTTGTTATTTCTAAAAATAATAAATGATTATACTATATATATTTTGGTTTCATTCCTTTATTTTATATTTTATCTATTTATTATTTTTATTTTCCTTTTGATGTTTTGATGATTAGAACTTTTTATTTTTTGTTTATCATTTCAATTTTATTTTACTTTATTTATTATTTATTTAAGGGCCAATGACATAATAAAAGGCCGATTTTTCGTCCGATTTCGTTAAATCGGTGATATTCGATCAATATGAGGCCCTCCTTGTAATTAGTTTTTTTATTATTTATTTTTATTATTTTGATAAATAAACATTGAAATTAATTTAATTTATTTATTATTCTTAATATCATTTGATTTATTTAATTTTTTAATCTATTATTTTATTTTAATTTAATTCAAGCAATTTAATTTAATTTTATATATTTATTTCCGCATTTAAAAAAAAATGTTTCGACTCCTTATAGAATGATTCCAATTTTGAATCGATTCTAAGGTAGTTCACGAACTAAATTTCGCCGCGTCCCAAAAAGGTCCAACGCCTTCGAATAGTTGTTTCCGATTAAAAAAGGTCGAACACCTTCGAACAGTTCAAAAACACTGCACACACGCTTCTTCTTGGGCGAACTACAATGATACCATTTATTTCGCGCAATCCCCTGTATTTATTTTGTATCCCTCTCCCATTACTTTGTACGCACTTTATTTTCCGTATTTTATTTAATTCTGAATCCTTGGTCCAACGCCTCCAATGGTTGATATTCAAACTGGGCACACTAACCCTAATGACTTTTAGATGACCGGAATAGTGCTCTGGTCATCTTCTCCGGCCAACCCCAAACCCTATCTTCTTCCCCAGACCACCCCAAGCCCTCTAACCTGCCCATAAACACTCCCCACACTTCATGGAACATAAATCAATCATCAAACAACATTTATCATACATGAATCAAGCAAATCGAAACAAAAATAAAAAATACGGGCAAACTTTCAGAACATCAGAACATACTCATTTTTCACTCATTTTCGATTCTAAACATACCATGATGATCAGGATAACATGTAGATTCAATTTATAACAAGAAATTAAAGTTCTGGAAAAAATGTTCTTGGAAGCTACCTGAACTGAAGTTCTTCAAACTAGAGCTTTCAAAGCCTTCCGTTTGTGCAAACTAACTCCTTTGGACCTCCTGAAGTTATTGAGATGCTTGGATGAAGTTTATAGTGGCTGGTTTGAGAGGTTTAGTTCTGATATGGCAGAAAATGAGGTTCTTATGTGTTGTGTTTCAGGCCATTATGAGGGGTTAGATTTGTTCTATGGGTGATATGTGGTTGATTGGTGAAGGAATTTTTGAAGTTTGATGGCTGGATTGGGAGAATCAAAGAGAGGAAGTTTTTGAGCATTTTTTGCAATCTGAGCTTGTGTGTCCTTTCAAGGCTTGTTGTGTTATGTTTTATGATGCTTAGGGTTTGCATAAATAATTGGAATGAGTCAGAGGAGTGGTTGTGCACTGTGGGAATGGCATGGCTCAATTGGCCAAAAAGTCAAGATTTGTGTACTAGAGGATTGGCCATGGCAGAGCTGATTTTCTGGCTGGATTGTGTTCAGCTGGCTTCAAGGATGTCCTTTGGATCAATTGTGGTGAACTGTATGGCTTGGATCATGAGATTGAAGTGATTTTTCATTTTCACGACTTTGAGAAATCTTGAGATGCAAGTCATGAAAATCCTTGGTTCTTGACACAATTCTGGTCTAAACAAGTTGCATTATGTTTCTATGATGTGTAGAAGGGCATTAGAGGTCATGAGAAGGCTTGGAAATCAAAATTGCACATTTCCCTCTTTGGCATGAACTTGAAAATTATGTGATTTTTGCCAACTTTGATCCATCATAACTTGAGTTCTAGGATGAATCAAGATGAGTTCTTGTACTTTTTGAAAATGGGAAGATCCAATCTACAACTTTCATGTTTGAATAAAAATCATTTGAAACCTTTTTGATCAAGAAAGAGGAGGTTGAAAATCTTTCCCAAAATGGAAAGTTTTCATTAAAAGTCATGTCCAAAAATGGCAACTTTGCAAATGGCTCAAAATTCTTCAATCTTGTGAAAACTTCAAAGCATTCCTAAGATCAAATAAAGATCATAGGACCTCAAGTTGATGATGATGACCCTTTGGAACCCTTGTTGGTGGCCTCAGATGCCCTAATTCTGACTTTTCTTGCACAACAAGTTACCATTTGATCAGATGACTTCCACAAGGAATTTTTGCTTCAAATTTGATACACATGCTCCTTATAACATATATAAACCAATAGAATCAATAATGGCCAAAAAAAAAATTGAGTGTAAGGGCCTTAAACCCAAAACCCTAATTTCTGGTCATCTGTGCAGAAGCTCTGAGCCTGCCTGGGTAACTGTGCAAACCTTTGAGATTTTGTGACTTTAAAGAAAACTTGGAGGCATAATATGATCATAGAACACTCATGGACCCTCTTGGCATGCTTCATGGTCTCTGAGATAGCTCAAACCACTTCTAAGATTCATGATCACAAACCCTAGCTATGCAACTTATGCAGTGAAATAACTATGCAGTATGAGATGGTATGCTTATGAAATGTAATATGAAGGATCGCAAGCCAAGGTGTGAGAAAAAGAGAGGGCAAATTTGGGGTGTTTACAGCTGCCCCTATTCAAGCATGAGTTAGCTGTGTAGGATGTAAGCGCCTGGCTTAACAGACAAACAAGATAACTTGTGGTTGAATACCAAGATAGTCCGAAATTTGCACTCTTTATTATAAGAAGAAAAGGGATATAAATTGTGATAGACAGTATAGACTGAATATAAAATGATAGCGATGGAGGACGACCATCGAGCAGAGGACGACTGCTGGGGAATAAAAATGGTGAGAAACGCACTGACGAGGACGACCATCGTGCTGGGGAATAAAGAATCTGTGACGGGGACGGCCATCGGGTAAAGTGATGAAGGACGATCATCAAGATAAAGAAGAAAACCACGACGGGGATGACCATCGGGTAAAGGATAAATGAAATAATGATGAGGGACGGTCATCAAAAAGGTGAAGAACGGTCACCGAGCAGGGGATGTTAATGATGTGGATGGATGTTAATGATGTTATGAATATGGATGCATGTATGTTGAATCACTTTCCTCTTATGTGATAAAATGAAGATGATGAATGTGATGTATGATATGTATTGATCCTTATGAAAGACGAAGCTGACTTGTATTCTCATTTCAAAAATTTGTTTTAAAAATGAATCTTGTTTTAATTTCTTTTATTTTGTGGCTATGTGGTGATGATGGAATGTATGGGATGACATGTTGCCTCATGATTTGCATTTTTTTAATAAGCAATGGATAACATTAAGACGAGAACTAAGGGTTCTCAAACCTTAATACAAAAGGGGCCCCCAAATACAACACAAAGTCGGGGAAAAAGAGAAAATTGCTAACCAATTGAACCTATGAAATATAAAACAGCGGATTTTTACACAGTTAATAGAAATTACAATTGGACTTGACAATTTCTCGGAGCAAGGACCATCTCTAAGCCGATATTTTAATGTTCCAAACTATTTCCAACACATTCCAGGAAAGGTTTTAAAAAAATCCTGTTCCGAACAATCCAAACATTCCAAATTGTAGCAAAAAAAATACTTGTTTTCCTTTTCTTCACTCCTTGAGACTTACAAAAACTATGCCATCTCATGAAACTTTCTTTACAACATAAAGAATCGACCCCCAGAATATCAACAAAACCAATCCACTCCCTAATCTCCTTCCAAATCAATAAAACCACCGAACAATCGAACAAATGATGACTTCTTTCCAAACACAAGGAACAAAAAACACATGTAGAGATATTATCCGAGAAAACCATACCTCTAAAAGACAAATTCTCCTTTGTTAGAAGCCTATCCCAAAAGAATCACAAAGCAAACGCTTTTATACGCATTGGAATATCTGTCTTCCATAAAATCCGCCACCCTTTTCAAATGATTAAATCACCACCTCACACTATAGGATTCGGAGGCCTATGCAAACTCACGGGAGATAAAGAAAGGCCCATAACATCCGCCCGATCTCCCTCCGAAGGAATAGTCCCGCCGAGAGCATTGGGGCTACTGATGGCCGCCACCATGACATTGTTAAATAACCCATCTGTCATGGCAGCAGTCGTTGTTAACTGATCGGAAGGCCAGCTAATGTCGGCCAACGAAAAATAAGGAAAATCTGGAGCCAGCACACCTGCGAAGGACTGATCCCGCACATGCACTAATGTTGTCATAACAGTAATCTGTTCCAGCCGAGGCACTCTAGGGCTGCTGACAGCTGGAAAAGAATGAGCCGCACCCGCAACAAAAGCACCTACGTTAGGCGTCAATATAGGCTGCAGAACAACAACAATATCCCTCCCTTCCCGACCTGATGACAAAACAATATCTGCTCTGATCCCTTCGCGAACCTGCAAATTCAAAACAGAACCACTAGCAGCAGCTAAAATGGGATCTGGAGGCCCTGAGACAGCAGAAAAAACAACAACAGGAGACTGAAAAGTCAAGCCCGCTGAAGTAGTATGGAAACCGTTCGAAAAGGTATCTGAAACACCCCCACGTAACCCACTATTAGCCATATTATCCAGATCCGTCGAGGGAGTAACAAGCCTAGAAGTTGTAGCCGCGTCAATAAGCCCCTTACTTGCCATGAAATCCAAGCAAGAACAAACGGTGAAACCATTGAAAACATCCGGAATACACAAAAATTTATCCTTCTCGTCAGAATTTGGACTTGCAAAACAAAGAAAATTATGTAAGTTAAAAATAGAAGCTTTGATATTGAGATCCCTAGAGTTCCCAATACCGAAGTCATCCCATCTCTAACCCCCATCCACCCAACCGCCCATACCACCTACCGAAACTTTTTGGAGTTTAGAAACCGAAAACAAATCGGGAAACTTGTCCTTCAAAGTAAAATCACCCCTCCATTTAGAAAACCAAAACGAGGTGGAGAAACCATTACCAACCTCCACCCTACAACACTCCGAAAGCACACTCCCTCCTAGTTTTTTATTAATGAGAATAAGATCTTTCCACCACACCGAAAAAGAGATACAAGACCGAGTGTAGCGGTAAAAACATAAGTGTAAACTATTAATTAGTTTAACTCAAAATAAACAGAGTCGCCACCGCGCTTTTATTTTATTCTGAATGGAAAACGGAAAAAAAGTGAATAAATCCTAATAAATCTAAAAGCAGAAAGAGCTAAAAGAAACAAGCAAAGAACCGGGTAAGGGGATATGTTACAAATTGAGAAGGTTTTACGCACCCAAAATGTCTGTGGTACTCCACGGAAACCCTTTGAAAAATTTACTGCGTTTGGTTTGAAAATAGTTTGCAAAAATGAGAGTGAAGAGATGAGAGAAGAATTATTTTTTAATATTTTTGTGTTTGGAGAGGTTTACCACCTCATGCCTACATACCCACAAAGTGAAATGCGAGATCAAAACTTCGTAGTTCATGGTACAAATAGTAAAAAGGGTTGGTTATGATTAATTTCATTAAGTGGAAAGAATTTGTCATTTTCAAGTGGATAGCCTAACAAATCTACCATGAGAATGAAGGCATGGACTCATACATCATTATGGGGAGGGCGCCAACTCGGATAAAATCAACGAGTATGCCACTAAACCACCACAAAAGACAAGAGACTCAATTACATCGAACTACAACCATGGAGATTGAAATACTTGCACCCGACTAAAGAATAATGACTCATAATTGACACTTTTTAAAGAAAACAAGCAAAAGTGCACAAAGGCACAAAACAACTTGAATGAGTTTGGTTCTTTTTATTTTTTTGAATTAAAGTCAAAATGATTAAATTCATTGATTTTTTAAGAGAAAAGAAAAAAAAGTAAAATTCACTTGACAAAAGTCAAGGTTTTATTTATTAAAGAAGTGATAATTTTTATTTAAAAAAACAAGAATCCTTTAAAAAAGAGAGAAGATTTTGAAAATTAAAGAAGGGGTGAAGATGAAGGGACTATCCTAAAAAAGAAAATAAGGAGATAAAGGAAGAAAGATCTAATCAAACTTGATGATACTTCCAATTATGTGCATAAGAGTTTCATCCTTATAAGCTAGCAAATGGCCAAATAAAGGCAAGTCTACCAACTTTATGAAGGTCAAAGCAAAGGGAGATGTGTCATAAAATCTAAGTCCAAAACTTCCATTCCAATGCCAAGGATATTAACCATTAGTCCAAAATTAAGATCACCAGTTTTTTTAGAGATTTAGTCCTTTATTAATGTTTTTGTATCCAAATGGATAAAAGGAAAATTCACACCAGCAAAATAAGGACAATAAACATAAGCATGATAATGGATGAATAAAGCATAATAAAATAAAAGCAATAAAAGGTGCAAGAAATAAAAAAACAATTAAAGTGCAAAAATTTAAAATATTAGTAATAGTAATAGTATGATAATATTTACATAACAATGATACGGTGAACTTAATCAACCACAACCAGAAAAGTAACCAAAATCGAAAGGCAATTGGATCTGCTTAGTATCTTACACTATAGCTATTAATTAGGGCAAATAGAATCGAATTCAATGAAGTTTAAAAGAAGATTGGGAGGCCCAAAGCAACTACGCATCAAACATTCATAAGTCTCGATTCTTAATGCAAAATAATCAAACGCTTTGGGATTACGCGACCAACAAGAGGTCCGGTCCACGAAAGTGCAAGTATCCAATTAGATTTTTTATTCCGAATTCGGGACAAGTTTAGGTCTATGTTAAGCAATCTCCGAGTAATTTACGAAGTAATTACCCTACAAATGAGGCCGACCACCATCAATTAAGGTGGAAAATATTTGTGCTGATACATGTTAGAGAAATGATATGATGGATCATTCTCCGAAACACATGTCGCACGAAAAGAAAAAGTGGTCACAGTCTAATCTTAATCGAGATTTCACATTGATGTATCAAATACAACCTATTACGATCCCAAAGTATGGAGAATGATCCAAATGACCATTCATCCATAGATTTGAAATAATGAAGATTAAACATCTTCGAAAACCAATAATCGTCGAATCAGAGATCTCATCGATCAAAAAGAAAAGGAGATGAAATAAATATGGACAAATTTCATAAAAAGAAATCTAAAGAAAATTGTCATTAAACTAAAATCAAAGAAATCATTAAAGACTTCTAAAATATTTTTTAGAGATTTTTTTAGACTTTTAAACTATAAACAAATTTCCTTCTCTTTTTTTTCTAAAAAAAATTAAAAAAACATAACAAAATGTCAACAAAAAAAAAATTATAAGAAAAAGGGGGATTATATGCTCAGGATGGGTGGTGGCGGTAGGAATGCAGTTGTTGCACCCCAAAATTTGCCCTCATCTAGATAAGACATTGTGTACTAAGGTGTACCAAGAGGTTCACAAGGTTCAAAAGGTATCCCAAGAGGTTCATAAGGTTCACAATTAGTCAGAAAGTTTGACAATCCCCTCAGACAAGGCATCCTTCTAAGCAATGCACCCTAAACTAGGGTTTTGGATTTCATCAGGCTAAATGGAATTTCAAGGCCTCAAGTTAACTTCATAATATCCCACATGTCTTCAAGAATCCCTATGTCAAGTTTCAAGGCTTTCCCAAAAGGTTTGTTCAGTCAGATGATCAGATAGGCTAAAGTCAGTCAAAGCAGTCAAAAAGTCAAACTAAGGTCAACTGTGGTCAAACCAAAGTCAAACTTCATGATTTTTTGCCAACATCAAGTATATGAAGTGAAATTCATCATTTGATAAATGGTTGATCATGATTCATTAAGGAGATTTCAGATCATCAAGAATCAGGAGTTTCTAAATTAGGGTTTTCACAGGAAAAGTCAACTGAACTTTGACCAGCCATAACTTTCACATGCTTCATCAAAAAATTCCCATCCAAAGCTCATTTTGAAGGAAATTTAATTCTCTACAACTTTGTGTCTCACAAGCCAAGCCCAAAAATGCTTCATTTGGAAGGTATAAGCTAAGACATTATAGGTCATTTCAAAAGTCAACAAAAAGTCAACATCTTCCAAAGGTCATAACTTAAAAATGGTAAAAGATATGGGCATGAGACCAAAGAGGTTTATTAGAGGACTCTTTAAGCTTTCCAAAATGTCCAAGAACACCTTCATATCCTTAAATTTGAGGGATTTGTGCCTTTGCAAAATTGGGAAATTTTTGAGGGGTTTATTGAGCAAATGGGGTCTTAGAATCAATTCTTTCCACACGGGCTTGCATTTTTATGACCCAATCACTACCATGACATCATGCACGAACCAAATATCATTTATTCAGATTTTTATTTATTTTATTTTATTTATTTTGATTTTATACATTAAAAATCATTTTAAATCAAAATAAATATGAAAGGCTCAATATTTGATATGATTTTCATTCTAGAAATTCATAAACATGATTTAAAGTTGATTGGGAGATTTAAATTCGTGCTAAACCAAAGAGGAAAGGATTTGTGTGATTTTTTGACCAAAATAGCAAGTTGAATCTTCATGATCAAGTAATCTCTACAAGGCCCATAAACCTACAACTTTCTGACCTAATTTGCTTCCAATATATACATACAAGTGATCACAAGCAAGAGAACGGATTTTGGCAGCCTCCAAGAACACTTTGCATATTCAAATTTTTCCTTAAAAATTCAATTTTCGGTTTCATATTTACAGGGCAATTAAAGGTATTCTAAGGACATAGACATGATCCTTGAACATCATTGATACGATCTCAATGCTTTATATCATCAAAATCATCCCTGAATGCATAAACCGAACCTCTTTTGTTCTTGATTTTGAAATTTTCGATTCCATTTATTTAGCTAACATAAACTAATTTTGTTGTTTGATTTGTGTTAGTCATCACCTATAGATGGTTTCTGGACATTTTCTTGAAGAATCATAGCCTAGAACATGAACTGCCATTGTTAGGGTTTCGGGTTCCAAATTAGGGGTTCCTGAAAAACCAAATATAAATGGATTCAAAGGACATAGATGGACTGTATGAATCATAAGGAATTCATTGGCATAATTAATTTGATGAAATTGTACCATTTGATTGATGTTTGAGTTTCGTAGGTTATGAACATGAAAGAATTCGCAGGAAAAATTGCAATTGAATTCATATGAATTTTCGCATGTCTCCTGAAGAAGATGAAGTCTGGATGGCGCCAAAATCTGATTCAAAAACTTGTTTTAATATAAAATGTTTTATTAATGAACATATATTGAACGCGCCCCACGTCGCTCAGCTGGTTTGTGTGTTTGCATGTGAATATGATGGTCCTGGGTTCGATTCCCCCCAGGCCATTTTGTTTTGTTGCATTTTTTTGATTTTTTACAGGATTATAACAAAAGGATCATTACTCATGTTGTTAACACCAAGACGCGCTTGGCTTGGTGGTGATGTTGTTGGTCCAGAGTGTGGAGAGCCTAGGGCCTGGGTTCGAATCCCAGCCCCAGGTATGTTTTTTCTCCAATTTTCTTTGTTTATTTTTTATGTTATATTTATTAAATTTAATTAATTTCTAAATAATAATTTCTAAAACAAATGTTTATATTATTTTCTTATATAAAAACTCATATTTTAAAAATTCAAACTTTATTTTTCTAAAATCAAATTGTTTATATTTATTTTATTATATATTTATTAATATTGTATATATTTTTGCAAATAAATTAATTATATTTAAATTAATAATTAGAAACCCTAATTTTCATAACCCTAATCCTAATTTTTATAATTCTAACCCTAACCCTAATTTTTCTTAATTTTAAAATTTAACCTAATATTTTTATAAATTATAATTAATCATTAATCATTTGTTTAATATGTGAATAATTCAATATTTATTTATTATTATTAAAATCTATTTTCTTAATTAAACCTAAAAAAAATCTTTTCTAATATTAATTTGTTTTGCTAATTTGTTATTTCTCTTATTTTTATTCTTCTAACCTTTATTCTTATTTCTTATTATTATTGATATTATTGCTTATTTATTATTATTTATCTTTTTTATATTTCTCGATTATATTGTAACTGTTCCGAAGCTTTGTAATAGTTTATATTTTTTGCTTTATTTTTATTATGAATATATTTACTGTATGGTTAGAAATTCTAGGGTGTGAATAACATACTTGTAATTAAATTAACTTAGAAAAATTAACTTAAATAAGATAAATATCTGAATATGAACACGCACACACGTAAGTCGATCTTTGATCGCCATCTTGCACTTTCTAGGGTTACCTCTCATGTTGCCTATTTCAAAAGGTCAAGTAAGGTGTCTTAAGCAAAGTCCCTTCACAAATATCATCAAGTCCCTTCATTCTATAAGATCAAGTCCCTTTGAGGTTGCCTATGATAAATGATCTTGTCCCTTCGAATAAAAGATGATAAGTCCATACGAATTGCTAAAGACACCTTACAGTTGCCTATATCCAGATGTCCCTACATATGTCCCTTAACATCCAAGGTAATGACTACCTATTCCTTAATAATAGGGATAGTCTTACCCTTGAAAAGATATAAAGAACAGTAAAGATTTCATATAGGGTAGGTTCCTCTTAATTACTTGCTCACCTTTTAAAATACTCTTCACACCACACTTTTCAAACAAATTTTCAAAAACACGTCTTTGTATACATCCATACGAGGATCATTACAAAGCACTTAGAAAGTTTTTTAATCACACACTGCACATTTTTGCAAACAAACAAAGTGAGCTAAGTAACTAAGAGTCCATGGATAACCATGGATATAAAGGGTGCTAACACCTTCCCTTTATATAACCTACCCCCCGAACTCAAAATCTATTTAAGGTCTTTCCTGTTCTTTTATGTCCTTTCCTTCTGGATAAAATAAAAGTCGGTGGCGACTCTTGCTATCCGCAACATTTATAGAAAGTCAGTTATCCCACCGTGTTACAGAACTGGCGACTCTGCTGGGGATTTAATAAAAGAGGGGCACCCTTAGAAATTAGATCACTTAAATTGTCTACCTTGTTTGCTTTATATTACTTGTTGGGCTTTATGTGTGAAAGATCCTAACCCGGATCTAGTGTACCTTAGGTAAATGGCAATAGACCAAGGAAATTGTACGGCGTATACCGATATGGTTGATCTGGTGGCCATAGTTAGTGTGACTTCTTGGTTGGTGCTTATGTTCCTTAAGTAAGTTAAGGATAATATGGGGCTGCCATATGTTGTCAATACACTAACTGACTTTTAGAACCTTAGTCATCCCATCTTGGCCTTTAGAAAGTAGTGAGATAACCAGCTTTGGTGAAGACTGAAGTTGGTTGATACTCGATACTACGCTCATTGAGATCCTAAACTTGGAAGGTTTTGGTTGGCAAGTAAGTTGCCTACTGAACAACCACCCTTTGGGAAGGATCAGTGATATTGAGATCCCTTAGAACCTGGTTACTTTATAGGACAGGATGAACCATCTAAATTTCAGGGGAGGGTACTTACCTTTAAACCTCATGCAAGCCTTCAAACCTAGGGCTATTGTGTGACTTGTTTGTGTGTGCCACATGTTTGTGATTGAGCATAACATCATAACATCATCATGCATCATAAGCATAGCATTTTCACTAACCATTTCAAGGACCAAAGGATTTATCTTTGTTCTTTATTGCAGGTCATGGCTTCTGCTCGTAGGAATACTATCTGGATCAACTTTGTAGGGATACCTTATAAGCTTAAAGAATTGGTCTCTCAAGTTTCTGAAAACTCCCAGTTTATCAAGAAGCATGGTCACCTACTGGATCTAGTCACTTCAGGGTTCAATGAAGACATGATGAGTGTCATATTTTAGTTCTTTGATCCTAAACATCATTGTTTCACATTCCCCGACTATCAGTTGGTTCCTACAATGGAAGAGTTCTCCAAGCTACTGGGTATACCTATCCCTGATCAGAGACCTTTCACAAGCTTGGAAAAAGAGCCTAAACCTGAAGTAATTGTTGCAGCCCTACATTTGAAGAAATTTGACATTGTCCTAGAAACAAGAAGTGGAGTTAAGGGTATCCTTGCTAAGGTATTGATGGAGAAAGCTCAAGTGTTCCTGAAGGCCATGAGTTATGATGCTTTTGAGGAGATCTTAGCCCTATTGATCTATGGCTTGGTGTTGTTCCCCAATCCAGACCAGTTCATAGACGTACACGCCATCAACATATTTCTGACTCACAACCCAGTGCCTACATTACTTGGAAACATCTTACACTCTCTTCATACCCGTACTACGAAGGCATGAGGAACTCTGATGTGTTGTATACCTCTATTGTCTAGGTGGTTTATTTCTCACCTTCCTCGATCAGTGATGAAGAATGAACAAGGGTTCATGTGGTCTAAGAGGATTATGTCACTTTCTCATTCAGATATTCATTGGTGCTCTCGATCTATGGAGAATGTTACTATTATTGACCGTTGTGGGGAATTCCCTAATGTGCCACTCCTTGGCATAAGAGGGGGTATTACCTACAACCCTTCTTTAGCTCTACGTCTATTTGGTTACGCTCAGAGTGATGGTCCTCATGACATGCTTATTCAGGGTATTATGTTCGACTACGACAACGATCTGCAAGGTTACCGTCAAAGGTTCATACGAGCTTGGGGTAAAGTGAACAAGGTTGACAGCAAAACTCTGGAACCAAAGTACTTCATTCCTATGGAACCTTATCTCAGATGGGTACGAGCACGTGCTCAGACTCTTATGATGCCATATCCTGCTATCCTGCCAGTTACCATGGAGCCTGTTGCTGAAGGAGATACTCCTTATATCATTTTTCATCCAGACATGCCCACTGACATGGAAAAGTTACAGAGTTCCTGGATCCAGTTGAAGGAGCAAAGGGATACTTTTGAGACTCATTTCAAAGCTAGTCAAGAAAGAATCCTGGAGCTGACAAGACAACTTCACGAGGAGCGGAATCTCAACTCATACCTCAACACAAAGAGGAAACGTCCATGGGAGACTTAAAACCCCATCTTTGTATTCATTTCATTTTTGTTGTAAGCCCAAGGGGTAAACAAGTTTATTGGTTACTAATAAAAGTTTACTTTCTGGTTGTTTAAACAAATTTAAATTCTGCGGTCCTTGAAAACATTGCATATGCATCTACATACCATTTCATTATATCACAGGTTTCTTATGAACAGGTTTCTCATATTCTCGCTGTTTATTTCAGAAGAAATGGCTTTTGAACAGACTGTCAAGGATCTTTAGGCACAGAATGCACAATTCCAAGAGTTGATCCTGAACTTGTCCAAGGGACAAGATGAGTTGAAGACACTGCTGGCTAAGAAGAAGAAGAAGACTAGAAAATCAGGAGGCCTTATCAACCTGGGAAGAAGATTCAGAGGACCTATCAATATTAAGGAATAGACTGAGGATTCTGAGTCTGAGAATTCTGAGAAAGAGGGAGGTAGTCTTCATGACACTGTGGGAGATTCTGATTCTGAAGCAAATTATTATCATGATCCTGCTAGTGAAGAGAAATACAAGATGCTAGTAGACAGAATGAATGCTATGGAACTGCAAAAATCCTCTGGGCTTGATTTTGAAGATCTGAGCTTAGTTTCTGGAATGGTCATACCTATTGGCTTCAAGGTTCCTGTTTTTGTGGTATATGATGGTGTCTCATGTCCTAAGCTGCATCTGAGATCCTATGTCCGGAGGATTCAACCACATACTATTGATAAGAAATTGTGGATTCATTTCTTCCAAGAGAGCTTATCTGGAGCTTAATTGGAATGGTACTTTTAACTAGAAAGTGTCAATATTCGTGATTGGAATGATCTCGATGAGGCCTTCTATAGGCAATACCAATATAATGTTGATTTAGCACCAACTCGCATGCAGCTCCAAAGCATGTCTATGGGTGCTAAGGAGAGTTTCAAAGTGTATGCCCAGAAATGGAGAGACCTGGCTGGCAGAGTTCAACCTCCTCTGACTGACAGGGAGTTGGTGGATATGTTTATGAGTACGCTGAATGGTCCTTTTTACAGTCACCTCATTGGAAGCTCATCATCTGGTTTCACCGAGCTGATAATGACTGGAGAACATGTGGAAAGTGGTATAAGAAGTGGTAAGATACAGGTGGGTGCCTCTTCATCAAGCACTACTAAGAAGCCCCCTAGTGGAAAGAAGGAGTCTAATGCTGTGTATGGTCAACATAGTCGTAACAGGAGTCACCAATCTGTGGGAGCAGTTCACATCTCTAATCCTGCTCCTGCAGCACCAGAGCAACAACAAAACAATCAACAGAAGCCTAGAAGACATGTCACTGGCCCAAGCCTTGCAACACATGTTGAAAGGGGAACTCATTACTTTGAGGGATCCTCCTCAGAATCCTAATACATCCTCTCCTCGATAAAATCCTAATGCAAGATGTGCATATCACTCTAATAGTCCGGGACATGACACCAACAACTGTTGGGTGTTGAAAAACAAGATTCAAGACATGATTGAATCAGGAGAAATTGAATTTGACCCTCCTGGGACTCCAAATGTGATCACTGCTCCCATGCCCAATCATGAGAAGACTGTTAATGTTGTTGATGAGGTTTCCTATGTTTCCTCAGTCGCAGATGTGACTACACCCTTATCCATTATCAAGAAGAAGCTGATGTAGGTTGGTTTCTTTCCAGGTTGTAATGAAGATTGTTTCTATTGTGCCTATAAGCCTGATAGTTGCTAGAAGTTGAAAGATGGTATTCAACGCCTCATGGACAATTACACTATATTGTTTGAGAGGACTCCTTCTGTTGAAAGTATGTGTGAACATCTGACTCGAAGCACGAAGCTTGAGGATGTAGCTATAGTTGATAAAGTGCCAGTGAAGATTACCTCCAAAGGTCCTGTCAGGATCACCCCTAAGGGTCCTGTCAGGATTACTGCTGAAGGCCCTGTGAAGACTGTTGCTGAAGTTAGAATGACTCCCATGATCATCACCACTCCTGGCCATGTTCCTTATACTTCTGATAAGGCTATACCCTGGAATTATGGTTCTGATGTTTATATCCATGGTGTCAAACAAGAACCTTTAACTGATGCACCTGTTACTGGTGTTGGTCTTGATGTGGATAATATTGATGGATCTAGTAAGATCACCAGAAGTGGAAGAATCTTCTCTCCTCAAGATACCTCTAAAAGTGTAGTTGCTCCAACTACTACCTCCACTTCTGGGCCAAGTATTGATGCTCGGGGAAAGGGTCCTGTAGTTGAACCTGTACAAGCTGAGGCACCAGCTGCTGAGAATCTTTCTAAACAGATGGAAGAAGTACTGAAGATCATTCGCAAGAGTGATTATGATATTGTTGACCAATTGGGGCATACTCCCTCCAAAATTTCCATGTTATCTTTGCTGTTGTGTTCTGAGGCTCATGCTAAAGCCTTAATCAAGTTCTTGAAGACTGCTCATGTGCCAAATGAGATTTCTGTGGACCAATTTGAGAATTGTGTGGCACATCTGACTAGTGATAATGGGTTGGGCTTTTCTCATGCTGATTTGACTCCTTCCAAGAGAAACCATAACAGAGCTCTGCATATCTCCATTGAATGTAGGGGCACTACTTTGTCTCATGTACTGGTGGACAATGGTTCCTCATCAAATGTTCTCCCTAAAGAGGTTCTGGACAAGCTCAGTCATGAAGATGTTGTGTTAAGACCAAGTGATGTAGTGGTAAGGGCCTTTGATGGTTCAAGAAGAATGGTACATGGAGAAGTAGACCTTCCAATTAAATTAGGCTCTCAAGTCTTCAACTCTACCTTCTATGTGATGGATATTCGTCCTGTGTATTCTTGTTTGCTTGGGCGCCCCTGGATCCATGAGGCAGGTGCTGTGACTTCTACCTTGCATCAGAAGTTGAAATATCTGGTGAAGAACAAAGTTGTCACAGTCTATGGTGAAGAAGAGTACATGGTGAGCCATATGAATACTTTCAAATATGTGGAAATGGAGGGTGAGATGGTTGAAACTCCGTGTCAAACATTTGAAGTTGTTCCTTGCTCTGATCCTGTTCCTCAGTCTGTCCCCGCTTCTGGAAAAGTTCCTGTGGTTACTAATACATCTCCTGCAATGGCCTCCCTCAAAGATGCTAAGGTTGTGGTTGCGAAAGAATCTCAGAAGGCTGTTCGTCGTGCTCGTGTTGTTCGTATCACCAATCAAGGAGTCATAAGAGATCAAATCAATGTTATGGGTGACTGTATTGAAGACTGCAACCTGGATGGTTGGATCTTTCCTACCGTGGGTGATGGACTCAACAACTGGAAGGCTGAAGATGTTATTCCTATCTCCTTTAGTCAGGAGTAAATACTATTACTGTGTTTTTATTTTAAGTTTGTAATTTCGAACAATTAAAATTTTAAGCCTTGTGTCTTGCCCGGGGCACAATGGTATGCTTGTTTCGGGATGTCATTTCATTTGCATACTTCATTCAATAAAAATCAATGGACGTTTCGTTTTCGTAAATATTGTGCTCCTTGTCTTTCTTTTCTTTGTTATTTTTGTTTTATCAGCTATGTGTTCTCACACACACCCACATCACTAAAATGCAAATCCTCATCCACTCTGGATCCTGTTGATAACAGTTCTACCATTGCCAATTATAATTTCGAGAATCCAATCTATCAAGCTGAAGATGGAAAGGAGGAAGATTGTGAAGTACCTGTAGAGCTTGCTAGGTTGTTACAACAAGAAGAGAAAGCCATACAGCCACATGAAGAGCCAATCGAAGTTGTGAATCTGGGAACTGAAGAAAACAGGAAAGAGGTCAAGATAGGAGCTGAGTTAGAGGATGGTGTTAAGAACAGATTGATCCAGATGTTACGTGATTATGTGGAGATCTTTGCTTGGTCCTATGAAGATATGCCAGGGTTGGATACAGACATTGTGGTTCAACGTTTACCGGTAAAAGAAGATTGTCGTCCAAAGAAGCAGAAGGTTCGTCGCATGCGTCCTGAAATGTCAGAAAAGATTAAAGCAGAGGTGATGAAACAGTTTGATGCATGGTTCTTAGTTGTGACTTCTTATCCTCAATGGGTCGCAAATGTGGTACCAGTACCTAAGAAGGATGGTAAGGTACGTATGTGTGTAGACTACAGAGACCTGAATAAGGCCAGCCCTAAAGATGACTTTCCACTTCCACATATTGATGTTTTGTTAGACAACACTGCTCAGCATAAGGTATTCTCTTTCATGGATGGTTTCTCTGGTTACAATCAGATCAAGATGGCACCTGAAGATATGGAGAAGACTACATTTGTTACACAGTGGGGCACTTTTTGTTATAAGGTGATGCCATTTGGTTTGAAGAACGCCGGGGCAACATATCAACGTGCTATGGTGGCTTTGTTTCACGATATGATTCATCATGAGATAGAGGTATATGTGGATGATATGATAGCTAGGTCCCAGAATGAGGAACAACACCTTGATCACCTGCATAAGCTGTTTGAGAGGTTGAAGAAATACAAACTAAGATTGAATCCAAACAAGTGTACTTTTGGAGTTAGGTCTGGTAAGCTCCTGGGTTTCATTGTCAGTGGAAAAGGTATTGAAGTGGATCCTGCAAAAGTAAAAGCTATACAAGAGATGGCTGCTCCCCGTACTGAAAAGGAGGTTAGAGGTTTCTTGGGACGACTGAATTACATTGCAAGGTTTATTTCCCAGCTAACTGCTACCTGTGAGCCAATCTTCAAGTTGCTGAAGAAAGATCAGGTAATGGAATGGAATGACGAGTGCCAGACAGCCTTTGATGAAATCAAGAGATATCTTTTAGAACCTCCAATTTTGATGCCACCAGTTGATGGGAGGCCCTTGATTATGTACTTAACAGTATTAGACAACTCAATAGGGTGTGTGTTGGGGCAACATGACGAGTCTGGTCGAAAAGAGCAGGCAATATACTACCTTAGCAAAATGTTTACCGACTGTGAAACAAGATATTCACTGCTCGAGAAAATTTGTTGCGCTTTGGCATGGGCTGCTCGCCGACTAAGACAGTATATGTTGACTCATACTACCTTGTTGATTTCAAAGATGGACCCAATCAAGTACATATTCGAGAAACCTGCTCTTTCCGGACGAATAGCAAGATGGCAAATGATCTTAACAAAATATGATATATAGTACACTACTCAAAAGTCCATCAAAGGAAGTGTGGTAGCTGATCATTTGGCTCATCAAGCAGTGGATGATTATCAGTCAATGAGTTTTGAGTTCCCTGATAAAGACATTATGATTATTATCAAAGAACCTGGACAATATGACGGACCTGAACAATGATCCCGATGGACTATGGTTTTTGATGGAGCTTCTAATGCGCTTGGTAATGGTGTTGGTGTTGTGATCATTTCCCCTGAAGGTTGTCATACCCCAATTACTGCAAGACTTTGTTTCTATTGTACTAATAACATGGCTGAGTATGAGGCATGTATCATGGGTATCAAAGCTGTCATTGAGATGAAGATTCAGTTCCTGGATGTATATGGAGACTCAGCCCTGGTAGTTAGTCAGATTAAAGGAGATTGGGATACCAAGCATGAAAATCTCATTCCTTACAGAGAGTATGTGTTGTCTTTGATCCCATATTTTGAAGAGATTACCTTTGGATATATTCCATGAGGAGAGAATCAGTTGGCAGATGCACTAGCCACCATGGCATCTATGTTTGAGATTAGCTGGGATGATGAAGCTCCCAAGATCACTATTGATAAATTTGAGAAGCCTACATACTGCAACGAGATTGATACTGAAGGAGGAGAGGAAAAGCCTTGGTTCTATGAAGTGAAAAGATATCTTGAAGCTCAGGAATTCCCTGAAGGGGCATCTGTCAAAGATAAGAAGTTTCTGAGGAGGTTTTCTGCTAAATTCTTCTTGAGTAATGGAATTTTGTACAAGCGGAATCATGATTCGACTTTGCTTCGTTGTGTGGATAAGAAAGAAGCAACAGAGATTATGGAAGACATGCATAATGGGATTTTTGGCACTCATTCTAGTGGTCATACCATGGCAAAGAAGATATTGAGAGCAGGTTACTATTGGTCTACCATGGAAGCTGACTGCTATCAACATTCTAAAACATGTCACAAATGTCAGATTTATGCTGATAAAGTGCATATACCTCCAGTTCCATTGAATGTGTTGACTGCTCCTGGCCTTTAGCTATGTGGGGCATAGATATGATTGGTGAGATCAAGCCTACTGCTTCTAATGGACATCTTTTCATCCTGGTTGCTAATGATTACTTTACAAAGTGGGTGGAGGCAGCCTCATTTGCATCTGTTACTAAGAATGTTGTGGCTCGATTCATTAAGAATAATCTCATATGTAGGTATGGCATCCCTGAAAGGATTATCACAGATAATGGCTCTAACCTGAATAACACCATGATTACTGATCTCTGCACGCAGTTCAAGATTAAGCATCACAACTCTTTTCCGTATCGTCCAAAGATGAATGGGGCAGTAGAAGCTGCCAATAAGAACATTAAGAAGATTCTACAGAAGATGACTGTTACATATAAGGATTGGCATGAGATGTTACCATTTGCTCTTCATGGTTATCGTACTACAATACGTACTTCAACAGGGGCAACCCCATTCTCCTTAGTCTATGGTATGGAAGCAGTTCTACCCATTAAGGTTCAAATCCCTTCCTTGAGAATCATGAAGGATGCAGGCTTGGATGAAGATGAGTGGATTCAGACTCGACTTGACCATATAAATTTGATTGATGAGAAAAGGTTGGCAGCTGTTTGTCATGGTCAGATGTACCAGAAACGGATGATCAAAGCTTTTAATAAGAAGGTTAAGCAAAAGGTTTATCAGACTGGTGACTTGGTAATCAAGCGTATCATATTACCACATGGTGATCCTAGGGGCAAGTGGACTCCTACATATGAAGGACCATTTGTAGTTAAGAGGGTATTCTCAGGAGGTGCCATGATGCTTACTACCATGGGCGGTGAAGATTTCCCACAACCTGTGAACGCAGACATAGTTAAAAAATACTACGCATAAAAAGAGACCCGCTAGGTTGACTGACCTAGGCAAAAATAAGGGCATCCCGACGAACCAAAAGGGTTCGGGAAAAAATTAGGGATATATATATAAAAAAATGTGTACACCCGGCAAGTCGAAAACCTGAAAGGGCGGCTTGGGCAAAAAAGGGTATCCCGATGGACTGAAAACCTGAAAAGGCAATCCAGGCAAACGTTAGGGATTAAAGCGTATGACTATGTCTCGTTGGATCACCCATGTAACTCCAATTGTTGGTGCTACCTAAATCAAGTTCAGGCAGATAAAGATCAATCCAATCGTTTCCGTCTCAACAGCAAAGGATGAGATACTTGAAGAATAATGGAAATAGTGGAATTGAAACTTAATAGGATTATTTCTCACATAGCTGTGTTTCTTTGTTTTTGTAAAACTTTTATGACGACTTCCTCTTACTAGGATTTCTGTCTCCTTGTACAAACTTGCCTGTGTATAAGCTACTTTCTAAAATAAATAAAATCTCGTCTTTGAATCCAGATTTACTTTTACCCTGTTTACTTAAGCGAAAACATCCATTGGTTATGTTTGAATGTATGTATGCTTTTGAATATGATTGATGTTTACCAGAAATGCATAAAATGCAGTAATAGTATTTACTAAGGACGAACGAAGGTAGGAATTCAACGAAGCTTCGCCGGTCCATCCCCACAGAATAATCTTTTCAAGTAACATCTCCCCTCGGATTTATGTCCATCTCTTTTATCCTCAGTCAGGATACTCAGGAATTTATTCCTTCAATAAAAGTACGACGAACGAAGCGGGAGGTTATAAGTACCATACTATTAAACAAGAGGGGAACGAAGTCCTCATATTCCTCAGCAGCGAACCGGGATTTATTTTCCCTAGCTAGCAGTTGTTATACATAGATACCCAGACGCTTCAGGCTACATGATTCATACATATATCATTTGCATCATATCATAGCATACGCATCCATAATACATTTACTTAAGTGCATCATGCCATACATGCATAATCTTGCATAAACTAACCTTTTCTTTTCAAGATAGTTGCAGGCAGATAATCACTATCAAACAATTCAGAGATAATCGCTACGAAGATTCATTTCTGATGATCAATACAAGTCGTCCTTGAGATGACACATAAATGGTCTATACGAAGACCTAGTGTTCAGTCCAAGATATTACCAAAAGTAATTCAGGAGTAATCGCCACGAAGATTTAATCCTGGTGCTCAAGGTGTCTTTGGAAGGGTACGTAAATGATCTATATGAAGATCTAGTGCTTAATCCAGGATATTTCCAGAGGAGATAATCGTTACGAAGATTTATTTCTGATGGTCAGCTATCTTTGGGATAGTGTGTAAATGATCTATACGAAGATCTAGCACTTAATCCAAGAGATTCTTTCAGAAGAAGTTCAGGAGTAATCGTCACGAAGATTTAATCCTGATATTCTTTTATCTTTGGAAGGGTATGTAAATGGTCTATACGAAGATCTATTACCTAATCTGGGATATTCCCAGAAGAGATAATTGCTACGAAGATTTATTTCTAATGGTCTATTCAACAGTTTATCTTTGGATGGTACAATCTATACGAAGATTTTGTACTTACCACTGGATATTACCAAAAGTAATTCAGAAGAGATCGCCACGAAGATTTGATTCTGATGCTTAAATTAAAGTATGTTCCTAAAGATGGTTCAGAGCCGATCTATACGAAGATCTAAATACTGGCACCTAATGAAGGATATTCTTTTCCCCCCATAGATTAATGCAGAGACGATCTATACGAAGATCTAGTGCTGACATTTAACTCAAACCATGTTACAAAAACAATTCAGATATGACCTATACAAAGACCTAGTACTGATATCCAATGACAACATAAAGATACTATCACCTTCTGCTATTATGGATGGCATCTATAAGCCCATCTCCAGTTCCTCTGAGTGGCATCTTTAAGCCCATTCAAGCATATACAACCAATCAGCAGTGTTACTTTACGCACCGGCGAGTTCAAATTTTTGGGTTTTTGTGTTCAATCCCCTTCAACCTTCCAAGTCACGAATGGCACACAGGCAAATCTAACTCCTCAAGTTTCAGAAAATTGAACAGGGGCAGCTGTTGCACCCCAAAATTTGCCCTCACCTAGATAAGACATTGTGTACTAAGGTGTCCCAAGAGGTTCACAAAGTTCATAAGGTTCATAAGGTATCTTAAGAGGTTCACAAGGTTCACAATTAGTCAGAAAGTTTGACAATCCCCTCAGACAAAGCATCCTCCTAAGCAATGCACCCTAAACTAGGGTTTTGGATTTCATCAGGCTAAATGGACTTTCAAGGCCTCAAGTGAACTTCATAATATCCCACATGTCTTCAATAATCCCTATGTTAATTTTCAAGGCTTTCCCAAAAGGTTTGCTCAATCAGATGATCAGATAGGCTAAAGTCAGTCAAAGTAGTCAAAAAGTCAAACTAAGGTCAACTGTGGTCAAACCAAAGTCAAACTTCATGATTTTTTGCCAACATCAAGTATATTAAGTGAAATTCATCATTTGATCAATGTTTGATCATGATTCATTAAGGGGATTTAAGATCATCAAGAATCAGGAGTTTCTAAATTAGGGTTTTCATAGGAAAAGTCAACTGAACTTTGACCAGCCTTAACTTTCACATGCTTCATCAAAAAATTCCCATAGAAAGCTCATTTTGAAGGAAATTGAATTCTCTACAACTTTGTGTCTCACAAGCCAGGCCCAAAAATGCTTCATTTGGAAGGTATGAGCTAAGACATTATAGGTCATTTCAAAAGTCAACAAAAAGTCAACATCTTCCAAAGGGCATAACTTAAAAATGGTAAAAGATATGGGCATGAGACCAAAGAGGTTTATTATATGACTCTTTAAGCTTTCCAAAATGTCCAAGAACACCTTCATAGCCTTAAAATTGACGGATTTGTGCCTTTGCAAAGTTGGAAAATTTTTTAGGGGTTTATTAAGCAAATGGGGTCTTAGAATCAATTCTTTCTACATGGGCTTGCATTTTTATGACCCAATCACTACCATGACATCATGCACGAACAAAATATAATTTATTCAGATTTGTATTTATTTTATTTTATTTATTTTGATTTTATACATTAAAAATCATTTTAAATCAAAATAAAATATGAAAGGCTCAATATTTGATATGATTTTCATTCTAGAAACTCATAAACATGATTTAAAGTTGATTGGGAGATTTAAATTCGTGCTAAACCAAAGAGGAAAGGATTTGTGTGATTTTTTTACCAAAATAGCAAGTTGAATCTTCATGATCAAGTAATCTCTACAAGGCCCATAAACCTACAATTTTCTGACCTAATTTGCTTCCAATATGTACATACAAGTGATCACAAGCAAGAGAACGGATTTTGGCAGCCTCCAAGAACACTTTGCATATTCAAATTTTTCCTTAAAAATTCAATTTTCGGTTTCATATTTACAGGGCAATTAAAGGTATTCTAAGGACATAAACATGATCCTTGAACATCATTGATACGACCTCAATGCTTTATATCATCAAAATCATCCCTGAATGCATAAACCGAACCTCTTTTGTTCTTGATTTTGAAATTTTTGATTCCATTTATTTAGCTAACATAAACTAATTTTGTTGTTTGATTTGTGTTAGTCATGACCTATAGATGGTCAATGGACATTTTCTTGAAGAATCATAGCCTAGAACATGAACTGCCATTGTTAGGGTTTCGGGTTCCAAATTAGGGGTTCCTGAAAAACCAAATATAGATGGATTCAAAGGACATAGATGGACTGTATGAATCATAAGGAATTCATTGGCATAATTAATTTGATGAAATTGTACCATTTGATTGATGTTTGAGTTTCACAGGTTATGAACATGAAAGAATTCGCAGGAAAAATTGCAATTGAATTCGTATGAATTTACGCAGGTATCCTGAAGAAGATGAAGTCTGGATGGCGCCAAAATCAGAATCAAAAACTTGTTTTAATATAAAATGTTTTATTAATGAACATATATTGAACGCGCCTCATGTGGCTCAGCTGGTTTGTGTGTTTGCGTGTGAATATGATGGTCCTGGGTTCGAATCCCCCCAGGCCATTTTGTTTTGTTGCATTTTTTTATTTTTTACAGGATTATAACAAAAGGATCATTACTCATGCTGTTAACACCAAGACGCGCTTGGCTTGGTGGTGATGTTGTTGGTCCAGAGTGTGGAGAGCTTAGGGTCTGGGTTCGAATCCTAGCCCCAGGTATGTTTTTTCTCCAATTTTCTTTGTTTATTTTTTATGTTATATTTATTAAATTTAATTAATTTCTAAAACAAATGTTTATATTATTTTCATATATAAAAAACTCATATTTTAAAAATTCAAACTTTATTTTTCTAAAATCAAATTGTTTATATTTATTTTATTATATATTTATTAATATTGTATATATTTTTGTAAATAAATTAATTATATTTAAATTAATAATTAGAAACCCTAATTTTCATAAACCTAATCCTAATATTTATAATTCTAACCCTAACCCTAATTTTTCTTAATTTTAAAATTTAACCTAATATTTTTATAAATTATAATTAATCATTAATCATTTAATTAATATGTGAATAATTCAGTATTTATGTATCATTATTAAAATCTATTTTCTTAATTAAACCTAAAAAAATATTTTCTAATATTAATTTGTTTTGCTAATTTCGTATTTCTCTTATTTTTATTCTTCTAACCTTTATTCTTATTTCTTATTATTATTGATATTATTGCTTATTTATTATTATTTATCCTTATTATATTTCTCGATTATATTGTAACTGTTCCGAAGCTTTGTAATAGTTTATATTTTTTGCTTTATTTTTATTATGAATATATTTACTGTATGGTGAGTAATTCTAGGGTGTGAATAACATACTTGTAATTAAAATTAACTTAGAATAATTAACTTAAATAAGATAAATATCTGAATATGAACACGCACACACGTAAGTCGGTCTTTGATCGCCATCTTGCACTTTCTAGGGTTACCTCTCATGTTGCCTATTTCAAAAGGTCAAGTAAGGTGTCTTAAGCAAAGTCCCTTCACAAATATCATCAAGTCCCTTCATTCTATAAGATCAAGTCCCTTCGAGGTTGCCTATGATAAATGATATTGTCCCTTCGAATAAAAGATGATAAGTCCCTACGAATTGCTAAAGATACCTTACAGTTGTCTATATCCAGATGTCCCTACATATGTCCCTTAACATCCAAGGTAATGACTACCTATTCCTTAATAATAGGGATAGTCTTACCCTTGAAAAGATAAAAAGAACAATAAAGATTTCATATAGGGTAGGTTCCTCTTAATTACTTGCTCACCTTTCAAAATACTCTTCACACCACACTTTTCAAACAAATTTTCAAAATAAGTCTTTGTATACATCCATACGAGGATCATTTCAAAGCACTTAGAATGTGTTTTAATCACACACTACACATTTTTGCAAACAAACAAAGTGAGCTAAGTAACTAAGAGTCCATGGATAACCATGGATATAAAGGGTGCTAACACCTTCCCTTTATATAACCTACCCCCCGAACTCAAAATCTTTTTAAGGTTTTTCCTGTTCTTTTATGTCCTTTCCTTCTGGATAAAATAAAAGTCGGTGGCGACTCTTGCTATCCGCAACATTTATAGAAAGTCAGTTCTCCCATCGTGTTACAACAGTGGATCAAATGCCTTTTGAAAGCCCAAACACTAACTCATTAACTAGATTAATCATAAAAAAAAGAGAATGAAATCCAAAAAAAGATGTGAATCCTCTTCTTCTTCCCTAAACCGCCGCAGGTCATTGTATTCCTCACCTTCAAGTGAAATCGCGCTGATAGTCTTCAAATTGCATGTCAAAACTCAATTTATTGTTCTTCTTCTTGCAAGCCGCGAATGCTACTTCTCCAAATCGGTTTTGAATCTGAACGTCTCTCTCATTCGCGGATATTTCTCCCTCACGATTCCACTCGTTTTGTGTTTGATGATGTGAATTTCAGATTTCAGATTGAAGGTTAGTGAAGGATTTATTTGTTGATTTGAAGTTGTCGCTCTCCCGAAAAGACACTAGGTCCCAAGGTACAGACGTGAACGGTCGGTGAAAAGAGAAAATGAAAATGAACTGAATAGAGTCGCTAGCTAGGCATTTTTATCCAGAAGGAAAGGTAATGTTGCATAAACCTGGAAAGAGATGGATAAGATAGTTGCGAACAAAAGAAACTGAGAAAGGGGGTTGGTTACAACCTGGGAAGGTATTAGCACCCAGATTGTTCTTCGTACTCGACAGGATCCACACTTACAAGATTGTGTTTAAAGGGGTAGTGCATGTGCTATCTGTGTGCAAAATCTAAGAATGAATGTACAAGTGTCAGTGCAAAAAGGTGAATTGCTCAGGAACCGAGGCTTTGACAAGAATGCTGAAGGAGGGGGAAGACACAAAGACTTTTGTTCGATAATTGTTAAGTTATGCCTACGTATCCTCGCGTGCAATGAGGAAGTCAGAACACTGCAGTTCGACTCAAAGAGACTGGAAATAAATTGACTATGAACTGCTTACTTGTCTATGCTCAACTGTATGACTCGTCTGGCTCGAGTGCTAACTGTCTTGCATTAGACAGAAGAAGCAAGTTCTCGTTTATGAATGAGTGTGATGAGAAAAGAATCCTGGAGGAGACGATTATTGTTTGTTTTTGTGTTTTCACTTTTGTTATTGTTTTTGGTGTTTTGCATAAGTTAATGAGCTTAAGCCTAAATCAAGGGCTTGTAAACTCATTATATCTTCCTCGATTAGGGATAATGAGCCTACTTAAGTATGAGATAACCTTCTTGTGATTAATTAGATGTTTTTGAGTTTTTGTTTAGTGTTAAGTAATGAGTTTAATCTCTAATCACAGATTAGTGAACTCATTACACCATCCTAATAGAAGGATAATAGATGAGAACACTTAAGTTGAGGAAGATACCTCAACTTAATCCATGGTTAGGGATTAAATTCATTATATAACAAGCTTTTATTAAATAGATTTTAATTAAAGGGTGAGATTAAGAAGTGAATTTTATGTTTGTAAGACAACTTGAGGGGGACTTGTCCATTAAACACTAGGGTTAGTCCCACTTAACCATAAGGAAGAGATAGAACCCTAATGTAAGGCCCAAGTTACAAGATAAAGTCTTGGTGATTGTTAGTGTGTTTTGATTAAGAGGTTTAAACAAATTAAAGGTTTAACACTTAGGATTAAAGTTATACACTCAATCCTAAGAGAAGGATGCAGGCATAACCCTAATTCCAAAGTCCTAAAACTTTAAGAGTTTAGTCTCTGATTATTGAGATGAGAAGAGAGACTCAAGGAGACTCAAAGGTAAAAGATTAAGGGGGACTATACACAACCCTAAAAGTTATCATGCTTGGATATCCTATGGTTTATTAGGCTTATTGTGGAAATATCTTCAAGGCCACCAATGGAAGAAGCAGATGAAAAGAGAAGGAAGCAGAAGAATAAGTTACTTACTTCCTGAAGAAGATAAGTAACTTGAAAGAAAGAAAGCGAGAAATATGGAACATAAGTGAATTAGATTCACTTCAAAGACATACAAAATGCATATGAAATAGATAATAAGAAGTGAGAAGTGAAGGCAAATCCACCTCCCACAATCACTTACCAAACGCTCCTGAAAAGTTAGTATGAATGCATAAAACATAAAGCATAAAGAAATGAATTGAAATGAGGTGAAGCGACCAAAGTCAGACGTGATTATGCAATTCAAATGGCATATGATATTATGCAATGTCATACAATGTGCATATGAATGATCATACAAAGATGGGATGTCATGAAAGCATGCTTGGAAGCTTGAAAACACATGGATGCTTATGAAATGAAATGAATGAAACACATGGCAAATGAATGAAAAAATGATCAAGCAAGGTTCTAACATGCCCTAAGATGTCTAATATGACATATGAATGCTTGAGATGTCATGGTAAGTGTAACACGGTGGGAGAACTGACTTTAGTAATGTTGCGGATAGCAAGAGTCGCCACCGACTTTTATTTTATCCAAAGGAAAGGCATAAAAGAACAGGAAAGACCTTTTAAAAGATTTTTGGATCCGGGGGGTAGGTTATGTAAAGGGAAGGTGTTAGCACCCTTTACATCATGGTTATCCATGGGCTCTTAGTTACTTAGCTCACTTTAAAATGTTTTTGAAAATGTGAAGTGTGTGAATAGAAATTTTCATAAAAGTTTGATAATGATCCATGTACGGACGCGTAAAAAACTGGTGTTTGAAAATTGTTTGAAATTGTGAAGTGTTTGAAAAGTTTTTAAATAGTGAGCAAGTAACTATGAGGAACCTACCCTAAAGTTTAAGTCTTTCTGTTCTTGAATCCTTTAAATGGTAAGACTATCCCTATTATTAAGGAATAGGTAGTCATTACCTTGGATGTGTGGGACAAGTAAGGGTCATCTGTTTAATGTAGGCAACTGTGGGGTGTATTAAGCAATTTTGGAGGGACTGTCATCTTTATTCGAAAGGGACAAGATCATTACGAAGGCAACATTCGAAAAGGGACTTGATCTTTTATTGTTAAGGGACTAGATGACTTTATTTTTGAGGGACTTTTGCTTTATACACCCTACTTGACCTTTTGATTAGGCAACAATGAGAGGTATCCCTAAGAAAGTGAGATGGCGATCAAAGATCGACTTACGTGTGTGAGTGTTCAATTTACTATTTATCTTTTGAATTAAATGATCTAAATTAATTTTAAATAACATACATGTTACACTCCCTATTTACTAACCATGGCATAAAATAAATAATTTAAACATTATAAAATATTACATCCAGGAGCAATTACAATAATAAAAGCAATAAGCAAAATAAATAAATAAGCAAAATAAATAAGCAATTATAATTGGGTTAGTAGAAATAATAATAATAACAATTTAAAAATAAATGGGGTTAGTAATAAACATGATTAATAATAATAATGAAATAAACAAGGATATTATAATAAACAAAATTTTTAATGGTTAATAAGAAAATATGAACAATTATATTAATTATTATAGAATTTGAAGTTATATGTAAATTATAAAATTAAATCAATTATGAACATATTATAAATTATAATTATAAAAATTAAATTAGCAATTTTTAAACATATAATAGAAATTATTTACATGCATAATTAGATTATAAACAATTATAGAATATTTTCATATAAAAAATAAATTAAGCATTTTAATTTTTAAACACATTTATGTACAAAATTTTAAATTATAAGCAATTTATGCATTTAATAAAAATTAGATAATAATATTAAACAAAAATAGAAGAAAAAGAAATTAGGGTTTTAAAAAATTACTATGATTAGTTAGGGTTTAAAAAAAATTAGGGTTTTTTTATATACAAAAATTTTAAATACTAAATATTAATTCAATTACATAAATAAATTATATATGTACATATTAAAAAACAATTTGTTTTTAGAAAATATTATTAGGATTAAATTAAGGTTATAATCTTAATTAATTAACATTAATAACAATCAAAACAAATAGAAAACAAAAAGAAAAAGAAAACTTACCTGGCTGGGATTTGAACCCAGTACAGCTTGCTTGCAAACACCCAGGCCAACAACACATACCACCAGGCCAACGCGCGCAGGTGATGAAGTATGGAGAAGATTTTGTTTTATGCCTTATTCCTGAAAATCATGAAAAAAATGAACAAAACAAAAGGCCTGGGGGGATCGAACCCAGGACCTTCACAATACAAACAAACACCTTGACCAATCCAGCTGGGAGAGCGCACCTGTACATAACTTCACCATAATTCATAATATATTATAATGTCTAATTATCTGGAAAAACAACAAAAATGTGGTGAAGCCAGGATTCGAACTCCTGCCCATAAGCAATACACGCGCACATCATACCACTGGGACAAGCACCAACTTGTGATATAAAACAGAAACAATATTATAATAAAATAAGTTCAATATTCAAATGATGTTTTTCGCGCCAGGCCAGCTTCATCTTCTTCAAATTTCCTGCGAAAATAACTAGGAATTTTGTTGCGTGTTTTCCTGCGAAATTCATCATATCCAGAACCTACGAAATTGGACAAGCATCAAAACAGTAAAATTTCTCAACAATGATTAGTGTTTCATAATCCCTAAGGTCCATAGAGTTGTCCTATGTTCTTAGATTTTATTTATATTAGGTTTAAGTCAAAGCCCCAAACCCATGGCCGAAACCCTAGCCATGGTGAAATTCGCATCTGCTCATGAAAATCAAATCAAACCATCCAGAATTCATCCAAAGCTTCACACAATAACAAATCAACAAACAAATTTCATTAATAATGGTTAAACAATTGAAATCGAAAAAAATAATTTCAAGAACAAAAAAGGATTCGGTTTGAATGATTTAAGGTGTTATGGATGCATATGAACATTGGTACACATTCAGTCAAGCCTAGGGATCATTGCTGTGTCCTTAGAATACCTTCAAATGCCCTCAAATGAAGAACCCGAAAATTGATTTTTGGATGATTTTTGGTTTTTGAAACTTACTCTTGGGAGGAAGGAATTCATGGCTTTGTGTTAGGGTTATGTAATGTACTTATAGTATGATCAATTAGGTCAGAAAAGATCAATGCTTGTGTGAAGAATTTGATCCAAAAAGATTCAAAAAGATAGGCTTTGAAAATCAAATATTTTTGCATAAACACTTGCTATTTTAGGCCAATCATCATGATCCTCTTACCTCTTTGATTCCAATCATATTTATGAATTTCTAGAAGCTTAATCTTTTTTAAATCTTAGACTTTTATATTTTATTTTAATTTAAAATGATTTTTAATGAATTAAATCAAAATAAATAAAAACAAAATGATAAAAAATCTGATTTTTGTTGACTTGGGTCGTGCATGAGGTTATAGTATGGATTGGGTCATCATATGGCAAGCCCATTTAGAAAAAATTGGTTTTAGACCTCCATTTTCTTCATAAACCAACCAAAAATTTCCCAACTTTGCAAGGGCACACCTCCTTCAATTTTAATGCTATGAGGGTTTTCTTGGACATTTTGGAAAGCTTGAAGAGTCCTCTAACCAACCCCACTGGTTTCATGTTCATATCATTCACCATTCTCAAGTTATGCCCTTTTGAAGTTGTTGACTTTTTGTTGACTTTCAAAAGGACCTATAATGTCTTAGCTCATACCTTCCAAATGAAGCATTTTTGGGCTTGGCTTGTGAGACACAAAGTTGTAGAGAATTCAATTTCCTTCAAAATGAGCTTTATATTGAAACTTGGTGATGAAGCATGTGAAAGTTATGGCTGGTCAAAGTTCAGTTGACTTTTACTGAGGAAACCCTAATTTAGAAACTCCTGATTCTTGATGATCTGAAATCTCCTTGATGAATCATGATCAACCCTTGATCAAATGATGAATTTTACTTCATATAATTGATGTTGGCAAAAAATCATGAAGTTTGACTTTGGTTTGACCACAGTTGACCTCAGTTTGACTTTTTAACTACTTTGACTGATTTTGACTTATCTGATCATCTGACTAAGCAAACCTTTGAGAAAAGTCTTGAAACTTGTCATGGGGGTTCTTACACACATATAAGATGTTATGAAGCTCACTTGAAGTCTTGGAAGTCCATTTAGCCTGATTAAAGTCAAAACCCTAGTTTTGGATGCACTGCTTAGGAGGTGCATTGTCTGAGGGAATTGTCAACTCTTCTGACTATTTGTGAACTTTGTGAACCTTGTGAACCATCATAAAATGTCTTGTGAATCTCATGGGAGGTCTTGTGAACCTTGTGAACCTTGTAAACCTCATAAAGTATCTTGTAGACTTCATGAACCTCATGAAAGGTCTTGTAAGCATTGTGAATCTTGTGAACCTTGTGAACCTCATAAAGTGACTTGTAGACTTCATGAACCTCATGAAAGGTCTTGTAAGCATTGTGAATCTTGTGAACCTTGTGAACCTTCTTAGCACACAAAGTCTTGTATTGTGAGGGCAAATTTTGGGGTGCAACAGCTGCCCCTGTTCAATTTTCTGAAACTTGAGGGGTTAGATTGGTATATTTGCCAGTCGTGACCTGGAAGGTTGAAGGGGATTGAACACAAAAACCCAAAAATTTGCACTCACCGGTGCGTAGAGTGATACTGATGTTTGGTTGTATATGCTTGAGTGGGCTTAAAGATGCCACTTGGAGAAAAGTTCTTCAAATACATTTCTTGGAGGATAAAGCAGTCCAAAATATGAAGATATAATGATAGCTTTCAGGAGGATAAAGCAGTCCTGAGATAATAGTATGCTTTCAGGAGGATAAAGCAGTCCTGAGGTAATAATATGCTTTCAGGAGGATAAAGCAGTCCTGAGGTAGGGGTGATAGCTTTCAGGAAGATAACAACGTCCCGAGGAGATAATATGCTTTCAGAAAGATGAACAACGTTCTGAGGTATAAGAAGCTTTCAGGAGGATAAAGCAGTCCTGAGGGAGTAAGCTTTCAGGAGGATAAAGCAATCCTGAGGTGATGATATGCTTTCAGGAGGATAAAGCAGTCCTGATAGCCACAAGTTGTTGATAAAGTTTGTCTGTTGGAGAATTAACCTGAAAACAAGGTAGCATCCTGTATGATAATATTAGTTTATGCATTATGTATGCATGTATAATATGATGCAATGTATTATGTATCTATGGATATGTATATTATGGTATGATGTAAATGATGTATGTATGATATGATGCTGCCGGAAGCGTATGGATATCTTTGTATAATAACTGCTGGCCAGGGAAAATAAATCCCGGTTTGTTGCTGAAGAGTATGGGGAATTCGTTCCCGTCTTGTGTGATAAGAAGGTATACATAACCTCCTGTCTGCTGGGGATAGCAAAGTATATATAACCTCCCGTCTGCTGGGGATAGAAAAGTATATATAACCTCCCGTCTGCTGGGGATAGCAAGGTATACATAACCTTCCGTCTTCGTTTGGTAGTAGGGTATACATAACCTCCCGCCTTCGTTCGTCGTACTCTTATTGGAAAGTAAATTCCCGAATATCCGTATGAGGATAAAAGAGATGGATATAAATTCCAGGGGAGATGTGACTATATGAAGATGGACTTGTCCTACTGAGGGTTTGTAACTGTCTTGTAAAGATGAACTGGTGAAGCTTCGTTGAAATCCTTCCCTCGTTCGTCCTTAGTAAATACTATTACTGCCTTTTCATGCATTTCTGGTAAACATCAATCATATTAAGCATACATGCATTTCTGGTAAACATCAATCATATTCAAAAGCATAACACATTCAAACACAACCAATGGACGTTTCACTTATGTAAATAGGGTAAAAGTAAATCTGGATTCAAAAATGGAATTTTATTTATATCAAAGAGTGACCCATACATGGGTAAGTTTGTACAAGGAGACATAAACCCTAGTAAGAGGATTTTGTCATAAAGTTTTTTACAAAACAAGGAGAATCAACTATGTGGGAAATAATCCTATTGAGTTTCAATTCTACTATTGCCATTATCTTCAAGTATCTCATCTTCTGCTGTTGAGACGGAAACGATTGAATTGAGCTTTATCTGTTCGAGCTTGAGTAAGTAGTATAACTGGTTGCAGTTTCATGGGTGATCCAAACGAGACATAGTCATACGCTTTAATCCCTAACTTTTGCCTGGATTGCCCTTTCAGGTTTTCAATCCACCGGGATACCCTTTTTTGCCCAAGCCGCCTTTTCAGGTTTTCGACTTGCCGGGTGTACATCTTTTTATATATATCCCTAATTTTTGCCCAAACCCTTTTGGTTTGCCGGGATGCCCTTATTTTTGCCTAGGCCTGTCAACCTAGCGGGTCTCTTTTTATGCGTAGTATTTTTTAACTATGTCTGCGTTTACTGGCTGCGGGAAGTCTTCACCATCCATAGTAGTAAGTATCATGGCACCTCCCGAGAATACTGTCTTGACTACAAATGGTCCTTCATATGTTGGAGTCCACTTGCCCCTAGGATCACCCTGTGGTAATATGATACGCTTGATTACCAAGTCACCAGCCTGGTATACCTTTGGCTTAACCTTCTTGTTAAAAGCTTTGATCATCTGTTTCTGGTACATCTGGCCATGACAAACTGCTGCTAACCTCTTCTCATCAATCAAATTTATCTGGTCAAGTCGAGTCTGAATCCACTCATCTTCATCCAAGCCTTCATCCTTCATAATTCTTAAGGAGGGAATCTGAACTTCAATGATGCTTCCATACCATAGACTAAGGAGAATGGGGTTGCCCCTGTTGAAGTACGTATTGTAGTACGATAACCATGAAGAGAAAATGGTAACATCTCATGCCAATCCTTATAAGTTACAGTCATCTTTTGTACAATTTTCTTAATGTTCTTATTAGCAGCTTCAACTGCCCCATTCATCTTTGGACGATACGGAGAAGAGTTGTGATGCTTAATCTTGAACTGCGTGCAGAGATCAGTAATCATAGTGTTGTTCAGATTAGAGCCATTGCCAGTGATAATCCTTTCAGGGATGCCATACCTACATATGAGATTATTCTTAATGAATCGAGCCACAACATTCTTGGTAACGGATGCAAATGAAGCTGCCTCTACCCACTTCGTGAAGTAATCAATAGCAACCAGGATGAAACGATGACCATTAGAAGCAGTAGGTTTCATCTCACCAATCATATCAATGCCCCACATGGCAAAAGGCCAAGGAGCAGTCAACACATTCAAGGGTGATGGAGGTACGTGTACTTTATCAGCATAAATTTGACGTGTACTTTATGAACAATTATATTAATTATTATAGAATTTGAAGTTATATGTAAATTATAAAATTAAATCAATTATGAACATATTATAAATTATAATTATAAAAATTAAATTAGCAATTTTTAAACATATAATAGAAATTATTTACATGCATAATTGTCGCTCCCGATACATGGGACCAGGTCCCAGATAAAGGTACAGACGCGAACGGTCGGCGAAAGGGACAATGAGAACACACAGCCGTGAACTCACTGGAGGTGAATAGAGTCGCCAGCTAGGCATTTTTATCCCGGAGGAAAGGCAATGCTGCATAGACCTAGAAAAAGATGGATAAGACGGTTGCGAACCAGAGAGACTGAGAAAGGGGGTTGGTTACAACCTGGGAAGGTATTAGCACCCAGATTGTCCGTCGTACTCGACGGGATCCACGCTTAAAAGATTTGTGTTTTAAAGGGGTAGTGTCAGTGCATTTTGTGTATAAAAGAGCTGGAAAAGATGTACAGGTGTCAGTGTAAAGGAAGTGTGAAGTGTATAAATGATGTGTCAGTGTAAGGACAAGAGTGAAATGCTCATGATAATGAGGCTAAGAGAATGATGCTGGAAGAGGGGGATATACAGAGACTTTTGTTCGATAACTGTTAAGTTATGCCTACGTATCCTCTCGTGCAATGAGGAAGTCAGAACACCGTAATTCGACCCAAAGAGACTGAAAAGATGAATTGACTGGTGAACTGCTTGCTTGTCTATGCTCAAGTGTATGACCTGTCTGGCTCAGGTGCTAACTGTCTTGCATTAGACGGAAGAAGCAAGTTCTCGTTTGTGAGTGAAGATGATGAGAAAAGAATCCCGGAGGAGACGATTATTGTTTGTTTTTGTGTTTTCAGTCTTTTATTGTTTTTTTGGATTTTGTCATAAGAAAATGAGCTTAAGCCTAAACCAATGGATTTAGTAAACTCATCACATCTTCCCTCTGATTAGGGGTAATGAGAATACCTTAGGTGTGAAGTCAGATTCTCACACTTAATCACCTTTGGTGTAGGATTAAGATCATTAACCTACTTGTGATTATTTGGATGTTTTTTGGGGTTTTTGTTTAGTGTTAAGTAATGAGGTTAAGCCATAATCAGGGATTTAACAGACTCATTACACCATCCTAATAGAAGGATAATAGATGAGAATGTTTAAGCTGAGGAAAGCTCCTCAACTTAATCCGTGATTAGGGATTAAACTCATGACAAAACAAACCTTTGATTAAGTGGATTTTATTTAATGATATGATGATGAAGTGTTTTTTATGATTTGTAAGACAACTTGAGGGGGACTTGTCCATTAACACTAGGGTTAGTCCTTCTTAACCAATTAAGGAAGAATTAGAACCCTAATGCAAGGCCCAAGTTACAAGTGTAATGTCTTGATACTTATTAAGTGAATTGATTAAAGGAGTTAAACACATTAAGGGTTTAACACTTAGGATTAAAGTTATACACTCCATCCTAAGAGAAGGATGCAGGCATAAGCTTAATCACAAAGCCTTAAAGCCTTTAGGGTTTAGTCCCTGATTATGAGATGAGAAGAGAAGACTCAAAAGAGACACAAAGGTAAAACTAAGAGGGGAGACTAATCAAAACCCTAATCATTGTCATACATGGTTGTCCCTAAGGTTTGTGAAGTTTACAAGAAAAGTCTTCAAAGGAACCACCAGGAAGCAAATGAAAGGATCAGGAGAAGCAAAGTAACTTGCTTCATTCAAGAAGTCAAGTCACTTGAAGAAAGAAAGTGGGTGGAACAAGAATGAGCAAGCTCAATCTCAAACACCTATAAAATGCAGCAATGGATGCAAGAGAGATGAAAAGAAAAGTTATGAGAAGTGAAGGCAAATTCACTTCTCAAGTTCACTTACCACCTGAAATGTTAGAAAAGGAATGCAATGCAATGCCAAAATGGGATGAGATGACATGATGAGAAACAAAACCAGAAACAAATACATGATGCTAATGATGTTATGAGATGCTACAAACATGAGGCAGCACACGGAAATGATCATACAAGCTTATGAATGCCAATGAAGCAAGCTAGGAAGCATGAACATACATGAAGAGTTATGGAGTGCACGTGGCATACAACATGGCAAGCACATGATGCAATGATCAAACATGCTTTCTATATGTCTTATGATGTCAAATGAATCACATGGATGCTTGAAATGTCATGGCAAGTCATGCTATGCAAGAGAATGCAAGAGGGATGCAAATGAAAGCCCAAATTAGGGTTTATGAATCATACATCAAACAAAAACCAAAATCAGAAGCAATCAACATTATAAAAAAATTGAAAATGCCACACAAAGGACCCCTAATCCTATACTAAACCAATGCCCAAGGGAGAGGTCTCAACTCTTAACCAATCTCAAGTTATGATTTTTACAAGTTTCTAGGGTTTTTAGGGTTCCTAAACAAAAGAAATGTCAAACAATTTGAAAATGCAAGATCAAATCATGGAATTTTTATCTCAAAAACCACATGCTAGACACAATGCAATGCAAGAAGAATCAATGTCCAACTCTTCATGGATAAGCAGAAATGATTTTTTGAACTTAGGATCAAAATAATGCACAAAAATGATTTTAATTCAAAGAAAAATTCTCAAAATGCATCAAGATCAAAAAAGAAATTTGGTTTGAAGGTTGGACAATGTTTCTAAATGTCTTAGAACATTTCATGAATTTTTTTGTGATTTTTAGATACTTAAAAGTATTTTTAATAAATTAATTTCCATTAATTAATTAAAAATAATCTTTTAAATATTTAAAAATACTTTTTTAATGATAAAAAAAAAAATAAAAATATTTTTGTGTCATAAAAATTAATAAAACTCTTAAGAAAAAGTTTCATAATTTTTAGACATTTTTTACTATTTTAAATAAATTATGCAAGTTAAATGAAAAAGAAATGAAAATAAATTAAAATAAAAGGAAAGTAAACAGAAGGAATGGCTGAGATTGAGTCTGGATTTGAAAGCATTGACCAGCACGCATCTGGACGGCTGGGATTGCATCTGAGTTAATTAACCTAATTGTGAATTAATTAATTTAATTAATTGAATTAGGGCTAATCAAAGTGATCTGGGCCCTCTATCCATGCGGGAAGTCAACATTTCAAACAATCCAACGCCCAAGATTCAAATGGCACTAATGACCTGAGATTAGGGCAAATCACTTTCAGGTGACCGGAGGGGAGCTCCGGTCATCTTCTCCGGTGGTATCCAAACCCTAAAACATGATTCAAGCATCTATTCCACAAATTAAACACACCTAAGTGATCCTCTAACATCCTAGGACACGAATCTATGCTCAAACACCATTTAAACATCATGAATCATGCAAATCGAAGAAAACAAAATCCACGGGCAAAATTTCAGAGGGATCATACAAACTCATTTCTCCCTTATTTTTGATTCTGAAACCAACCCCATGACCAGCAAGACATGAATAATCATATTATAACTTAAAATGCAAGCTTTGGGAGAAAGTGTTCATGTTCATACCTGAGCTGGAAAGCTTCAAAACTGAGCTTCCAGAGCCTCCTTTGCGTGCAAATGGACTTCTTTGTCTCCCCTGATGCTAATGGAAGGCTTCAAAGCTCTTGTGGATGGCTGATTTGTGAGGAACAGTTCTGGTGTAGCAGATAGCACAGTCAGGAATGGGGAGGTTTCAGGCCATTCCAATGGTGGATTCCTGTTCTTTTAGGTGTGCTTGACTTGTTGGTGAAGAAAGATGATGTGTTTGATGGCTGGATAAAGGGATTCGAAGAGTTCTGGTTTTGAGGGTGGGAAATGGTGAAGCTTAGTTCATGCTGCTTTCAGGCTTGAATCTTGTTGGTTTCTACTCAATGGAGCATGATGAGATGATTGGTGAAAATGGTTTGGATGTTTTAGGTTTGTGGAGGCAGATTCGAAGAGTTTTGCCAAGTGAGGTGTTTTTTGTGTGTGTGATGCTATGGCCTGTTTCAGCTTGGCTTCCTCATATGTTTTGCTTGCCAAAGGATAGTATAAAATAATCCTATAGGTCAGATGATTTGACATGACCTTTATTGATTGGTAAGTTCACTTTTGCAAAAAAGTCCACTTTGTGTAAGGAAGGCATGGCTTGAGCTATAGCTTGGTACAAGAGGCATGGGCTGCGCAGCATGATGTGTGTGTGATGCTAGGAAGGTTCAGCAGCCAAGGCAACTAGTTGGTGAAGTGTGATCATGAGTTTTGCAAGTTGATCACTTTTGAAACTTCATGAGAAAGTCTTGCCATACAAACCATGAACATGTGATCTCTTGGTTCAATTCTGATTTTTATGTCACATAGAATGTTTGTACATTGGTTTGATGTCAACTAGAAGTTACAAACAACCTTGGTTCATGATTTTGCAAAATTCACATTTGGTGCACATCTTGAAAATAAGTGATTTTTGGCAACTTTGTCACACCATAACTTTTGATCCAAGAAGAATTAGATCATGTTCTTGTACTTTTTGAAAAGGGAAAAATGCATTCTACAACTTTCATGACCAAAGTTTTTCCATTTGAAGCATTTTTGGATCAAGAATCAAGGCTTGAAAAATGGCATAAAATGACATATTCTTGAAAAGTCAACTATGCCTAAAAAGTCAACATTTGCAAAAAACTTCAAATTCTTGATTTTTGTGAACTTCAACCTTCTTCCATGATCAAATAAAGATCATATACACTCAAAATGATGAAGATCACCCCTTGGTTGGGTCATTGGGGGCCTCAGATGCCCTGATTTTGCACTGACTTGTCTGAAAAGTCAACTCTTGATCAGATGACCTCCCCATGGAATTTCTTCATGAAAATTGATATGCATACTCCCTATACCATATAGAGACCAATGGAAACAAGAATGACCAAAAAATTTGGAGTTATGGCCTCTGAAACCAAAACCCTAATTTTAGGTCAACTATGTAGTTAAACTTGGCTCTGCATCCATACCAATCCCAGTTCTTGTGATTCTTTTGCATTCTTGACTTTGAGAGGATGTAATATGATATATGAACACACATGGACCCCTTTGAAATGATTGGTGGCCTTTGGAGTGGCTCAGGAGGCTCTTGGATTGCTCAGATCACAAACCCTAGGTGCAGATGACTTTGAATCTATGCAGTGAATCAAAACTGTGTCATGAGATGATGTGATGGTATTTATGCATATGAAATGATCACAAGCCATGGTGTGAATGGGTGAGGGCAAATTTGGGGTGTTTACAGCTGCCCCTATTCAAACATGAGTTAGCTGTGCAGGTTGTGAGCGACGGCTTAACAGGCAAACAAGATAACTTGTGGTTGAATACCAAAGACAGACCAAAATTTGCACTCACAGAATGAAGAAGAAAAGGGATATAGATTGTAAAAGAAATTAAAGTATATTGTAAGGTGTGGGCGACGGAGGACGACCGTCGAGCAGAGGACGACTGCTGGGTAAAGAGCAATGACGGGGACGGCCGACATGCTGGGAAAAGTGCTGAAAATAAAGGCAATGACGGGGGCGGCCGACATGCTGGGGATAAAAGGTAAAGCCAAGACGGGGACGGCCGACTAGCTGGGAAAAAATAAGAAATTATGATGGGGACGGCCATCAAGATAAAGCAGTAAAATTCTATGGGGATTGATGAAACATGACGGGGACGGCCATCAAGTTCATAAAGCAAGGTAACCGACAATGGGGACGGCCATCGGGCTAAAAGAAAAGGAAAAGGGACCACGACGGGGACGGCCATCGAGTTAAAGAATAAATGAAATAAACAGATGATGGGGTACGACCATCAAAGGTGAAGGACGATCACCTAGCAGGGGACGGCTGCTCTGTTGGGGAATAAAGGAAATATGATGGGGACGGCCATCAAAGGTGGAGGACGACCACCTGGCAGGGTACGGCTGCCGAAAATATCAACGATGGGGACGGCCATCGGATAAAAGGTCAACGATGGGGACGGCCATCGGACGAGCATGATGGAGGACGACCATCAAGAGGTGGAGGACGACCACCTAGCAGGGGACGGCTGCTCTCAGGGTTTATCATGACATAGGACGAATGCCAGATAACCAAAAACCAACAATGGGGACGGCCATTGGATAAAATTGATGAAGGACGATCATCAAGAGGTGGAGGACGACCACCTAGCAGGGGACGGCTGCTAAAAATATCAACGATGGGGACGGCCATCGGATGAGCATGATGGAGGACGACCATCAAGAGGTGGAGGACGACCACCTAGCAGGGTACGGCTGCTCTCAAGGTTTATCATAACACAGGACGAGTGTCAAATAAGAAGGAAATTTGCTCGGTTGGCGATCTACTGGGGAGTAGTAAACACGGACGAGTGTTTATATCCAAGAAACAAAAGGTATAAGTGTTTGGTATTGTGTATAGATTAAAGATGCGGACGAGCATCCCTACGATACGGACGAGTATCGGGTGGAAACAAATACTGACGCGTGTTCAAAGATGATGATACGGACGAGTATCAACTGGTTAACAGAGAACACGGACGAGTGTCGAATCTGAGAGGACTCTTCTGGGGAATAGTAGGCACGGACGAGTGTCTATATTCAAGAGGACATAAGTGTTTGACACGGTGTATGGATTAAAGATGCGGACGAGCATCCTTAAGGCTATGATACGGACGAGTATCATGTAGAAACAAACGCTTGACGCATGTTCTGAGATGATGATACGGACGAGTACCAACTGGTTAACAAAGAACAAGGACTAGTGCTGAATCTGCGGGGATATAAGAGTGATATATACAAGATACGGACGAGTATCTGTATGAGTGTAACATGAGTATATATATGGATGAGCGTTTATCTGCTGGGGAGGGTGACACGGACGAGTGTCAAGAAAGAAAAGTATAATATTAAAAGGTATATGGGTTGCAAAAGTGTAAGCGACTGCGCTGGGGATATGACACGGACGGGTGTCGGGAAGGTGTATATAGGTATTTGTGAGTGCAAAGAGGATGTCTTTGGCTTTCTGCTGGGGTATGACACAGACGGGTGTCAGGAAGTATCTGTAATATGGGTGATTTTGTTTGTAAGGAGTGTTTAGGCGACTTTACTGGGGAAAGATGGCACGGTCGGGTGTCAAAATGAGTATATACTGGTGTTTGTGGTTTGTGAGGCAACTGCTTTTGCTGGGGACTCAGGTGGGGATTTTTTCTGTACGTTGATGAACTGTCATTATTCACAAGTGCTGGTTTTAGAACATGGCTTATGATTATGCTATGTGTTTGATTTTTTTGCCGTAATGCTCCGTATTAGACGGAATGCTACGCTTTGTGGGTGAATGTGATGCAAATGCTATGATTGTGCAAAGGTATCAAAACCGGGATTCGGATCCCGCTGCTGTGAAGATCTTCGATTGATCTGCTTGAAATGGACATCCCAGCTGGGGATGAGATCATTGGTAGATCTAGTAAGATGATATCTGCTTGGGGAGATAGGTCACTGATAGACCCATCCTGGTAATGAGGGACCCAGGTGGGGTTTGTAGAAGCTTTCTTCACTCTGTTGTGATCCTTCATGCGTTGCTCTTCTGAATAAAGGCTGAGAATTCTGTGGGGAGATGATTCCCTGTCTTTTGTACTCGGCTGAGGGCGAGATGGTAACTCGGCTGGGGAGAAAGAGAGATCATTGAGAGACCTCCCTAGGGATTCTGTTGAAGAGGATCCTTGAGTTAGCCGGGGATATGGGCATCTCCTGTGATACCTGCCCATTCTGATGGGGATAAGTAATAAGTGGCCAATCTCAGCTGGGAGAAGTCATGGGAGGCAACTCAGCTGGGGAGAGAGCACTTCGGGTGCTAAAATTGAGTGCTGATTTGCCAGCTTGTTGGGATGAAGCTTACATGCCCCAAGTTGCATTCTGGATACCTGCAATCCTGAAAAAGATAGAGGAACGCACAAGGTAATCCCGAGGTATCCTTTACTGGATTCCGTCATAGGAGTTAGGCACTTCTGAGAGTAAGTACCTTTCCTGCAAGCACGCTTTTATTTGAAGATAAGCATCTATATTCTTATGCAATCAGTTTTTTCTTTTTAGACATCAGACATCTTTTGCAAATAAAATGTACGAAACGAGACATGACTGAAAATCTGATTTTATTAATTCATATGCCCTGAATTGGCGAGATACAGTCAAAGGAACATATCCCCTGAAATGAGGAGATCGTTACAAATTTGAGAAACAAAATGTTGGCAGTGTTGATGACGCTTTGAGGAGCTTCCTCTTCACTATGACCCGTATGACTCTTGACGCTCCCCTCATCTTGCTTTCTGAAAAATGTTGATTCTGATTGATGCTTGATCCTTTCGAAGCTTACCAGGTTGTAGGTGATACAGACGAATTCATAATGCAGTTGTTCGCTTATTCCCTTATTTTGCATGGATCGCCCTTTCGGGTTTTCAATCCATCGGGATACCCATTTTTGCCTGAGTCGTCCAATGCGGCTTTTCAACCCAGCGGGTGTACATTTTTGTTTATTTTCCCTTACTTTTGCCCGAGTCTTTTATTCTGTTTTTGACTCGCCGGGATGCCCTATTTTTGCCTGGACTTACATTCTGTTTTTATGTCCAGCGGGTCATTTTTATGCGAAGTATTTTTTAACTGCATCCGAATTCACAGGGGACGGGAAGTCTTCACCATCCATAGTGCTGAGCATCAGTGCTCCACCAGAGAAAACTTTCTTTACAACAAATGGTCCTTCATAATTCGGAGTCCACTTGCCCCTGTGGTCTGTATGAGGAGGGAGGATTCTCTTCAGCACCAGATCTCCTACTTGGTATTCTCGGTGCCTGACTTTCTGATCGAAGGCTTTCTTCATTCTCTTCTGATATAACTGCCCATGACAGATTGCAGCCAATCTTTTCTCTTCAATCAGACTCAGTTGCTCGTATCGGGACCTAACCCACTCTGCTTCGTTCAGTTTAACATCCATTAGTACCCGCAGAGAGGGTAATTCAACTTCAACAGGTAGGACTGCTTCCATACCATAAACAAGCTGATACGGTGTTGCCCCAGTGGATGTTCTGATTGACGTGCGGTACCCATGCAAGGCAAATGGTAGCATTTCATGCCAGTCTTTGTAGGTGACTACCATCTTCTGCACAATCTTCTTGATATTCTTATTTGCTGCCTCAACAGCGCCATTCATCTTTGGCCTGTAAGGAGAAGAATTGTGGTGTTGGATCTTGAAGTCCCGGCACAGCTCTGCCATCATTTTGTTGTTTAAGTTGGAACCATTATCAGTAATGATCCGCTCGGGAACTCCATACCGACAGATGATATCTCTCTTCAGAAATCTGGCTACCACTTGTCTTGTAACATTTGCATATGAGGCTGCTTCAACCCACTTGGTGAAATAGTCAATGGCGACCAGGATGAATCTGTGGCCATTTGAAGCAGTTGGCTCAATCTTGCCAATCATATCAATGCCCCACATAGCAAAGGGCCATGGTGAAGACATTATGTTCAGAGGATTGGGAGGCACATGCACCTTATCTGCATAGATCTGACATTTGTGGCATTTTCTGGCATAGGCACAACAGTCAGCATCCATCGTGATCCAGTAATAGCCTGATCTTAGCAACTTTTTAGCCATGGCATGCCCTCCAGCATGGGTACCAAAGGATCCCTCGTGCACTTCATGCATTAACAACTCTGCTTCCGTCTTATCAACACATCTGAGGAGTACCATATCAAAGTTCCTTTTGTATAAAGACCCATCAGTGTTCAGGAAGAAACTACCGGCAAGCCTTCTCAAAGTCTTCTTATCATTGGAAGATGCCCCAGGTGGGTATGTTTGATTCTCCAAGAAGCACTTAATGTCATGGAACCAAGGCTTATCATCTTTAACAACATCTGCTGCGAACACATATGCTGGTTTATCAAGTCTGGACACTGAAATCCGAGGTACAAAGTTAACAGCTTGAACTCTGATCATGGATGAAATGGTAGCCAGAGCATCTGCAAACTGATTCTCGTCCCGAGGGATATACTCAAGTTTGACTGTTGTGAAGAAAGTCAATAACCTCCTTGTATAATCCCTGTAAGGTATCAGATGATCCTGATGGGTGTATCATTTGCCATTGGTCTGATTGATTACCAAAGCTGAATCTCCGAACACGGTCAATGTCTTGATCCTGAGGTCAATGGCTTCCTCAAGACCCATAATGCAGGCTTCGTATTCAGCTTCGTTGTTAGTACAGTTGAAAGTGAGTTTTGCCGAGAAAGGCATGTGAACTCCTTTAGGTGTAATGAGTACTGCACCAACACCACGACCATTCATGTTAACAGCCCCATCAAACATCATAGTCCATTCTTCTTCCAGGTCAGGCCCTTCAGTGTGAACAGGCTCTTCGTGATCTTTTGCTTTTATGAACATGATGTCTTCATCAGGGAAGTCAAATCTCATAGGCTGGTAATCATCAATAGGTTGCTCAGCAAGATATTCAGATAGTACACTGCCCTTGATGGCTTTCTGAGAGGTGTACTGGATGTCATATTCCGTGAGGATCATTTGCCATCTTGCAACCCGTCCGGTAAGAGCTGGCTTCTCAAAAATATACTTAACTGGGTCCATTTTTGATATCAACAAAGTAGTGTGGGTCAACATATACTGCCTCAGTCGGCGAGCAGCCCACGCTAAAGCACAGCAAGTTTTCTCGAGCAGTGAATAACGCTGTTCACAGTCGGTAAACTTTTTGCTTAGGTAGTATATTGCATACTCTTTTCGACCAGACTCGTCATGCTGGCCCAGCACACACCCCATTGACTCTTCTAATACTGTCAAGTACATTATTAGAGGTCTTCCTTCAACTGGAGGCATAAGGATTGGAGGTTCTTGTAAGTACTCTTTGATCTTGTCAAAAGCCTTCTGGCAGTCTTCGTTCCACCTGACCGTCTGTTCTTTTCTTAACAATTTGAACAAGGGTTCACAGGTTGCTGTAAGGTGAGATATGAACCGTGAGATGTAGTTCAATCGACCTAAGAAACCTCGAACTTCTTTTTCTGTCTTCGGTGCAGGCATCTCTTGGATGGCTTTGACTTTATCAGGGTCAACTTCAATCCCTTTCTCGCTTACAATAAAGCCCAGCAGCTTACCAGATCTCACCCCGAATGTGCATTTGTTGGGGTTCAATTTCAGTTGGTACTTCCTCAGACGCTTGAACAGTTTCAGCAGATTCACCAGGTGATCTTCCTCTGTAAGGGACTTGGCAATCATGTCATCCACATAACATTCTATCTCCTTATGAATCATATCGTGGAATAATGTTACCATAGCCCGTTGATACGTCGCACCTGCATTCTTCAGTCCGAATGGCATCACTTTGTAACAGAACGTGCCCCAAGGTGTAATGAATGTTGTCTTCTCCATGTCTTCAGGTGACATCTTGATCTGATTATATCCTGAAAATCCGTCCATGAAGGAGAATACCGAGAACTGAGCCGTATTATCAACCAATACATCAATGTGAGGTAAAGGGAAATCATCTTTCGGGCTGGCTCTGTTCAGATCCCGGTAATCAACACACATTCTTACTTTGCCGTCCTTTTTAGGCACAGGTACTATGTTAGCAACCCACGGCGGATAGCTAGTCACAGCAAGGAACCCGGCGTCCCATTGCTTTTGTACCTCCTCCTTGATTTTCATAGCCATGTCTGGGCGAGTACGGCGCAGTTTCTGCTTAACTGGCGAGCATTCTTCTCTCAAAGGCAGTTTGTGCACGACAATATCGGTATCCAACCCTGGCATGTCTTGATAAGACCAAGCAAACACATCCACATATTCTTGAAGCAGATCAATCAATTGTCCCTTCACCGAGTCTTGCAGGCAGGCCCCGATTCTAACTTCCTTCACGTCTTCATCTGTACCAAGATTGATCACTTCAACCTCCTCCTGGTGAGGAGTAATAACCTTTTCCTCTTGTCTTAACAACCTGGCTAGCTCTTCAGGAAGCTCATATTCTTCTTCAACCCCTTCATCAGCTTGATTGATTGGATTGTCAAAGTCATACGAAGTCATAGCCGTGCTGTTGTCGGTGCTGTCAGGAAGGCACTCTCTGCAAGGGTTAAGTCTGTTCATTTTAGTGATCTGATTTTAGTCTTATTTAGAAAAGTGAAATGAAGTTGTCATTTTGAAAACACCGCCATTTATTTTTTGTACAAAAAGAAAAATGGAAAAACAGTGAACGAAAAGAAAAAGACTCGTTTGCCAAAAGATGTCTGATATTTCATTAATTGATCTTGTTTGCACAAAAAGTACAGATGGCCCGATTACAAAATGAGTCTTGTCATCTTGGGCAAGATGCAAGACTTTGATGCATGCTATAAAAATACAGGAAATAATAATTACTCTGCATGAGTAACTCTTATAATTTCCTGGGAAGACCAGTTTGAGACACTGCTCCCCGGGATCTTTGGACGAATCCAGCTTTCCAGGTTGCGTTCTTCTTCCAGCTCGTCTTCCAGACAGTTGATAGCATCAGGGGTAAGCATCCCCCCACTCACAAAATTGGGCTCTTTCGCAGCCGCTGCTTGATCTTGTTGAGTTGGTTTGTAACCCAACCCAAATCTGTCTTCTTTCTTCTCCACCGATAACAGTTTGCCCCAGCCTTGGGCGTTTCCTCCCTCAACAACCTTCCGGGCTTGTTGGTATGATGATATTGAGGTACCAGGTACAGCAGATGTTTCATTGACATTCAAAGCTTCGAACCCCTGGCTCATTGTTTCATGGATCTCCCCATCCATCTCAATGTACTTATAGGTAGCCAGGTGGCTGACAAAAATATCCTCTTCTCCACAGATTGTAACGATTTGACCCTCCCACTCGTATTTTAACTTCTGGTGAAGGGTTGAGGTCACGGCGCCAGCGGCGTGAATCCATGGCCTACCCAATAGACAGCTGTAGGCGGGCTGTATATCCATCACGTAGAAGGTAGTTTTAAAGGTTTGCGGGCCAATCGTTATGGGCAACTCAATCTCTCCCAGAACCGATCTCTTTGAACCATCAAAGGCTCTCACCACCAGGTTGCTGGGTCTCAACGCCAATCCGTCATATTCTAGCTTCACCAAGGCCTTCTTAGGTAAGACATTGAGGGATGACCCCGTGTCTACCAGCACATGGGAAAGGACAGCCCCTTTGCATTCCATGGTTATGTGCAAGGCTTTGTTATGGTTGCGGCCTTCCGTTGTCAAATCAGTATTGGTGAACCCTAGTCCGTGACTAGCATTGACATTTCCAACTACTGCTTCCAGCTGATTGACAGTGATCTCTTCAGGCACGTAAGCTGCGTGCAGGACTTTGAGTAGTGCATTCCGATGGGCTTCGGAGCACATAAGCAATGACAAGATTGAGATCTTGGAAGGCGTCTGATGAAGCTGATCCACTATTTTATAATCACTCTTTTTGATGATTCGCATGAACTCATCAACCTCTTGATCGAATGGTGTTTTCAAAGCTTCTTTAACAGTCTGCTCTTCCTGCACCAGGCTTTTTCCTTTTGCCTTGGCAGCAGCTTCTGCTTCGGCAGTGGGTCTCTGAATTTGTGGAGCGAAAAGACGTCCGCTTCGAGTGAAGCCTCCGCCTCCTCCCACATTGTCAATTTGTGGTGCAGGGGTTGATGATTCAAAAGTGATTCTTTGTCCTTCGCAGTACAGGTCAGAGCCGTAATGCCAGGGGATGGCATTACTACTTTCATAAGGTACTGGTCCAGGCACCGTGATAGTGACTGGACTGATTGCAGCTGCTGAAGGGATTGTGATAGTCTGAGGATCGTAATAAATCGTAACTGGTGCTCTAACGGGAGCAGCACTTTCTGAATCGTAGGCAGAGTTGCTTTCAGGATCATAAAATATTGTGACAGTAGAGACATCTTCATGATTGGTTGCTGGTGTTGTAGGAGACATTGTTGGAAGAATGGATGTTGTTGTTGTAGGAGGTTCAAAATGGAGTGATGCTGAAGTTGTAGCAGGAAAATTTGTTGATAACTGATCAGTTGAGATAATAGATGAAGTATTTGTTGATGAAGCCGAAGAATTGTCAGGAACAATGGTTGCTGCAGTTGTAGGAGGTTCTGAAACCGTTGCTGATGAGATTGCTGGATTTGTAGGAAATGATGTGGTGATCTGAAGTTGGCCACTCTGAATGAGACCATTTATGCCATTCCTCAAGTTATCGCACCCATTGACTGAAATATTGCAGTAAGCACACCCCAACTCACACCCCGGGAACATTTGACATTCGAGGAGTTGAGCCTTGATTTCTACCAACGGTGTCCTGATCTGACCCACACTGGTTATTAAATAAGACGGCTTGTCTTCTTCAATAGCGTTAATTCTGGGACCACCGTGGTTCGGCATTGGGTTCTTATTGACATTGGGTGGTGGTGCGAAATTCAGAGCTTTCGAGTCTACCAGGTCTGGTACCTTCATGTGCAGGGCTCTGCACTTTTCTGTACTGTGGCCAGGTGCATTTGAATGGAAGGCACATCTGGCGTTGGAATCATAATTCCTGGGTAGACTGTTGGGATCTGGAGGTGCCAACGTCCTTAGCTCAACTAGGTTGAGTTTCAGGAGTTGTGGCAGCAATGTAACATATGGCATAGGGAACGGATCGATCACCCTGTTAGCTTGAGATGGCCTCTGCTGAAATGGCCTTTGTTGACTGTTGTTGTTGGTGTTGCTGTTGTTGTAATTTCTCGGAGGATACTGATTCTGTTGATGGTACTGGGGTTGCTGCTGGTAGTTTTGCTGCGGAGGTTGATAGACTGGTTGAGGATGAGCTGGAGCAGGGATGGTGACTGCTGCCACTGACCTGTGAACATATTGGGGCCTGCCCCTGTTGGAGTGGATGGCATTGGTCTCGCCAGTTCTTCTTGGGCCTGCAAAAGGCTTTCTTGTACTACTGGACGAGCTGGCACCATTATCGGAAATCTTGCCCATTTTTAACAGGCTTTCAATTCTCTCCCCAGCTATGACAACATCGGCGAAGCTAGTGGAAGAGAAAGCGGCCAGCCTGTCAATATAGGTTCCCTGAAGGGTATTCATAAACATGTCTGCCATTTCCCTTTCAGACATAGGCGGCTGAACAGCAGCAGCCAATTGCCTCCATCTCTGGGCATATTCTCGGAAACTCTCCCTTGAAAATTGTGACATTCCCATTAGGAGGGTCCTGTTGGGTGCCATGTCTAAGTTGTACTGATACTGTCTGATGAAGGCCTCAGCCAGGTCCTTCCAGCATCTAATAGTTGCCTTTGTCAAGTGAGAGTACCATTCTCTTGACGCTCCAGTCAAGCTATCCTCGAAATAGAACATCCAGAGCTTCTCATCCATAGTATAGGCCTTCAGCCTCCCTAGAAATGATTGTAAATGAGTCCGGGGGCATGAAGTCCCGTTGTATTTTTCAAAACAAGGAGGCTTAAACTTATGGGGAATCCTGATCCCGTCTACCAAGCCCATGTCCATGACATCGAAACCCAAAGAGTTTTGAGACTCTAAGGACCTCAACTTCTCAGCTATCTCATCCAACCTCCTATCATAAGCCTCTTCCCCAGCACCCATTACCGTGAACTGGTCCTCTTGGGGGTCTTCTTGTAGTACCCTGGCTGCAGTGGCAGTCCCTTGAACATTTGCAGGGATGTTGACCTCAGGATGCAGATGTGGGCCAAACACAGGGGGGTTAACACGAGGTTGTACCCTTTCATTGTTGCTGGTGCCGGCAGTCCCTATATGTGGATCCTCTTGATTTTGCCTTTCCACCATGGCTCTCAATCTTTCCTGGCTCTGAGCCATGTTGTTCATTACTTCCATAAACTGAGTCATTTGATTCCTCATCTCTAGCCTTTCATTTGTCATTTGATTTCTGACCTCAGTAAGGTCCTGCTGCATCTGATCCATTTGAATGCCCGGAAGGTTGCTACGGGTCGGATAACGGTGCGGACGGTTGAGGGGAAATACCCGGCGCCGAGCAATAATTCCTGAACATCACAACAGAGTTAGTGGCAATAAAACAAAACCTACAAAACAAACAAAAGTGTCAGCATGCAATGCAGTTATGCTTATTTGTTCTCAAGGTATCCGGTTTGGCATTCAGTTTTGACCCTTCCAGACCTTTGAAGATGCTGTTGATGTTGCTTTCGAAGTGAAACTCGGATGGAACAAACTAATACATATATTACAAAAGCATAATGGTACATAGTTTGTTTACAAGTACAAGCCCTCGGAGGGGTCAAAATACATTACAGGAAAATAAAAGTACATGGAATGAAAGCAACAACAAACAAATGGTCAAACACCAAGACCAAACTCATCCTCACGAACTTCCTTGAGAAGTGCTTCGGTCATAGGATCAGCCGGACGCTCCGTGAGATTCCTGATGAGGAGATTCCGGGTTGTAACAGCTGCTGTCAGCTTCTTGTGTTGATTTTGGTCCTTTGACCTCTTTACTCCTGCTTTGATCTTCATCTCTGATATCTCCCTCTGGGCTGCTGCCAGGGCTTCTTGCTGTTCTTTTGCACTAGCTTCCAGTTGCTCCATCTTGTCTTGAACTCTCTTGTCTTCCAAAGTACGAGCCTCGGTGATCCTGACCCACCGAGCCTGACTCTCCTTCAGATACAAGTCTGTCCTTGCTCTCTGGAACTGGGCTTCTTTGCAAGCATTCTTCAGAATTTGTTCTCCAGCTTTAGACTTTTTGATATAATCTCCGGACCTCTCGATCTTAACCAGATGCTCCACTCTCAACTTCTCCAATCTCTCAATCTCCCTCATACCCTCACTCCTCTCCCGGAGGGTCTTCTGCAAAGCCTGGGTTAACTTCTCATTTCTTTCCTTCAAGCCCTCAAACTCCTCCAAACTGATAGTGGCAGGGGGTGGTGCTGAAGATGACTCAGGCATGTCTTCTATGGTAAAGGGCATCCCAGAGAATCGGGCCCTGGCACGGGACCACTCATAATATTGTGCTGATGCCACATTATTGCACTTCCCCAGAATGGTCATTCCCTTGGTTTGAACATTATCCCAGGCCCAGGCAGCCTGCCTAACAATAGTCAAATTAAGCTTGTTCTCACAATAGAGAGTCTCAACCAAGTCCTGTGCCTTAGGAGAGTGGACCAGTGCATAGCCCAGTTGTCTTCTGAACAGCAGAGGGTTGTAATTGATACTACCCTTAACTCCTATTAGGGGCACATTGGGAAAATGCCCACAGCTGGTGATGATATCCCTGCCTTTGGTGCTCTGAGTGCACCATCTGATATCAGCTGAAGTTAGAGCAGTGAGTCTCTTAGCCCAGTTGCTCTGCTGATGAGGATTCAAAAATGCATCTGTCCTGGGTAGATGCCTGAGAAGCCAAGTATGGAATAATGGAGCACAACACCTCACTAATCTTCCCCTCTGCTTTTCATTCCTCTGATGCACTGAATAGTAGAGGTCCCCCAATAAAGTGGGCACTGGGTTCTGCAAGATGAAAAGATGGATTGCATTATTGCTAATGAATCGAGGCTCATCTGCAAACAACACAATTCCATATATACTCAAGGCCAATAAAGCACAGACAGCTTTCCACTCTCCTAAGGAGGCTTTCAGGGTAGCTTGAGAGATCAAGAAATCCAGATGAAAACCAGGGATTCCAGCTTTGGAAGTCATATGCTGCTCAATCAGGACAGGTTCCAGATGCAGAGCCTTTGCTACTTCTCCATTACCAGGAAAAAACATCTCAGGGTTGAAAGGGATTCCACCCCTGATAGGCAGACCAACCAATGATGAGTATTCTTCCAATAGAGGGCCCAACTGAAAGTTTTGGAAGGTGAAACATCTCAGTGGGGGATCATAGAACTGAATGCAAGTGTGGATCAGGCTTCTCTGTGAAGGGTCCAGATCCATAACCATATCAAGTATATCCCCATAATGTTCCCTGAACAATGGTATGTGATCTGGAGTGATCAGGGTCTGAATCCTCCTGATGTCAGATAGCTCTGGCTGGAAGAAGTGATAGGTGATGTTGCTCTTTTTAGGAGCCATGATGCTGAGGCTGAGTAGAGACAGGTGCTGATGATAACACTGAAGAATGAGCCACTGATTGGCTGGTGCAGGTGACAGCTGAAGCAGATGCTGATGAAGATGGGTCAATGCTGAAGATAGGGTCAAAACCAAAACCAAAGATGAAAGTGGATACCCTGAAACACAAATAAGCAAATGTCAAAATGATGCAATGTTTATGTATGCAAATGATATGCAAGGGTTTGTGACTGAGCTGGATCTGATCAAAAACTCTGATATAGGTCCAAGACATATTCAAGAATACCAGATGGAGGTCTACAAATCCAGTAACCAAGGTGGGGGACTCAAATAAAGAGCCACATGTCCAGGGTTTAGAATCACAAGAACTGTTCCAACATGGAGTATTCTTAATCATATCAAAGTAACAGGGTATTCTGAGGTCAAGGTACCTGCAAACCTGTAAACAGCCCAACCCCCTCACAGGTGGTGTTCTAAAACAAGGATCCTCAGACTTGGATCAGTTATGAGAAGTGTAAACACTTCTAACCCGGAGGTACAGTGTTTACAATAACCATAAAAGTTCCTCCTCTAATTCACCTCAGTTTCTGAAGGTCAATACTAAAAGGTCATCCAGACTTAGCAGGCTTCCCAGATAGCCCTAGCATTGCAGGAAATCTGCAACACAGAGTTCTCAAGAAGAAACCCATATCTGAACCGTGTTTCATATTCCCGCACCAGACCGAGATGGAATGGGAAAGAATATGATTCACTCTAGCCTAGGTGTCACTCAGGTCCCAGGTATAGGGCCTTAACTCTCAATGAAACACCCACCCACCAAAGCAAACAACAGATCCAGCCAGCAGTATGACAGTATGATATATGAAAAACTGTAAAGAAAGCAATAAATAAAGCTGTACAGAGAGCAGTAAATAAAGCAAATGTACAAACACAAATAGCACATAACACCCCCAATAAACACAAATCAAACAAGCGCTAGGAGGAACCCACAAAAAGAACCAGAAGCCCTGGTTACAATATAAGCATCCCCAGCAGAGTCGCCAAGCTGTCGCTCCCGATACATGGGACCAGGTCCCAGATAAAGGTACAGACGCGAACGGTCGGCGAAAGGGACAATGAGAACACACAGCCGTGAACTCACTGGAGGTGAATAGAGTCGCCAGCTAGGCATTTTTATCCCGGAGGAAAGGCAATGCTGCATAGACCTAGAAAAAGATGGATAAGACGGTTGCGAACCAGAGAGACTGAGAAAGGGGGTTGGTTACAACCTGGGAAGGTATTAGCACCCAGATTGTCCGTTGTACTCGACGGGATCCACGCTTAAAAGATTTGTGTTTTAAAGGGGTAGTGTCAGTGCATTTTGTGTATAAAAGAGCTGGAAAAGATGTACAGGTGTCAGTGTAAAGGAAGTGTGAAGTGTATAAATGATGTGTCAGTGTAAGGACAAGAGTGAAATGCTCATGATAATGAGGCTAAGAGAATGATGCTGGAAGAGGGGGATATACAGAGACTTTTGTTCGATAACTGTTAAGTTATGCCTACGTATCCTCTCGTGCAATGAGGAAGTCAGAACACCGTAGTTCGACCCAAAGAGACTGAAAAGATGAATTGACTGGTGAACTGCTTGCTTGTCTATGCTCAAGTGTATGACCTGTCTGGCTCAGGTGCTAACTGTCTTGCATTAGACGGAAGAAGCAAGTTCTCGTTTGTGAGTGAAGATGATGAGAAAAGAATCCCGGAGGAGACGATTATTGTTTGATTTTGTGTTTTCAGTCTTTTATTGTTTTTTTGGATTTTGTCATAAGAAAATGAGCTTAAGCCTAAACCAATGGATTTAGTAAACTCATCACATCTTCCCTCTGATTAGGGGTAATGAGAATACCTTAGGTGTGAAGTCAGATTCTCACACTTAATCACCTTTGGTGTAGGATTAAGATCATTAACCTACTTGTGATTATTTGGATGTTTTTTGGGGTTTTTGTTTAGTGTTAAGTAATGAGGTTAAGCCATAATCAGGGATTTAACAGACTCATTACACCATCCTAATAGAAGGATAATAGATGAGAATGTTTAAGCTGAGGAAAGCTCCTCAACTTAATCCGTGATTAGGGATTAAACTCATGACAAAACAAACCTTTGATTAAGTGGATTTTATTTAATGATATGATGATGAAGTGTTTTTTATGATTTGTAAGACAACTTGAGGGGGACTTGTCCATTAACACTAGGGTTAGTCCTTCTTAACCAATTAAGGAAGAATTAGAACCCTAATGCAAGGCCCAAGTTACAAGTGTAATGTCTTGATACTTATTAAGTGAATTGATTAAAGGAGTTAAACACATTAAGGGTTTAACACTTAGGATTAAAGTTATACACTCCATCCTAAGAGAAGGATGCAGGCATAAGCTTAATCACAAAGCCTTAAAGCCTTTAGGGTTTAGTCCCTGATTATGAGATGAGAAGAGAAGACTCAAAAGAGACACAAAGGTAAAACTAAGAGGGGAGACTAATCAAAACCCTAATCATTGTCATACATGGTTGTCCCTAAGGTTTGTGAAGTTTACAAGAAAAGTCTTCAAAGGAACCACCAGGAAGCAAATGAAAGGATCAGGAGAAGCAAAGTAACTTGCTTCATTCAAGAAGTCAAGTCACTTGAAGAAAGAAAGTGGGTGGAACAAGAATGAGCAAGCTCAATCTCAAACACCTATAAAATGCAGCAATGGATGCAAGAGAGATGAAAAGAAAAGTTATGAGAAGTGAAGGCAAATTCACTTCTCAAGTTCACTTACCACCTGAAATGTTAGAAAAGGAATGCAATGCAATGCCAAAATGGGATGAGATGACATGATGAGAAACAAAACCAGAAACAAATACATGATGCTAATGATGTTATGAGATGCTACAAACATGAGGCAGCACACGGAAATGATCATACAAGCTTATGAATGCCAATGAAGCAAGCTAGGAAGCATGAACATACATGAAGAGTTATGGAGTGCACGTGGCATACAACATGGCAAGCACATGATGCAATGATCAAACATGCTTTCTATATGTCTTATGATGTCAAATGAATCACATGGATGCTTGAAATGTCATGGCAAGTCATGCTATGCAAGAGAATGCAAGAGGGATGCAAATGAAAGCCCAAATTAGGGTTTATGAATCATACATCAAACAAAAACCAAAATCAGAAGCAATCAACATTATAAAAAAATTGAAAATGCCACACAAAGGACCCCTAATCCTATACTAAACCAATGCCCAAGGGAGAGGTCTCAACTCTTAACCAATCTCAAGTTATGATTTTTACAAGTTTCTAGGGTTTTTAGGGTTCCTAAACAAAAGAAATGTCAAACAATTTGAAAATGCAAGATCAAATCATGGAATTTTTATCTCAAAAACCACATGCTAGACACAATGCAATGCAAGAAGAATCAATGTCCAACTCTTCATGGATAAGCAGAAATGATTTTTTGAACTTAGGATCAAAATAATGCACAAAAATGATTTTAATTCAAAGAAAAATTCTCAAAATGCATCAAGATCAAAAAAGAAATTTGGTTTGAAGGTTGGACAATGTTTCTAAATGTCTTAGAACATTTCATGAATTTTTTTGTGATTTTTAGATACTTAAAAGTATTTTTAATAAATTAATTTCCATTAATTAATTAAAAATAATCTTTTAAATATTTAAAAATACTTTTTTAATGATAAAAATAAAAATAAAAATATTTTTGTGTCATAAAAATTAATAAAACTCTTAAGAAAAAGTTTCATAATTTTTAGACATTTTTTACTATTTTAAATAAATTATGCAAGTTAAATGAAAAAGAAATGAAAATAAATTAAAATAAAAGGAAAGTAAACAGAAGGAATGGCTGAGATTGAGTCTGGATTTGAAAGCATTGACCAGCGCGCATCTGGACGGCTGGGATTGCATCTGAGTTAATTAACCTAATTGTGAATTAATTAATTTAATTAATTGAATTAGGGCTAATCAAAGTGATCTGGGCCCTCTATCCACGCGGGAAGTCAACATTTCAAACAATCCAACGCCCAAGATTCAAATGGCACTAATGACCTGAGATTAGGGCAAATCACTTTCAGGTGACCGGAGGGGAGCTCCGGTCATCTTCTCCGGTGGTATCCAAACCCTAAAACATGATTCAAGCATCTATTCCACAAATTAAACACACCTAAGTGATCCTCTAACATCCTAGGACACGAATCTATGCTCAAACACCATTTAAACATCATGAATCATGCAAATCGAAGAAAACAAAATCCACGGGCAAAATTTCAGAGGGATCATACAAACTCATTTCTCCCTTATTTTTGATTCTGAAACCAACCCCATGACCAGCAAGACATGAATAATCATATTATAACTTAAAATGCAAGCTTTGGGAGAAAGTGTTCATGTTCATACCTGAGCTGGAAAGCTTCAAAACTGAGCTTCCAGAGCCTCCTTTGCGTGCAAATGGACTTCTTTGTCTCCCCTGATGCTAATGGAAGGCTTCAAAGCTCTTGTGGATGGCTGATTTGTGAGGAACAGTTCTGGTGTAGCAGATAGCACAGTCAGGAATGGGGAGGTTTCAGGCCATTCCAATGGTGGATTCCTGTTCTTTTAGGTGTGCTTGACTTGTTGGTGAAGAAAGATGATGTGTTTGATGGCTGGATAAAGGGATTCGAAGAGTTCTGGTTTTGAGGGTGGGAAATGGTGAAGCTTAGTTCATGCTGCTTTCAGGCTTGAATCTTGTTGGTTTCTACTCAATGGAGCATGATGAGATGATTGGTGAAAATGGTTTGGATGTTTTAGGTTTGTGGAGGCAGATTCGAAGAGTTTTGCCAAGTGAGGTGTTTTTTGTGTGTGTGATGCTATGGCCTGTTTCAGCTTGGCTTCCTCATATGTTTTGCTTGCCAAAGGATAGTATAAAATAATCCTATAGGTCAGATGATTTGACATGGCCTTTATTGATTGGTAAGTTCACTTTTGCAAAAAAGTCCACTTTGTGTAAGGAAGGCATGGCTTGAGCTATAGCTTGGTACAAGAGGCATGGGCTGCGCAGCATGATGTGTGTGTGATGCTAGGAAGGTTCAGCAGCCAAGGCAACTAGTTGGTGAAGTGTGATCATGAGTTTTGCAAGTTGATCACTTTTGAAACTTCATGAGAAAGTCTTGCCATACAAACCATGAACATGTGATCTCTTGGTTCAATTCTGATTTTTATGTCACATAGAATGTTTGTACATTGGTTTGATGTCAACTAGAAGTTACAAACAGCCTTGGTTCATGATTTTGCAAAATTCACATTTGGTGCACATCTTGAAAATAAGTGATTTTTGGCAACTTTGTCACACCATAACTTTTGATCCAAGAAGAATTAGATCATGTTCTTGTACTTTTTGAAAAGGGAAAAATGCATTCTACAACTTTCATGACCAAAGTTTTTCCATTTGAAGCATTTTTGGATCAAGAATCAAGGCTTGAAAAATGGCATAAAATGACATATTCTTGAAAAGTCAACTATGCCTAAAAAGTCAACATTTGCAAAAAACTTCAAATTCTTGATTTTTGTGAACTTCAACCTTCTTCCATGATCAAATAAAGATCATATACACTCAAAATGATGAAGATCACCCCTTGGTTGGGTCATTGGGGGCCTCAGATGCCCTGATTTTGCACTGACTTATCTGAAAAGTCAACTCTTGATCAGATGACCTCCCCATGGAATTTCTTCATGAAAATTGATATGCATACTCCCTATACCATATAGAGACCAATGGAAACAAGAATGACCAAAAAATTTGGAGTTATGGCCTCTGAAACCAAAACCCTAATTTTAGGTCAACTGTGCAGTTAAACTTGGCTCTGCATCCATACCAATCCCAGTTCTTGTGATTCTTTTGCATTCTTGACTTTGAGAGGATGTAATATGATATATGAACACACATGGACCCCTTTAAAATGATTGGTGGCCTTTGGAGTGGCTCAGGAGGCTCTTGGATTGCTCAGATCACAAACCCTAGGTGCAGATGACTTTGAATCTATGCAGTGAATCAAAACTGTGTCATGAGATGATGTGATGGTATTTATGCATATGAAATGATCACAAGCCATGGTGTGAATGGGTGAGGGCAAATTTGGGGTGTTTACAATAATTAGATTATAAACAATTATAGAATATTTTCATATAAAAAATAAATTAAGCATTTTAATTTTTAAACACATTTATGTACAAAATTTTAAATTATAAGCAATTTATGCATTTAATAAAAATTAGATAATAATATTAAACAAAAATAGAAGAAAAAGAAATTAGGGTTTTAAAAAATTACTATGATTAGTTAGGGTTTAAAAAAAATTAGGGTTTTTTTATATACAAAAATTTTAAATACTAAATATTAATTCAATTACATAAATAAATTATATATGTACATATTAAAAAACAATTTGTTTTTAGAAAATATTATTAGGATTAAATTAAGGTTATAATCTTAATTAATTAACATTAATAACAATCAAAACAAATAGAAAACAAAAAGAAAAAGAAAACTTACCTGGCTGGGATTTGAACCCAGTACAGCTTGCTTGCAAACACCCAGGCCAACAACACATACCACCAGGCCAACGCGTGCAGGTGATGAAGTATGGAGAAGATTTTGTTTTATGCCTTATTCCTGAAAATCATGAAAAAAATGAACAAAACAAAAGGCCTGGGGGGATCGAACCCAGGACCTTCACAATACAAACAAACACCTTGACCAATCCAGCTGGGAGAGCGCACCTGTACATAACTTCACCATAATTCATAATATATTATAATGTCTAATTATCTGGAAAAACAACAAAAATATGGTGAAGCCAGGATTCGAACTCCTGCCCATAAGCAATACACGCGCACATCATACCACTGGGACAAGCACCAACTTGTGATATAAAATAGAAACAATATTATAATAAAATAAGTTCAATATTCAAATGATGTTTTTCGCGCCAGGCCAGCTTCATCTTCTTCAAATTTCCTACGAAAATAACTAGGAATTTTGTTGCGTGTTTTCCTGCGAAATTCATCATATCCAGAACCTACGAAATTGGACAAGCATCAAAACAGTAAAATTTCTCAACAATGATTAGTGTTTCATAATCCCCAAGGTCCATAGAGTTGTCCTATGTTCTTAGATTTTATTTATATTAGGTTTAAGTCAAAGCCCCAAACCCATGGCCGAAACCCTAGCCATGGTGAAATTCGCATCTGCTCATGAAAATCAAATCAAACCATCCAGAATTCATCCAAAGCTTCACACAATAACAAATCAACAAACAAATTTCATTAATAATGGTTAAACAATTGAAATCGAAAAAAATAATTTCAAGAACAAAAAAGGATTCGGTTTGAATGATTTAAGGTGTTATGGATGCATATGAACATTGGTACACATTCAGTCAAGCCTAGGGATCATTGTTGTGTCCTTAGAATACCTTCAAATGCCCTCAAATGAAGAACCCGAAAATTGATTTTTGGATGATTTTTGGTTTTTGAAACTTACTCTTGGGAGGCAGGAATTCGTGGCTTTGTGTTAGGGTTATGTAATGTACTTATAGTATGATCAATTAGGTCAGAAAAGATCAATGCTTGTGTGAAGAATTTGATCCAAAAAGATTCAAAAAGATAGGCTTTGAAAATCAAATATTTTTGCATAAACACTTGCTATTTTAGGCCAATCATCATGATCCTCTTACCTCTTTGATTCCAATCATATTTATGAATTTCTAGAAGCTTAATCTTTTTTAAATCTTAGACTTTTATATTTTATTTTAATTTAAAATGATTTTTAATGAATTAAATCAAAATAAATAAAAACAAAATGATAAAAAATCTGATTTTTGTTGACTTGGGTCGTGCATGAGGTTATAGTATGGATTGGGTCATCATATGGCAAGCCCATTTAGAAAAAATTGGTTTTAGACCTCCATTTTCTTCATAAACCAACCAAAAATTTCCCAACTTTGCAAGGGCACACCTCCTTCAATTTTAATGCTATGAGGGTGTTCTTGGACATTTTGGAAAGCTTGAAGAGTCCTCTAACCAACCCCACTGGTTTCATGTTCATATCATTCAACATTCTCAAGTTATGCCCTTTTGAAGTTGTTGACTTTTTGTTGACTTTCAAAAGGACCTATAATGTCTTAGCTCATACCTTCCAAATGAAGCATTTTTGGGCTTGGCTTGTGAGACACAAAGTTGTAGAGAATTCAATTTCCTTCAAAATGAGCTTTATATTGAAACTTGGTGATGAAGCATGTGAAAGTTATGGCTGGTCAAAGTTCAGTTGACTTTTACTAAGGAAACCCTAATTTAGAAACTCCTGATTCTTGATGATCTGAAATCTCCTTGATGAATCATGATCAACCCATGATCAAATGATGAATTTTACTTCATATACTTGATGTTGGCAAAAAATCATGAAGTTTGACTTTGGTTTGACCACAGTTGACCTCAGTTTGACTTTTTAACTGCTTTGACTGATTTTGACTTATCTGATCATCTGACTAAGCAAACCTTTGAGAAAAGTCTTGAAACTTGTCATGGGGGTTCTTACACACATATAAGATGTTATGAAGCTCACTTGAAGTCTTGGAAGTCCATTTAGCCTGATTAAAGTCAAAACCCTAGTTTTGGATGCACTGCTTAGGAGGTGCATTGTCTGAGGGAATTGTCAACTCTTCTGACTATTTGTGAACTTTGTGAACCTTGTGAACCATCATAAAATGTCTTGTGAATCTCATGGGAGGTCTTGTGAACCTTGTGAACCTTGTAAACCTCATAAAGTATCTTGTAGACTTCATGAACCTCATGAAAGGTCTTGTAAGCATTGTGAATCTTGTGAACCTTGTGAACCTCATAAAGTGACTTGTAGACTTCATGAACCTCATGAAAGGTCTTGTAAGCATTGTGAATCTTGTGAACCTTGTGAACCTTCTTAGCACACAAAGTCTTGTATTGTGAGGGCAAATTTTGGGGTGCAACAGAAAGTTCATATGATGAATATGCAAGGTGGATGTAAATGAACATGAGAAATTAGGGTTTTATGAACATGTGAGATGCAAATGAGAAAAACAGAAGCATGCAACATGATAAAAATTTGAAACCAAGCTCAAAAAAACCCTAATCCCATATTAGGTCACACCCCAAAGGAGAAGGTCAGAAGCTAATCCTATTGAAAGTTATGATTTTCCTAAGTTTGCTAGGGTTTTTGGGTGATTCAAAAGGAAAAATGCAAATCAATTTGAAAATGGAAGATAAATTCATGAGGAAAATAACCTAGAAACTACATGAAATATGTGAAATAATGCAAAAAGAATCAAGTTCAAACTCTTCTTGGTTAGGTAGAAATGACTTTTCAAAGTTAAGGTTAAAAATTGTGATTTTAAAGAACCCTAACTCAAAGAAAATTATGAAATTATGATCAATCCTAAAAATAAATTTGTATGAGCAGTTTGAAAATGTTTCTAAATGTATTGGAATGATTCATGATTCTTTTTGTGATTTTTAGAAACCTAAATGCATTTTTAATTAATTAAAATACTTTAATTAATTAAAAATAACATTTAAATATTTTAAAAATACTTTTTATATGCAAAAAATAAAATAAAAATCATTTTCAGATTGAGAAAAATATTTAAAACATAAATGCAAAGTTTCATATTTTTTTGAAAGTGTTTTGGTATTTTTAATAAATTACACAAAAGAAATGAATTAAAAAGAAAATAAAATGAATAAAAATGAGAAGTAATCAGATCCTGTGGTCCAGATTCAAATTGGGGAAATGGGGGTTGACTGCGCGCGTTTATCAATGGTCCAGATCAAGCCTGACTAATTAATTATGTTTTATTTAATTAAACAGAAATTAAACCTAATGACTGAATCTAAGCCGTTCACGCGTTAAACTAATCAGGATCTAAAGGTCCAAAGTCAATCTAGGCAACTAAACCCTAATTAGGGCTAAACACTTTCAGGTGACCGGAGCTAAGCTCCGATCATCTTCTCCGGAAGGCCAAAACCCTATCTCCCTCCCCAGGCCATAAAAACATGCCAAAATCTCCAGAATCAATCCTCTAACATCAAACAACAAGAATCCACAAACAAAAACAATTTATTTTGCCTCAAAAGAGAGAATCGAAGCCAAACAGAAAACTGACAAAATTTTCAGAATTTGAATACATCATATATACTTGACCATTTTCAGTGATTCAAAGTGCATAATGATCAGAGAAACATGCTTTACCACATTGTAACTTAAAATCAAAGCTCTGAGAAAAAAGTTCTTGAGCTATACCTGAGCTGGAGTTGAGCAAATGTGGATCCCCAGAGCCTGCTTCTTGTGCTAGATACCTCCTTTGATCACCCTGATGCTATTGAGAAGCTTTGCAAGTGTTTAAATGGTCTCCTTTTGAAGGTTCAGTTCTGAGAGGTGGAAATTCGTGTTTGAGTTTTAGGGACTTTCAGGGCAAAGTGAAGGGTGGTTTGTGCTCCCTATGATGTGTGGAGATGATAGGTGGAAAAATATTTGAGGTTTGAAGCTTGTACTTAGAGTTTCGAAGAGATGAAAGTTTTGGCTAATTTTGTGAATGCTGACTTGTGGGATGTTCTCAACTTGTGTGTGTTATGAAATGAACTCCCTGGGGTTTGCATAAGAGGTTGTGATTGGTCAGAGAGTGGGTGGTGGCTCAGTTTGATTGGTATGGGAGGAAATGCAAAAATGTCAACTTATGAGTACTTGAGGTATGTGTAAACACCCCAAATTTGCCCTCACCCATTCACACCATGGCTTGTGATCTTTTCATATGCATAAACACAATCATACCATCTCATATCCCATTTTTGATTCACTGCATAGATTCAAAGTCATCTGCATCTAGGGTTTGTGATTTGAGCAATCCAAGAGCTTCTTGAGCCACTCCAAAGGCCATCAATCACTTTAAAGGGGTCCATGTGTGTTCAAGTATCATATTATATCCTCTCAAAGTTAAGGATGCCAAAAAATCACAAGAACTGGGATTGGTATGGAAGCAGAGCCAGGCTTGACTGCTCAGATGACCCAGAATTAGGGTTTTGGTTTCAGAGGCCATAACTCCATATTTTTTGGTCATTATTATTTCTATTGGTCTCTATATGGTATAGAGAGTATGCATATCAATGTTCATGAAGAAATTCCATGGGGAAGTCATCTGATCAAGAGTTGACTTTTCAGACAAGTCAGTGCAAAATCAGGGCATCTGAGGCCCCCAATGACCCAACCAAAGGGGATTCTTCATAATTTTGATTTTATATGATCTTTATTTGGTCATGGAAGAAGTTGGAAGTTCAAAAAATTGAGAAATTTCAAGTCTTTTGCAAAGTTGACTTTTTGGGCAAGTTTGACTTTTAATGAAAATGTCATTTTATGCAACTTTTTCAACCCTTACTTTTTGATTCAAAAAGACTTCAAATGGAAAAACTTTGGTCATGAAAGTTGTAAAATAGATCATTCCCTTTTCAAAAAGTACAAGAACATGACCTAATTCATTTTGGATCAAAAGTTATGGCTTGTCAAAGTTGGCAAAAATCACAAAATTTCAAAGTTTCTACCAAAGAGGTATTTTGCAAAATGACTTGATCAAGTGTTCTAAAACTATCAAATGGACTTCTAATTCACATAACATGATCATGTGACATCTAAAGTTCAGAATGGACCAAAGAATTACACATTTGTATGGTTTTTGGGACAAGATCTTTTCATGAGAACCAAAGTGAACCAAGTTGCAAAATCCATCATAACATCTCATCCACTTGCTGCCTTGGTTGCTGAACCACCCTAGCCCTCTCCTCACCTCATGCTGCGCAAGACAAGCCCTTTGTACCAAGCTAGCAAAGTAGCCCATGCCCTTCTTACACAAGAGTTGACAATTTGCAAAAGTAACCATACTTATCACAAAAGGACATGTCACTTCATCTGACCAATAAGCATTGTTTATACAAACAAATTGCAAGCAAAAGCACATAACAAGCCAGCCTGAAACCAGCCATAGCACCTCATTCTCATTTTCACTCCCAAAAGCAAAAGCTTTCGAAACTCAGCATACAAGCCACAAACTCACAAACAAACTTCAAAGACCTTCTCAATACATCACTCTGATCACAAAGCACCCCTAAAATCAACCTGAAACTCAAAGAATCAAGAACACGATTCTCACCTGAGCTTGAACAGAACTTGTTCAAACTTCCAAACCAGCCAACACAAACCTTTTCTAAGCATCAAGAGTTCATCAGGAGCATAAAAGGAGTGGATTGCACAAAGAGAAGAGGCCAAACAGTTGCAGATTGAAAAGCTTCAAACTCAGGTAGCTTCATGAACATTTTTTCCAGAAATGGATTTTTAAGTTCTTAAGTTGTTCTGCATGATTCACTGATCACTCTGATGTCCTTGGTTTTGAAAATGGTGAAGAAATGAGAGTTTAATCGTGTTCTGAAACTTTCTGACCTAAAAATGTTTTGTTTCGATTCATGTGATTGATGAAAGATAAATGATGTTTGTGTTAGGGTTTTGATTCAGTGAGGTGTGGGAAGGATTTCTGTTCTTTTAGATTTCATTTTAGTTGCGTTTTGAAGGTTTTAGGAATTTTCAGGTGGGGTTCCCACCGGAGAAGACGACCGGAGGTCTTCTCCGGCCACCTGAAAATGATTAGGGTTTAATCCCAGTCATTAATGAAGTTTGAATTTTGAGCGTTGGATCCTTTGACTTAGTTGACCTGGCGCGTGTTTGGAGGGCTGAGATTCATCATTAGAAACCCTAACCATTAATTAACTTAATTAATTAATTTTAATTAATTTAAATCAGAAATTAGGAAGTTTGAATATGGGCCATTAGATAGCGCGCGCAGTCAACAGCTTCATCCCCAGTTTCCATCTGATCCGTCCATTGTGTTTACTTTTCATTTTTTTTAATTTTTATTTCATTTATTTTGTATTTCTTTCTCCATTTATTTAAAAATAGTAAAACTCATCCAAAAATTATGAAATTTTTTATGTAAGCTTTTATTTAATTTCAGAACACAAAAACATTTTTATTTTTATTTTTAGCATTCAAAAAAATATTTTTAAATATTTAAAAGTCTATTTTTAATTAATTAATGAGAATTAATTAATTAAAAATGCTTTTAGGTATTTAAAAATCACAAAAAAATTCATGAGACATTTAAAAACATTTAGAAACATTGTCCAACCCTCAAACCAAATTTCTTTTTTGATCTTGATGCATTTTGAGAATTTTTCATGGAATTAAAATCATTTTAATGCATTATTTTGATCCAAACTTCCAAAAATCATTTCTGCCTAACCATTGAGAGTTGGACCTTGATTCTTTTTGCATTGCATTGTGTTTAGCATGTAGTTTGTGAGATTAAATGGCCATGATTTGATCTTTCATTTTTAATTTGTTTGACATTTTTCTTGTTAAGGAACCCTAAAACCCTAGAAAACTTAGGAAAATCATAACTTGAATTAGGATAAGAGTTGGAACTTCTCCTTTGGGCAGTGAGTTAGTATAGGTTTAGGGATCCTTTGAATGAATTTTCAATTTTTTATATTGATGTTTGCTTCTGATTTTGGTTTTTGTTTGATGCTTTGATCATAAACCCTAATTTGGGCTTCCATATGCATCCATCTTACATTTGCATTCATACCTTGACTTGCCATGACATTTTATGCATCCATTTGATTCATTTGACATCTTAAGACATTTGAAAGCATGTTTGATCATTGCATCTTGCATTTTCCATGTTGTATGCCATATGCATTTCATAACTTTTCATGTATGATCATGGTTCTAAACTTGCTTCATTTGCATCCATTTGTTCATATGATCATCCCCATGCCTTGTCTCATGTTTGCACCATCTCATAACATCATTATCATCATGTATGTACTTCTGGTTTTGATTTACATCATGCCATTTCATTTCATTTTGCATTGCATTGCATTTCTTTCACTAACTTTTCAGGTGGTAAGTAACTTTGAGAAGTGAATTTGCCTTCACTTCTCACAATTTCTTTTCATCTCTCTTATGCATCATTGCTGCATTTTGTTATGTGTTTGAGATTGAGCTTGCTCATTCTTTTTCTTCTTACTTTCTTTCTTCAAGTGACTTGACTTCTTGGATGAAGCAAGTTGCTTTGCTTCTCCTGATCCTTTCATCTGCTTCCTGGTGGTTCCATTGAAGATTTTCTTTCTTAAACTTCAAAAACCTTAGGAACAACCAAGCATGACAATAATTAGGGTTTGATTAGTCCCCCATTAGTTTTACCTTTGTGTCATCTCTTGTGTCTCTCTTCTCATCTCATAATCAGGGACTAAACCCTAAAGGCTTTAAGGCTTTGTGATTAAGCTTATGCTTACATCCTTCTATTGGGATGGAGTGTATAACTTTAATCCTAAGTGTTAGACCCTTAATGTGTTTAAATCCTTTAATCAATCCATCTAATAATCATCAAGACATCACACTTGTAACTTGGGCCTTGTATTAGGGTTCTAATTCTTCCTTAATTGGTTAAGAAGGACTAACCCTAGTGTTAATGGACAAGTCCCCCTCAGGTTGTCTTACAAACCCTAAAATTCACTTCATCATCTCACCATTTAATAAAATCCACTTAATAAAGGTTTTGTTTTGTCATGAGTTTAATCCCTAATCATGGATTAAGTTGAGGAGCTTTCCTCAGCTTAAACATTCTCATCTATTATCCTTCTATTAGGATGGTGTAATGAGTCTGTTTAATCCCTGATTATGGCTTAACCTCATTACTTAACACTAAGCAAAAACACCAAAAACATCTAAATAATCACAAGTAGGTTAATGATCTTAATCCCTCACCATGATGATTAAGTGTGAGAAGCTGACTTCACACTTAAGGTATTCTCATTACCCCTAATCAGAGGGAGGATGTGATGAGTTTACTAAATCCATTGGTTTAGGCTTAAGCTCATTAACTTATGACAAACTCTCAAAAGCAATAAAAGACTGAAAACTCAAAAAAAAACAATAATCGTCTCCTTCGGGATTCTTTTCTCATCTCATTCACTCATAAACGAGAACTTGCTTCTTCCGTCTAATGCAAGACAGTTTGCACCTGAGCCAGACAGGTCATACACTTGAGCATAGACAAGTAAGCAGTTCACAAGTCAATTCATCTTTCAGTCTCTTTGGGTCGAACTACGGTGTTCTGACTTCCTCATTGCACGAGAGGATACGTAGGCATAACTTAACAGTTATCGAACAAAAGTCTCTGTATATCCCCCCTTTTCCAACATTATTTTCTTAGCCTCATGATCTTGAGCATTTCATTCTTGCCCTTACACTGACACTGTATATCACACTTTGCACGCCTTTTACATTGACACCTGTGCATCTTTTCCAGTTCTTTATACACAGATTACACTGACACTACCCCTTTAAAACACAAATCTTTTAAGCGTGGATTCCGTCGAGTACGACGGACAATCTGGGTGCTAATACCTTCCCAGGTTGTAACTAACCCCTTTCTCAGTCGCTCTGGTTCGCGACCGTCTTATCCATATCTTTCTAGGTCTATGCAGCATTGCCTTTCCTCCGGGATAAAAATGCCTAGCTGGCGACTCTTGTCTTTCTGAGTTCACTCCTGTGTGTTCTCACTTCTTTCGCCGACCGTTCGCGTCTGTACCCCATTTGACCCGGCTTCATTTGGTGGGAGCGACAGCTTGGCGACTCTGCTGGGGACCCTTATACTGTAACCAGGGCTTCTGGTTCTTTTTGTGGGTTCCTCCTAGCACTTGATTGATTTGTGTTTACTGGGGTGTTATATGCTATTTGTGCTTGTATTTGTATTTATTTTTTCTCTATGTACAGTTGTTTTATTGCTTTCTTTATGGCTTTATATATATAATACTGTCATACTGTGCTGGCTGGATCTGTTTTGTTGCTTTGGTGGGTGGGTGTTCTAGTGAGAGTTGAGGTCCTATACCTGGGACCTGAGTGACACCTAGTCTAGAGTGGTTCATGTTCTTTCCCATTCCATTTCGGTCTGGTGCGGGAATATGAAACACAGTTCAGATATGGGTTTCTTCTTGAGAACTCTGTGCTACAGATTTCCTGTAGTGCTAGGGCTATCTGGGAAGCCTGCTAAGTCTGGATGACCTTTAGTATTGACCTTCAGAAACTGAGGTGAATTAGAGGAGGATCTTTTATGGTTATTGTAAACACTGTACCTCCGGGTTAGAAGTGTTTACACTTCTCATAACTGATCCAAGTCTGAGGATCCTTGTTTTAGAACATCACCTGTGAGAGGGTTGGGCTGTTTACAGGTTTGCAGGTACCCTTGACCTCAGCATACCCTGTTACTTTGTTTTGATTAAGAATACTCCACTTTGGAACAGTTCTTGTGATTTTTAACCCAGGACATGTGACTCTTTATTTGAGTCCCCCACCTTGGTTACTGGACTTATGAACCTCCATCTGGATTTCTTGAACATACATGGACCCATATCAGAGCAGTTAATCAGATCCAGCTCAGTCACAAACCCTTGCATATCATTTGCATACATCCTCATTGCATCATTTTAACATGTGTTTATTTGTTTTTCAGGGTATCCATCCTATCATTCTGGCTTGGTTTTGACCCCTTCTTCAGCTTAGACCTGTCTTCATCAGTGCTTACTCCAGCTATCAGCTGCCTGCTTCGGTCACCTGCATCACCAGTCTCAGCCTGTCAGAGGCCTATCTTCAGTATTATTCTCAGCACCTGTCTCAGTTCTCTTTCAGCAGCATGGCACCTAAGAAGAGTAACATCTCCTATCATTTCTTTGAGCCTGAGTTGGCTAGCATCAGGAAGATTCAGACCCTGATTACTCCAGACCATATACCACTTTTTAGAGAACATTATGGAGGAATCCTTGATGTGGTTATGGATTTGGACCCTTCACAGAGGAGCTTGATACATACTTGCCTGCAGTTCTATGATCCCCCTCTGAGGTGTTTCACCTTTCAGAATTTTCAGTTGGGACCCTTGTTGGAGGAATATTCATCATTGGTTGGTGTACCTATCAGGGGTAGAATCCCTTTCAACCCTGAGATGGCTTTCCCAAGTAATGAGGAGATAGCAAAAGCATTACATCTGGAACCAGTTCTGATTGGGCAGAATTTGACATCTAAAGCTGGAATCTCTGGTTTTCATCTGGATTTCTTGACTTCTCAGGCTATTTTGAAGGCCTCTTTGGGGGAGTGGAAGACAGTCTGTGCTTTGTTGGCCCTTAGCATATATGGGGTCATACTTTTTGCAGATGAGCCTAGGTTTGTTAGCAAGAATGCAGTCCATCTTTTCATCCTGAGAAACCCAGTGCCCACCTTGCTGGGAGATCCTTACTACTCTGTTCATCAAAGGAATGAAAAGCAAAGGGGAAGATTAGTAAGATGCTGTGCTCCTTTGTTCCATACTTGGCTGCTCAGGCATCTGCCAAAGACTGATGCATTCTTAAACCCTCACCAGCAGAAGAACTGGGCTAGAAGGCTTGTTGCTCTAACCTCAGATGACATCAGATGGTGCACTCAGAGCACCAAGGGCAGAGACATCATTACAAGTTGTGGGCAGTTTCCCAATGTACCTCTGATTGGGGTAAAGGGTTGCATCAACTACAACCCTCTGCTATTCAAAAGACAACTGGGCTATGCATTGGTCCATCCTCCTAGAGCACAGGATCTGACTGAGACTCTTTATTGTGAGATCAAGCCTAATCTGGCTATTGTCAAGCAAGCATCCTGGGCCTGGGACAATGTGCAGACTAAAGGGGTAACCATTCTTGGAAGATGCAATAATGTGGCCTCAGCTCAGTACTATGAGTGGTCTCATGCCAGAGCTCAAATTACTGGGATGCCCTTCACTGTTGAAGATGTGCCTAGACCTTCCACAACACCACCCCCAGCAACCGTCAGCTTGGAGGAGTTTGAGAAATTGAAAGAGAGAAATGAGAAGCTGACTCAAGCTCTACAGAAGACCCTCTGGGAGAGGAGTGATGGTCGCTTGGACATTGAGAGGTTAGAGAAGCTAAAGGTGGAGCATCTAGCCAGAATTGAGAAGTCTGAGGATTACATTAAGAAGTCTAGGGCTGGAGAGCAGATCTTGAAGAATGCCTGCAAGGAAGCTCAATTCCAGAAGGCCAGGACTGATTTGTATCTGAAGGAGAGTCAGGCTAGGTGGGTCAGGATCACCGAAGCCCGTACTCAGGAGGATAAAAGGACTCAGGATAAGATTGAGCAGATGGAAGCTAGTGCAAAAGAACAACAGGAAGCCCTGGCAGCAGCCCAGAGAGAGATCTCAGAGCTGAAGATTAGAGCTGGTGTAAAGAGGTCAAAGGACCAGAGTCAACACAAGAGGCTAACTGCAGCTGTTACTACCAGGAATCTTCTCATCAGGAATCTTACGGAGCGTCCAGCTGATCCTGTGACTGAAGCACTTCTAAAGGAAGTTCAGGAGGACGAGTTTGGTCTTGGTGTTTGACTTTTGCTTGTTGTTGCTTGCTTTTCATGAATGTTTCTTTATGTTGTATTTTTGACCCCTCAGAGGGCATGTATTGTAAGGAAAAACAAACTATGTATCATTTACCTTTTTGTAATATATGTGTTGGTTTGTTTTATCTGAGTTCTTTCAAAGCAACATCACAAGCATCTTCCTCAAGGGTCTGGAAAGGTCAAAACCAAGTGCCAAGCCGGATACCTTGGAAACAAATAAGCACACTGCATTGCATACTAACCTTTTGTTTTGTTTTGCAGGTTTTTATTTTATTGTTACTAACTCTGTTGTGACTTCAGGAACTATTGCTCGACGTCGAGGGTTTCCACTCAACCGTCCACACAGATACCCCACCCGCAACAATCTTCCGGGCATACAGATGGACCAAGTACAGCAGGACCTTACAGAGGTCAGGAATCAAATGGCCAACGAGAGGTTGGAAATGAGGAATCAGATGACACAGTTTATGGAGGTGATGAATAATATGGCTCAAAGCCAGGAGAGGTTTAAAGCACTGGTAGAGGGGAGGAATCAGGAAGACCATCATCCAGGGACTGCTGGGACAAGCAACAATGAGAGAGTCCAGCCTCATGTTAATCCCCCAGTCTTTGGACCCCACCAGCATCCAGAGATCAACATCCCTGTCAATGTGCAAGGGACTGCCACAGCAGGTAGAGTGCTGCAAGAAGACCCCCAGGAAGATCAGTTCACAGTGATGGGAGCTGGGGAGGAAGCCTATGACAGAAGGCTAGAAGAGATTGCTGAGAAACTGAGGTCCCTAGAGTCCCAGAATTCTTTGGGCTTTGATGTTATGGACATGGGCCTAGTGGACGGGGTCAGGATTCCCCACAAATTTAAACCACCATGCTTTGAGAAGTATAACGGGACTTCCTGCCCACGGACCCATTTACAATCCTTTCTGGGGAGGCTGAAGGCCTATACCATGGACGAAAAGCTATGGATGTTTTATTTTGAGGATAGCTTAACAGGGGCTTCAAGGGAATGGTACTCTCATCTGACTAGAGCAACCATTAGATGCTGGAAGGACCTGGCAGAGGCCTTTATCAGACAGTATCAGTACAACTTGGATATGGCTCCCAACAGGACCCTCCTGATGGGAATGTCACAATCATCCAGGGAAAGCTTCCGGGAGTACGCTCAAAGGTGGAGACAGCTTACTGCTGCTGTCCAACCACCTATGTCAGAGAGGGAGATGGCAGATATGTTTATGAACACCCTCCAAGGAACATACATTGACAGGTTGGCTGCCTTTTCTTCCACTAGCTTTGCTGACGTGGTCATAGCCGGGGAAAGAATTGAAAGCCTATTAAAGATGGGTAAGATTTCTGACAACGGTGTTAGCTCATCCAGCAACCCAAGAAAGCCTTTTGTAGGCCCAAGAAGAACTGGTGAGACCAATGCTATCCATACCAGCAGGGGCAGACCCCAATATGTTCATAGGTCTGTGGCAGCAGTCACCATTCCCGCTCCAATTCATCCTCAACCAGCTTATCAACCTCAGCAACAAAATTACCAGCAACAAACTCAGTATCCTCCTCAGAGGAATTATAACAACAACAACACCAACAACAACAATCAGCAAAGACCGTTCCAACAGAGACCTTCTCAGGCCAATAGGGTGATCGATCCGATCCCTATGCCCTATGCCACATTATTGCCACAACTCTTGAAACTCAACCTGGTTGAGCTAAGGACGTTGGCACCTCCGGATCCTAACAGTCTACCCAGAAATTACGACACCAGCGCCAGATGTGCTTTTCACTCAAATGCACCTGGTCATAGTACGGAAAAGTGCAGAGCTTTGCACATGAAAGTGCAGGATCTAGTGGATTCCAAGGCTTTAAACTTTGCACCGCCACCAAATGTCAACAAGAACCCTATGCCACATCATGGTGGTCCCAGAATCAATGCTATTGAAGAAGACAAGCCGTCTTACTTGATAACCAGTGTGGGCCAGATTCGGACACCCTTGGTGGAGATTAAAGCTCAACTCCTTGAATGTCAAATGTTCCCGGGATGCGAGCTGGGGTGCGCTTATTGCAACATTTCAGTGAATGGTTGTGATAACTTGAGGGATGGCATAAATGGTCTCATCCAGAGTGGCCTGCTTCAAATCACGACATCAATACCTACCAATCCAGCAATCTCCTTAACAACAATTCCAGAATCTTCTACAACTGCAACAACCATTGTTCCAGACAACTTTTCGGTTTCATCAACAAACGCTTCATCTGTTACTTCAACGGACCAAATATCAGCAAACATCCCTTCTACAACTTCAGCACCCCTTCATTCAGAGTCTCCTACAACAACAACACCCATTCTTCCAACAATGTCTCCTACAACACCAGCAACAAACAACGCAAGTGTCTCAACAGTTACAATTTATTATGATCCTGCTAATGATTCTGCCTACAACTCACAGAATGCCACTCCTACCAGAGCACCAGTCACAATATATTATGATCCACAGACTATCACGGTTCCTTCCGCAGCTGCCATCAGTCCAGTCACTGTCACAGTGCCTGGGCCAGTACCTTATGAAAGCAGTAATGCCATCCCTTGGCATTACGGCTCTGACTTATACTGCGAAGGACAGAAAATCACTTTCAAATCATCAACTTCTTCACCACAAATAGACAATGTGGGAGGAGGCGGAGGCTTCACTCGAAGCGGACGTCTCTTTGCCCCGCAAATTCAAAGACCCACTGCCGAAGCAGAAGCTGCTGCCAAGGCAAAAGGGAAGAGCATGGTGCAAGAAGAGCAGGTTGTTAAAGAAGCTTTGAAAACAACTTTTGATCAAGAAGTTGATGAGTTTATGAGAATCATCAAGAAAAGTGATTACAAGATAGTGGACCAGCTTCACCAGACGCCTTCCAAGATCTCCATTCTATCATTGCTTATATGCTCCGAGGCTCATCGGAACGCACTACTAAAAGTCTTGCACGCAGCTTATGTGCCAGAAGAGATCACCGTCAATCAGTTGGAAGCCGTGGTTGGAAATGTTAATGCTAGTAATGGACTAGGATTCACCAACACTGATTTGACTACGGAAGGCCGCAATCATAACAAGGCTTTGCACATTACCATGGAATGTAAAGGTGCAGTTCTTTCCCATGTGCTGGTAGACACAGGGTCATCCCTCAACGTCTTACCTAAAAAAGCCCTTGTGAAGCTGGAATATGAAGGATTGGCATTACGGCCCAGTAACTTAGTAGTGAGAGCTTTTGACGGCTCTAAGAGATCAGTTCTGGGAGAAATTGAGTTGCCTGTAACGATTGGCCCACAGACTTTCAAAACGACCTTCTACGTGATGGACATTCAGCCTGCCTACAACTGTTTGTTGGGTAGACCATGGATTCATGCCGCTGGCGCAGTTACGTCTACCCTTCACCAGAAGTTAAAATTTGAGTGGGAAGGCCAAGTCGTTACTATTTGTGGAGAAGAGGATATTTTTGTTAGCCATCTGGCTACTTACAAATATATTGAGATGGATGGGGAGATCCACGAGACGATGAGTCAAGGGTTTGAGGCCCTGAATATTAATGAAACCTCTGCTGTACTTGGGACTTCCATGACATCCTACCAGCAAGCCCGGAAGGTGGTGGAAGAAGGAAACGCTCAAGGCTGGGGCAAACTGTTGCCTGTGGAGAAGAAAGAAGATAGATTTGGGTTGGGTTACAAACCAACTCAACAAGATCAAGCAGAGGCTGCTAAGAAGCCCAACTTTGTTAGTGGGGGGATGCTCACCCCCGATGCTGTCAACAACTTGGAAGATGAGTCGGAAGATGAACGCAACCTGGAAAGCTGGATTCGTCCAAAGATCTCGGGGAGTCGTATCTCAAACTGGTCTTCCCAGGAAATTATAAGAGTTACTCCTGCAGAGTAATTATTATTTCCTGTATATTTTAAGCATGCATCAAGTCTTGCATCTTGCCCAAGATGACAAGACTCATTTTGTAATCGGGCCATCTGTAATTTTTGTGCAACAAGATTAATCAATGAAATATCAGACATCTTTTGCAAACGAGTCTTTTTCTTTTCCGCTCACTGTTTTTCCATTTTTCTTTTTGTACAAAAAATAAATGGCAATGTTTTCAAAATGACAACTTTTATTTCACTTTTCTAAACAAGATTAAAATCAATCACTAAAATGAACAAACTGAACCCTTGCAGAGAGTGCCTTCCAGACCGCACCGACAACAGCACGGCTATGACTTCGTATGACTCTGACAATCCGATCAATCAAGCTGATGAAGGGGTTGAAGAAGATTACGAGCTTCCTGAAGAGTTAGCCAGGTTGTTGAGACAAGAGGAGAAGGTTATCACTCCTCATCAGGAGGAGGTGGAAACGATTAATCTTGGTACAGATGAAGAGGTGAAAGAAGTTAAAATCGGGGCCTTCTTACAAGACTCAGTGAAGAAACAACTGATTGACCTGCTTCAAGAATATGTGGACGTGTTCGCTTGGTCTTACCGAGACATGCCAGGGTTGGACACCGATATCGTCATGCATAAGCTGCCTTTAAGAGAAGAATGCCCACCGGTTAAACAGAAACTGCGCCGTACTCGCCCAGACATGGCAATGAAGATCAAGGAAGAGGTGCAAAAGCAGTGGGATGCCGGGTTCCTTGCTGTAACTAGCTATCCCCCGTGGGTTGCTAATATAGTACCTGTGCCTAAGAAGGACGATAAAGTAATGATGTGTGTTGACTACCGGGACCTGAACAGAGCCAGCCCGAAAGATGATTTTCCATTACCTCACATTGATGTATTGGTCGATAATACGGCTCAGTTCTCGGTATTCTCCTTCATGGACGGATTCTCAGGATACAATCAGATCAAAATGTCACCTGAAGACATGGAGAAGACAACCTTCATCACACCCTGGGGAACTTTCTGTTATAAGGTGATGCCATTCGGATTGAAGAACGCTGGTGCAACATATCAACGGGCTATGGTAACGTTATTCCACGATATGATCCATAAGGAAATCGAGTGTTATGTGGATGACATGATTGCCAAGTCCCTTACAGAAGAAGACCACTTGGTAAATCTGCTGAAGTTATTCAAGCGTCTGAGGAAGTACCAACTGAAGCTGAACCCCAACAAGTGCACATTCGGGGTGCGATCTGGTAAGCTGCTGGGTTTTATTGTAAGTGAGAAAGGGATTGAGGTTGACCCTGATAAAGTTAAAGCCATTCAAGAAATGCCTGCATCGAAAACTGAGAAAGAAGTTCGAGGGTTTCTAGGTAGATTGAACTACATTTCTAGGTTCATATCTCACCTTACAGCAACCTGTGAACCTTTGTTCAAGCTGTTAAGAAAAGAACAGACGGTTAGGTGGAACGAAGACTACCAGAGGGCTTTTGACAAGATCAAAGAATACCTGCAAGAACCACCAATCCTTATGCCTCCAGTTGAAGGAAGACCTCTGATCATGTACTTGACAGTATTAGAAGAGTCAATGGGGTGTGTGTTGGGCCAGCATGACGGGTCTGGTCGAAAAGAGTATGCAATATACTACCTGAGCAAAAAGTTTACCGACTGTGAACAACGTTATTCACTGCTCGAGAAAACTTGCTGTGCTTTAGCGTGGGTTGCTCGCCGACTGAGACAGTATATGTTGACCCACACTACTTTATTGATATCCAAAATGGACCCGGTTAAGTACATTTTCGAGAAGCCAGCTCTTACCGGACGGGTTGCGAGATGGAAAATGATTCTCACAGAGTATGACATTCAGTACACATCTCAGAAAGCCATCAAGGGCAGTGTATTGTCTGAATATCTTGCTGAGCAACCTATTGATGATTACCAGCCTATGAGATTTGACTTCCCTGATGAAGACATCGTGGTCATAAAAGCGAAAGATCATGAAGAGCCTATTCACACTGAAGGGCCTGACCCGGAGGAAGAATGGACTATGATGTTTGACGGGGCTGTTAACATGAATGGTCGTGGTGTTGGTGCAGTGCTCATTACACCTAAAGGAGTTCACATGCCTTTCTCGGCAAAGCTCACCTTCAACTGCACTAACAACGAAGCTGAATACGAAGCTTGCATTATGGGTCTTGAGGAAGCCATTGACCTCAGGATCAAGACTTTGACTGTATTCGGAGATTCAGCTCTGGTAGTTAATCAAACCAACGGCAAATGGTACACCCACCAGGATCATCTGGTACCTTACAGGGATTATACAAGAAGTTTACTGACTTTCTTTACAACGGTCAAGCTTGAGTATATCCCTCGGGACGAGAATCAGTTTGCAGATGCTCTGGCTACCATTTCATCTATGATCAAAGTGCAAGCTGCCAACTTTGTACCGCAGATTTCAGTATCCAGACTCAATAGACCAGCATATGTGTTCGCAGCAGATGTTATCAAAAATGATAAGCCTTGGTTCCATGACATTAAGTGCTTCTTGGAGGATCAAACATACCCACCTGGGGCATCTTCCAATGATAAGAAGACTTTGAGAAGGCTTGCTGATAGTTTCTTTCTGAACACTGATGGTTCCCTGTACAAGAGAAACTTTGATATGGTACTCCTCAGATGCGTTGATAGAACAGAAGCAGACATGTTGATGCACGAAGTGCACGAAGGATCCTTTGGTACCCATGCCGGAGGGCATGCCATGGCAAAGAAGTTGTTAAGATCAGGTTATTATTGGATCACAATGGATGCAGACTGTTGTGCCTACGCCAGAAAATGCCATAAATGCCAGATTTATGCAGATAAGGTGCATGTGCCTCCCAACCCTTTGAACGTGATGTCTTCACCCTGGCCCTTTGCCATGTGGGGCATTGATATGATCGGCAAGATTGAGCCAACTGCTTCGAATGGCCACAGGTTCATCCTGGTCGCCATTGACTATTTCACCAAGTGGGTTGAAGCAGCCTCGTATGCGAATGTTACAAGGCAAGTGGTAGCCAGATTTCTGAAGAGAGATATCATCTGCCGGTACGGAGTTCCCGAGCGAATCATTACTGATAATGGTTCCAACTTAAACAACAAAATGATGGCTGAGCTAAGTCGGGACTTCAAGATCCAACACCACAATTCTTCTCCTTACAGGCCAAAGATGAACGGCGCTGTTGAGGCAGCTAATAAGAATATCAAGAAGATTGTGCAGAAGATGGTAGTCACCTACAAAGACTGGCATGAGATGCTGCCATTTGCCTTGCATGGGTACCGCACGTCAATCAGAACATCCACTGGGGCAACACCGTATCAGCTGGTGTATGGTATGGAGGCAGTCCTACCTGTTGAAGTTGAGTTACCCTCTCTATGGGTATTGATGGATGTTAAGCTGAACGAAGCAGAATGGGTTCGATCCCGATTCGAACAACTGAGTATGATTGAAGAGAAAAGATTGGTTGCAATCTGTCATGGGCAGCTGTACCAGAAAAGAATGAAAAGAGCCTTCGATCAGAAAGTCAGGCACCGAGAGTATCAAGTAGGAGATCTTGTGCTGAAGAGAATCCTCCCTCCTCATACAGACCATAGGGGCAAGTGGACTCCAAATTATGAAGGACCATTTGTTGTAAAGAAAGTTTTCTCTGGTGGAGCACTGATGCTCAGCACCATGGATGGTGAAGATTTCCCGTCCCCTGTGAATTCAGATGCAGTTAAAAAATACTTCGCATAAAAAATGACCCGCTGGACATAAAAACAGAATGTAAGTCCAGGAAAAAATAGGGCATCCCGGCGAGTCAAAAACAGAATAAAAGACTCGGGCAAAATAAGGGAAAATAAACAAAAAAATGTACACCCGCTGAGTTGAAAAGCCACCTTGGACAACTCAGGCAAAAATGGGTATCCCGATGGATTGAAAACCCGAAAGGGCGGTCCATGCAAAATAAGGGAATAAGCGAACAATTGCATTCTGAATTCGTCTGTATCACCTACAACTTGATAAAGCTTCGAAAGGATCAAGCTTCTGTCAGAATCAACCTTCTTCAGAAAGCAAGACGAGAAGAACGTCAAAAGTCATACGAGTCATAGCAAGAGGAAGCTCCTTAAAGCGTCGTCAACATTGCCAGCATTTTGTTTCTCAATTTGTAACAATCTCCTCATTTCAGGAGACATGTTTCTTTGACTGTATCTTGCCAATTCAGGGCATATGAATTAATAAAATCAGATTTTTCAGTCATGTTTCGTTTTGTACATTTTTATTTGCAAAAAATGTCTGGTGTCTTAAAGGAAACTGATTGCATGAATACAGATGTTTACCTTTAAAAAGCAAAGAAAATAAAAACACGTGCTTACAGGGGATATACCTACTCTCAGGAGTATCTAACTCCTATGACGGAATCCGGTAAGGGATACCTCGGGATTACTTGTGCGTCTCTTGTCTTTGCAGGATTGCAGGTATCCGAAGCGCAACATGGGGCATGGAAGCTTCATCCCAGCAAGCTGGCAAATCAGCACTCACTCAGCCTTAGCATTCCAAGTACTTTCTCCCCAGCTGAGTTGCCACTTGTTGCTTCTCCCAGCCGAGTTGCCAATCATTCTTCCTCAGTCAGGAACAAAAGCCAGGGAATCATTTCCCCACAGAGCTCCAACCTCTATCCAGAAGAGCAACGCACGAAGGAGTCACAACAGAGTGAAGAAAGCTTCTACAAACCCCCAGCTGGGTCCCTCATTACAGGAATAGGTCTATCATTGACCCATTTCCCCAAGCAGAATCTTTTCATCAGATCTACCAATGATCTCATCCCCAGCTGGGATGTTTACTTCAAACAGATCGACTAGAGATCTTCACAGCAACGGGATCCGGATCCCGGTTTGGTATCTTTGCATAATCATGGCATTCGCATCATATTCACCCACAAAGCGTAGCATTCCGTCTAATACGGAGCATTACGGCAAAAAGTCAAACATATTGCATAATCATAAGCCATGTTTTGAATCGAACACTTGTAAATATTGACAACTCGCCAACAATATACAGAATACCCCCCCAGATTCCCCAGCAAAAGCAGTTGCCTCACATTCACGAACACCAGTATATACTCCTTTTGACACCCGTCCGTGTCATACCCCCAGCAAAAAGCCAAAGACATCCTCTTTGCACTCACATATACTTATAGACAATTCCCTTTGACAACTGTCCGTGTCATCTTCCCCAGCACAGTAACATAAACACTTTGTATACCAGATACTTGTTTATACTATACCTTTCTCTTTTGGCACTCGCCTGTGTCATTCTCCCCAGCAGATTGAACACTCAAATATACATTAATCATACGTATACAGATACTCGTCCGTATCTTGTATACACCATTTATATCCCCGCAGATTCAACACTCGTCCGTGTTCTTTGTTAACCCGTTGGTACTCGTCCGTATCATCATCTCTGAACACGTGTCAGCGCTTGTTTCTACCCGATACTCGTCCGTATCATAATCTTAAGGATGCTCGTCCGCATCTTTAATCCATACACTGTGTCTTCTTGAATATAGATATTCGTCTGTGTCTACTATTCCCCAGAAGAGTTTTTCTCAGATTCAACAACTCGTCCGTGTTCTTTGTTAACCAGTTGATACTCGTCCGTATCATCATCTCTGAACACGTGTCAGCGCTTGTTTCTACCTGATACTCGTCCGTATCATAGTCTTAAGGATGCTCGTCCGCATCTTTAATCTATACACAATACCAAACACTTATACCTTTTATTTCTTGGATTGTAAAACACTCGTCCGTGTTTACTATTCCCCAGTAAAACATTTTTCTTTTATCTGACATTCGTCCTATGTCATGATAAACTTTGAGAGCAGCCGTACCCTGCTAGGTGGTCGTCCTCCACCTCTTGATGGTCGTCCTCCATCATGCTCATCCGATGGCCATCCCCATCGTTGATTTTCTATCCGACATTCGTCCTATGTCGTGATATTTTAGCAGCCGTCCCCTGCTAGGTGGTCGTCCTCCACCTCTTGATGATTGTCCTTCATCATTTTATCCAATGGCCGTCCCCATTGTTGATTTTGGTTATCTGGCGTTCGTCCTGCGTCATGGTAAACCTTGAGAGCAGCCGTCCCCTGCTAGGTGGTCGTCCTCCACCTCTTGATGGTCGTCCTCCATCATGCTCATCCGATGGCCGTCCCCATCGTTGACCTTTTATCCGGCATTCGTCCTATGTCGCGATACTTTCGGCAGCCGTACCCTGCCAGGTGGTCGTCCTCCACCTTAGATGAGCGTCCCTCATCTTAACCCAACAGAGCAGCCGTCCCCTGCTAGGTGATCGTCCTTCACCTTTGATGACCGTACCTCATCATCTGTTTATTTCATTTATTCTTTAACCCGATGGCCGTCCCCGTCGTGGTCCCTTTTCTTTTTAGCCCGATGGCCTCCCCATCGTTGGTTACTTTACTTTATGAACTTGATGGCCGTCCCCGTCATTTTTCATTTAATCCCCAGAGAATCTTACAACTTTATTTTGATGGCCGTCCCCATCATAATCCCTTTTTATCCCCAGCATATCGGCCGTCCCCGTCATTACTTTATTTTCCGCTCTCCTCCAGCATGTCGGCCGTCCCCGTCATCGCTCTTTACCCAGCAGTCGTCCTCTGCTCGACGGTCGTCCTCCGTCGCCCATACTTTATAATATACTTTATTTTCCTTTTACAATCTATATCCCTTTTCTTCTTCATTCTGTGAGTGCAAATTTTGGACTGTCTTTGGTATTCAACCACAAGTTATCTTGTTTGCCTGATAAGCCGCTGCTTACATCCTGCACAGCTAACTCATGTTTGAATAGGGGCAGCTGTAAACACCCCAAATTTTCCCTCACCCATTCACACCATGGCTTGTGATCTTTTCATATGCATAAACACAATCATACCATCTCATATCCCATTTTTGATTCACTGCATAGATTCAAAGTCATCTGCATCTAGGGTTTGTGATTTGAGCAATCCAAGAGCTTCTTGAGCCACTCCAAAGGCCATCAATCACTTCAAAGGGGTCCATGTGTGTTCAAGTATCATATTATATCCTCTCAAAGTCAAAGATGCCAAAAAATCACAAGAACTGGGATTGGTATGGAAGCAGAGTCAGGCTTGACTGCTCAGATGACCTAGAATTAGGGTTTTGGTTTCAGAGGCCATAACTCCATATTTTTTGGTCATTCTTGTTTCTATTGGTCTCTATATGGTATAGAGAGTATGCATATCAATGTTCATGAAGAAATTCCATGGGGAAGTCATCTGATCAAGAGTTGACTTTTCAGACAAGTCAGTGCAAAATCAGGGCATCTGAGGCCCCCAATGACCCAACCAAAGGGTATTCTTCATCATTTTGATTGTATATGATCTTTATTTGGTCATGGAAGAAGTTGGAAGTTCACAAAATTGAGAAATTTCAAGTCTTTTGCAAAGTTGACTTTTTGGGCAAGTTTGACTTTTAATGAAAATGTCATTTTATGCAACTTTTTCAACCCTTACTTTTTGATTCAAAAAGACTTCAAATGGAAAAACTTTGGTCATGAAAGTTGTAGAATAGATCATTCCCTTTTCAAAAAGTACAAGAACATGACCTAATTCATTTTGGATCAAAAGTTATGGCTTGTCAAAGTTGGCAAAAATCACAAAATTTCAAAGTTTCTACCAAAGAGGTATTTTGCAAAATGACTTGATCAAGTGTTCTAAAACTATCAAATGGACTTCTAATTCACATAACATGATCATGTGACATCTAAAGTTCAGAATGGACCAAAGAATTACACATTTGTATGGTTTTTGGGACAAGATCTTTTCATGAGAACCAAAGTGAACCAAGTTGCAAAATCCATCATAACATCTCATCCACTTGCTGCCTTGGTTGCTGAACCACCCTAGCCCTCTCCTCACCTCATGCTGCGCAAGACAAGCCCTTTGTACCAAGCTAGCAAAGTAGCCCATGCCCTTCTTACACAAGAGTTGACAATTTGCAAAAGTAACCATACCTATCACAAAAGGACATGTCACTTCATCTGACCAATAAGCATTGTTTATACAAACAAATTGCAAGCAAAAGCACATAACAAGCCAGCCTGAAACCAGCCATAGCACCTCATTCTCATTTTCACTCCCAAAAGCAAAAGCTTTCGAAACTCAGCATACAAGCCACAAACTCACAAACAAACTTCAATGACCTTCTCAACACATCACTCTGATCACAAAGCACCCCTAAAATCAACCTGAAACTCAAAGAATCAAGAACACGATTCTCACCTGAGCTTGAACAGAACTTGTTCAAACTTCCAAACCAGCCAACACAAACCTTTTCTAAGCATCAAGAGTTCATCAGGAGCATAAAAGGAGTGGATTGCACAAAGAGAAGAGGCCAAACAGTTGCAGATTGAAAAGCTTCAAACTCAGGTAGCTTCATGAACATTTTTTCCAGAAATGGATTTTTAAGTTCTTAAGTTGTTCTGCATGATTCACTGATCACTCTGATGTCCTTGGTTTTGAAAATGGTGAAGAAATGAGAGTTTAATCGTGTTCTGAAACTTTCTGACCTAAAAATGTTTTGTTTCGATTCATGTGATTGATGAAAGATAAATGATGTTTGTGTTAGGGTTTTGATTCAGTGAGGTGTGGGAAGGATTTCTGTTCTTTTAGATTTCATTTTAGTTGCGTTTTGAAGGTTTTAGGAATTTTCAGGTGGGGTTCCCACCGGAGAAGACGACCGGAGGTCTTCTCCGGCCACCTGAAAATGATTAGGGTTTAATCCCAGTCATTAATGAAGTTTGAATTTTGAGCGTTGGATCCTTTGACTTAGTTGACCTGGCGCGTGTTTGGAGGGTTGAGATTCATCATTAGAAACCCTAACCATTAATTAACTTAATTAATTTATTTTAATTAATTTAAATCAGAAATTAGGAAGTTTGAATATGGGCCATTAGATAACGCGCGCAGTCAACAACTTCATCCCCAGTTTCCATCTGATCCGTCCATTGTGTTTACTTTTCATTTTTTTTAATTTTTATTTCATTTATTTTGTATTTCTTTCTCCATTTATTTAAAAATAGTAAAACTCATCCAAAAATTATGAAATTTTTTATGTAAGCTTTTATTTAATTTCAGAACACAAAAACATTTTTATTTTTATTTTTAGCATTCAAAAAAATATTTTTAAATATTTAAAAGTCTATTTTTAATTAATTAATGAGAATTAATTAATTAAAAATGCTTTTAGGTATTTAAAAATCACAAAAAAATTCATGAGACATTTAAAAACATTTAGAAACATTGTCCAACCCTCAAACCAAATTTCGTTTTTGATCTTGATGCATTTTGAGAATTTTTCATGGAATTAAAATCATTTTAATGCATTATTTTGATCCAAACTTCCAAAAATCATTTATGCCTAACCATTGAGAGTTGGACCTTGATTCTTTTTGCATTGCATTGTGTTTAGCATGTAGTTTGTGAGATTAAATGGCCATGATTTGATCTTTCATTTTTAATTTGTTTGACATTTTTCTTGTTAAGGAACCCTAAAACCCTAGAAAACTTAGGAAAATCATAACTTGAATTAGGATAAGAGTTGGAACTTCTCCTTTGGGCAGTGAGTTAGTATAGGTTTAGGGATCCTTTGAATGCATTTTCAATTTTTTATATTGATGTTTGCTTCTGATTTTGGTTTTTGTTTGATGCTTTGATCATAAACCCTAATTTGGGCTTCCATATGCATCCATCTTACATTTGCATTCATACCTTGACTTGCCATGACATTTTATGCATCCATTTGATTCATTTGACATCTTAAGACATATTGAAAGCATGTTTGATCATTGCATCTTGCATTTTCCATGTTGTATGCCATATGCATTTCATAACTTTTCATGTATGATCATGGTTCTAAACTTGCTTCATTTGCATCCATTTGTTCATATGATCATCCCCATGCCTTGTCTCATGTTTGCACCATCTCATAACATCATTATCATCATGTATGTACTTCTGGTTTTGATTTACATCATGCCATTTCATTTCATTTTGCATTGCATTGCATTTCTTTCACTAACTTTTCAGGTGGTAAGTAACTTTGAGAAGTGAATTTGCCTTCACTTCTCACAATTTCTTTTCATCTCTCTTATGCATCATTGCTGAATTTTGTTATGTGTTTGAGATTGAGCTTGCTCATTCTTTTTCTTCTTACTTTCTTTCTTCAAGTGACTTGACTTCTTGGATGAAGCAAGTTGCTTTGCTTCTCCTGATCCTTTCATCTGCTTCCTGGTGGTTCCATTGAAGATTTTCTTTCTTAAACTTCACAAACCTTAGGAACAACCAAGTATGACAATAATTAGGGTTTGATTAGTCCCCCATTAGTTTTACCTTTGTGTCATCTCTTGTGTCTCTCTTCTCATCTCATAATCAGGGACTAAACCCTAAAGGCTTTAAGGCTTTGTGATTAAGCTTATGCCTGCATCCTTCTATTGGGATGGAGTGTATAACTTTAATCCTAAGTGTTAGACCCTTAATGTGTTTAAATCCTTTAATCAATCCATCTAATAATCATCAAGACATCACATTTGTAACTTGGGCCTTGTATTAGGGTTCTAATTCTTCCTTAATTGGTTAAGAAGGACTAACCCTAGTGTTAATGGACAAGTCCCCCTCAGGTTGTCTTACAAACCCTAAAATTCACTTCATCATCTCACCATTTAATAAAATCCACTTAATAAAGGTTTTGTTTTGTCATGAGTTTAATCCCTAATCATGGATTAAGTTGAGGAGCTTTCCTCAGCTTAAACATTCTCATCTATTATCCTTCTATTAGGATGGTGTAATGAGTCTGTTTAATCCCTGATTATGGCTTAACCTCATTACTTAACACTAAGCAAAAACACCAAAAACATCTAAATAATCACAAGTAGGTTAATGATCTTAATCCCTCACCATGATGATTAAGTGTGAGAAGCTGACTTCACACTTAAGGTATTCTCATTACCCCTAATCAGAGGGAGGATGTGATGAGTTTACTAAATCCATTGGTTTAGGCTTAAGCTCATTAACTTATGACAAACTCTCAAAAGCAATAAAAGACTGAAAACTCAAAAAAACAAACAATAATCGTCTCCTTCGGGATTCTTTTCTCATCTCATTCACTCATAAACGAGAACTTGCTTCTTCCGTCTAATGCAAGACAGTTTGCACCTGAGCCAGACAGGTCATACACTTGAGCATAGACAAGTAAGCAGTTCACAAGTCAATTCATCTTTCAGTCTCTTTGGGTCGAACTACGGTGTTCTGACTTCCTCATTGCACGAGAGGATACGTAGGCATAACTTAACAGTTATCGAACAAAAGTCTCTGTATATCCCCCATTTTCCAACATTATTTTCTTAGCCTCATGATCTTGAGCATTTCATTCTTGCCCTTACACTGACACTGTATATCACACTTTGCACTCCTTTTACATTGACACCTGTGCATCTTTTCCAGTTCTTTATACACAGATTGCACTGACACTACCCCTTTAAAACACAAATCTTTTAAGCGTGGATCCCGTCGAGTACGACGGACAATCTGGGTGCTAATACCTTCCCAGGTTGTAACTAACCCCCTTTCTCAGTCTCTCTGGTTCGCGATCGTCTTATCCATATCTTTCTAGGTCTATGCAGCATTGCCTTTCCTCCGGGATAAAAATGCCTAGCTGGCGACTCTTGTCTTTCTGAGTTCACTCCTGTGTGTTCTCACTTCTTTCGCCGACCGTTCGCGTCTGTACCCCATTTGACCCGGCTTCATTTGGTGGGAGCGACAGTATGGGCTTGTGAAGCAAGGATTTCTGAGCATAGATTGCCTCAGCATGGTTCATGGGGAGCCCTTAGATCATTAGAATGCAGCCGGAAGGCTTGGATGGAGAGATGGCAAGCTTTATGCAACTTTCCCTCTTTGATGTTTCTTGTGAATCAAGCCATGAAAAGGCCAAATTCTTGGGCCAATTCTGATGTTTAGAAGTTGCTTTGACATATTATGATGCATAGAAGTTGATTAGAGGTCATTAGAATGCTTGGCAAGTGAAATTGCAAAATTCCCTCTTTGACATGATCATGAAAATTATGTGATTTTTGCCAACTTTGAAAGGCCATATCTTGAGTTCTAGGATGAATCAAGACATATTCTTGTACTTTTTGAAAAGGGAAAGACCTAATATACAACTTTCATGCCCAAGAATTTTTCATTTGAAACATTTTTGGTCATGAAAGAGGAGGTTGAAAATCTTTCCCAAAATGGAAAGTTTGCATTTCAAGTCATTTCCAAAAATGGCAAGTTTGCAATTGGCTCAAAATTCTTCAATATTGTGAACTTCCAACCACTTCTAAGATCAAATAAAGATAATTTAAATTCAATTTGATGAAAATGATCCTTTGGTTCCCATGTTGGGGGCCTCAGATGCCCTGATTTTGACTTAACTTGCTCAAGAAGTTACCCATTGATCAGATGACTTCCACAATGAATTTCTTCATCAAACTTGGTACACATGATCCTTATAACATATTAAGAACATTAGAAACAAGAATGACCAAAAAATTTGGAGTTAAGGCCTCTGAAACCAAAACCCTAATTTTGGTCATCTGTGTAGGAAAACCCTAGCTCTGCTTCCATGCATTTGCCAATTCTTGTGATCCCTTGACTTTCATGAACTTTGAGGAGAGTAATATGATAATAGAACACACTTGTCCCCCTTGGAAAGCTTTAAGACCTTTGGGATGGCTCAGATTGATTCTTGGATTGCAAAGATTACAAACTCTAGATGTAGATGAAAATGGAACTATGCAGTGAACCAAATATGCAATATGAGATGTAATGATTATGTTAAAACAAAAATGAAAGATCACAAGCCATGGTGTGAGAAAAAGTGAGGGCAAATTTGGGGTGTTTACAGCTGCCCCTATTCAAGCATGAGTTAGTTGTGCAGGATGTAAGCTCCTGGCTTAACAGACAAACAAGATAACTTGTGGTTGAATACCAAAGACAGTCCGAAATTTGCACTCGCTGGGAATAATAAGAAAAGGGATATAAATTGTAAAAGGTAGTATAGTATGATTATTAAATGAAGGCGATGGAGGACGACCATCGAGCAGAGGACGACTGCTGGGGATAAGTAAAGCAATGACGGGGACGACCGACAAGCTGGGGAAATAAAGAGATCATGATGGGGACGGCCATCGGGTAAGGAAATAAGATTCTCTGGGGATTAAAGCAATGATGGGGACGGCCACCAGGCTTTGGAAAGTAAATTAAACAGCAATGTGGGATGACCATCGGGTAAAAGGATAAATGAAATAATGATGAGGGACGGTCATCAAAGGTGAAGGACGATCACCTAGCAAGGGACAGCTGCTCTTAATCACGACATAGGATGAATGTCGAATACAAAAGGTCAACAATGGGGACGACCTTCGGATAAACATGATGAAGGACAATCATCAAAGGTGAAGGACGATCACCTAGCAGGGTACGACTGCTTTCGGGGTTTATCACGACATAGGACGAATGTCGGATAATAAGATCAACGATGGGGACGACCATCAGATAAAATGATGAGGGACGTTCATCAAAAGGTGAAGAACGATCACCTAGCAGGGGACGACTGCTAAAAATATCACGACATAGGACGAATGTCGGATAGAAGGTTCCAATAATGGAGATTCCATTGGGGAAGGGATGAGGGACGGTCATCCAAAGGTGAAGGATGATCATCTGGCAGGGGAAGGCTGTCGAAAGTATCACGACATAGGACAAATATTGGATAGAAGAAAGTTGTTTTGTTGGTGACTTACTGGGGAGTGGTAAACGCAGACGAGTGTGTTGCACCCCAAAATTTGCCCTCACAATACAAGACTTTGTGTGCTAAGAAGGTTCACAAGGTTCACAAAGATTCACAATGTTTACAAGACCTTTCATGAGGTTCATGAAGTCTACAAGTCACTTTATGAGGTTCACAAGGTTCACAAGATTCACAATGCTTACAAAGACCTTTCATGAGGTTCATGAAGTCTACAAGTCACTTTATGAGGTTCAAAAGGTTCACAAGGTTCACAAGACCTCCCATGAGGTTCACAAGACATTTTATGATGGTTCACAAGGTTCACAAAGTTCACAATTAGTCAGAAGAGTTGACAGTTCCCTCAAACAATGCACCTCCTAAGCAGTGCATCCAAAACTAGGGTTTTGACTTTAATCAGGCTAAATGAACTTCCAAGACTTCAAGTGAGCTTCATAACATCTTATATGTGTGTAAGAACCCCCATGACAAGTTTCAAGACTTTTCTCAAAAGTTTGCTCAGTCAGATGATCAGATAAGTCAAAATCAGTCAAAGTAGTTAAAAAGTCAAACTGGGGTCAACTGTGGTCAAACCAAAGTCAAACTTCATGATTTTTTACCAACATCAAGTATATGAAGTAAAATTCATCATTTGATCAAGGGTTGATCATGATTCATCAAGGAGATTTCAGATCATCAAGAATCAGGAGTTTCTAAATTAGGGTTTCCTCAGTAAAAGTCAACTGAACTTTGACCAGACATAACTTTCACATGCTTCATCACCAAGTCTCCATCTAAATCTCATTTTGAAGGAAATTAAATTCTCTACAACTTTGTGTCTCACAAGCCAAGCCCAAAAATGCTTCATTTGGAAGGTATGAGCTAAGACATTATAGGTCCTTTTGAAAGTCAACAAAAAGTCAACAACTTCAAAAGGGCATAACTTGAGATTGATAAATGATATGGACATGAGACCAGTGGGGTTGGTTAGAGGACTCTTCAAGCTTTCCAAAATGTCCAAGAACACCCTTATACCATTAAAATTGAGGGATATGTGCCCTTGCAAAGTTGGGAAATTTTTGGTTGGTTTATGAAGAAAATGGAGATCTAAAACTAATTTCTTCTAAATGGGCCTGCCAAATAATGACCCAATCCACATCAAAACATCTTGCACGAAATTAAATTGATTTATTCATAATTTTATTTATTTTGTTTTTATTTATTATGATTTTTTACATTTTAAATCATTTTAAATTCAAATAAAATATAAAATAATGAAAATTTAATTTGATTTGGTTTCTAGAAGGTCTTAAATTATATTTAGACTTGATTGATACAAGAGTAATGAGAATCATCCTAAAATAGCAATGTGAGATCAAGAATATTCAAGTTTTAAAGTCAATCTTTTTCAATCTTCAAATGATCCAAATATCCATCAAATTGGTGAAGTCTTTGACCTAATTCACTCACTCATATATAATGAACACTTAACAATCCACAAGCCACGAATTTGCAGCCTCCAAGAGTAAGTTTCACAAATCAAAAAACCATCCAAAAACTCAAATTCGGATTCATTCATACAAGGCATTAGAAGGTAATTTGAGGACACAGCTATGATCCTTGGACATCATTGAGTGAAAACCAATGCTTGGTTGCATCCAAAACCATTCACATAGCATAACCCGAATGCATCTTGTTCATCTTTAAATTTTTTTTCGATTTGAACTATTTATGCAATAACAATGAAATCTAACTGTATATTTGTGTTAGTGATGATGTATAGATGCTTTCTGGACAAAAAACTTGAAGCTTCATGACCTAAATCGCAAACGGCCATTGTTAGGGTTTGGAACTTAGTTTTAGGGTTTCACGATTTAGACAATATAAATAAATTCTAACAACGTGGATTGATTGTATGAGTCATAAGGAACTCATTGGTATAAGCAATTTGAAGAAATTGTACTGTTTCGTTGGTGTTTGATTTTCGCAGGGTGTAGACATGGAAGAACACGCAGGAAATTTCGCAGCAAAAGTTATATGAAATTTCGCAGGTAAAAGGTAGAAGAAGAAGAAGCTGCGCGCGAATTCCATATTTGAAAATTGAACATGATATTTTTTTGTTTTGTTTTAATATTATTTCACCAAATGTTGGTTGGCTCAGTGGTAAGACGCGTGTGTATACTGCCTGCAAGCCTGGGTTCGAATCCTGGCTTTGTACAATTTTTTCTTATTTTTTCAGGTTAATCAGGAAGCTTAATATATTATGCATTATTGCCACTATACTATCAGACGCGCTCACCTAGCTGGGATGGTAATGTGTTTGTGTGATACTATGAAGGTCCTGGGTTCGAATCCCCCAGGCCTTTTGTTTTCTTGTTATTTTTTTGATTTTTCAGGATATAGAACAAAAACAATTTGACTCACTCTTCTTACACCAACGCCTGCGTGGCCCAGTGGTTGTGGTTGCTGGCATAGGTTCATGAGGGCAGGAGGTACTGGGTTCAAACCCCAGCCAGGTAAGTTTCAATTTTTTGTTTCTTTTTCTGTTTTATTTTGTTTAATTGATTTTGTTTAATTATTTTCTTATTATTAATAATCATGTATATACATATAATTAAATAATTCTACAATAACACACACATATATATATATATATATATATCCTATATTCTCTAAATTCTAAAATTGTTTTCTTAATTCAAAAATTAGTTTTTATTTATTTATTATGTATTTAGATTATAATATGTATATATTCATTAAATTAATTTTGTAAATAAAGTAAACCCTAATTATTTTCAAAACCCTAATTCTTTAATATTATTATTTGTATATTATATTTATAATGTAATTAAAATGTCTAATCCAATTTCTAATTAAATATATAAATTGCTTATAATTTAAATTGTTTGTACATAAAAATTAAAATTCTTAATTTATTTTCTATAATATGTAAATATTCTACAATTGTCTATACTTTAATTTTACATGAAAATAATTTCTATTGTATGTTTAAAATTGCTAATTTAATTATGTTCACAATTAATTTTATAATTTATACTTAATTTAAAATTTTATAATTAATATAATTGTTCAAATTTTTCTACTAACCATTAAAATATTGTTTATTATAATACATTTGTTTATTTTTATTATTATTGTTATTATATGATTATTACTAACCCCATTTATTTTTAATTATTATTATTATTACTAACCCAATTAAATTGTTAATTTATTTTACTTATTATTTATATTTTGCTTATTTATTTATTTATTTATTTTGCTATTTATTTAAATTGCTTTTATTATTATTGTAATTGCTCCTGGATGTAATTTTTTTTTTTTTGTAATATTTAAATTATTTATTTTTTATGTCATGGTTAGTAATAGGGAGTGAAAACTATTTGTTATTTAAAATTGATTTAGATCACTTAATTCAAAAGATAAATATTAATATTGAACACTCACACACGTAAGTCGATCTTTGATCGCCATCTCACTTTCTAAGGCTACCTCTCATTGTTGCCTAATCAAAAGGTCAAGTAGGGTGTATAAAGCAAAAGTCCCTTCAAAGTAAAGTCATCTAGTCCCTTAATAACAAAAGATCAAGTCCCTTAATGGTTGCCTTCATAATGATCTTGTCCCTTTCGAATAATGATGACAGTCCCTCCAAAATGCTTAATACACCCTACAGTTGCCTTCATTAAACAGATGTCCCTTTACTTGTCCCACACATCCAAGGTAATGACTACCTATTCCTTAATAATAGGGATAGTCTTACCATTTAACGGACAAAGAACAGAAAGACTTAAACTTTAGGGTAGGTTCCTCATAGTTACTTGCTCACTATTCAAAATTTCTCAAATACTTCACAAATTTCAAACAATTTTCAAACACAAGTTTTTTACGCGTCCGTACATGGATCATTATAAAACTCTTAAGAAAATTTTTATTCACACACTTCACATTTCAAAAACATTTTAAAGTGAGCTAAGTAACTAAGAGCCCATGGATAACCATGGATGTAAAGGGTGCTAACACCTTCCCTTTACATAACCTACCCCCCGGACCCAAAAATCTTTTAAAAGGTCTTTCCTGTTCTTTTATGCCTTTCCTTTGGATAAAATAAAAGTCGGTGGCGACTCTTGCTATCCGCAACATTTAAACTAAAGTCAGTTCTCCCACCGTGTTACAGAACTGGCGACTCTGCTGGGTGTAATACCTCAAAATTTGCCCTCATATTATTCCCTTTATTGGCATTTCATTTTGCATTCATCTGCATTTCTCACTAATCATAAACAGCATGCTATAGCATTTCATTGTCTTCATAAGGCATGAGATCAGTGTCTCCTGAAGGATCAGTTTATTCCACTAGTTTGGGTTTTTTCTACCTCAATGGATCTGGTTATAGGGATTATGGAATTAGGGTCTGGTATTCATATCTATCAGATGAATTCGAGGAATTCCATCATAGCTTGCAGAGCTAATCAGGGTTTCACGGCAGAGGACTGTTGGTTGGTGGTACAAGAGATCAAGGTACAGGTCCTTATGGTGATCAGGGTATTGTGGTTGTAATATGAGTGAGGTTGAGATTTGGAGGTTGGATTTAGATTTTTCAGTTGGCCTAAAGTTGTTTATGCAAATCATTTGGATTTCAACAATCGGTCTTTTGTTCATATTTTGTTCAACATCCAAATCGCACATGTATACCTTGTGGTAATTCATTGTCCGCATTAAAATGGAAACTTTGTACTTGGTGCAATTATATTTAATATTGGTGATAGAACAATAAAAGGTGGTTCTCCAAAATTAAAAGTTGCAATATACAAAGGGGTTGGATGCTACTAGTTTGTTTTGGTACTAATGTGAAATTGGGAAAAAGGGACAAGAGAGACGTGGCATGCATTAAAGAAAGGAAAATAATTCAGTTGCAAGGAGAGTTAGTTGCTAATTTATGGGAGAATATCTTTTTGTTAGTTAAGCACTAAAGATTGGATTGGCAAAAAGCAAAAGAAAAGAAGTAATCTATAAATAAATAAATAAAAACAGTACAGTCTGTAAGTAAGGGCCGGTCCAGTTATGGCCTCACATTCAGGACCATTACAACCATAAGAAATGATAACAAACTGATACATATTAGAAAGCTGAAAACTCAGGAAAAAAAATCATTTGTTTATCCTGTGAATCCTCAATACTTTAACGCAACCGTCTTCAATCTTTCTTTAAAAAATTCATCAATACGAATTTCTTCAATCTTCATCATCACCATCACTTCATGAAATCCTGCAAAGATTCATATCAACACCATTTAACAAACACAAGAACTCTCAGCAATTCATCAAGAAATATGCAGAATTAATCGCAACAAATCGCAAGAACAATTCACCTTCATACTGATTCAGAAATTCAGTGGAGATACGCCATTGAGACAACAATCAAGAGTACGGAAGTTGAGGAAGAATAGAGAAGAGAAGGAAAGGAGTGATACCTGCGAGTTTATCCCCGCTGCAAAAAAACACTGAACCATCACCATTCTGAACCTCCAATCTTCAATATTCACAACATCATAAGCTGAAAGGCATCAGTTTGGCACGCAGTTTTCATAACAAAGTGATGAAAAACTTCAATCATAAACACTACAAGTTATACAAAGAGGATTCGTAAAAAAATAAAGAGGGGAGATTAATCGAATTACAAAGGTGCAGGATTCAAAGTCTTTATAATTATCAAAGCTTGAAAAAAGAAAAGCAAAAGAAATTTTTCAGCCACTCTTGAATTCATTTTCCATCCACAACATTCAATGGCCTCGAAACCGGAATCGTCCATCTTCAATGATTCACAATCTACAACATATAAAAATAGCAAATTTAGATTAACAAAATGAGAATGATTCTGCCGTTCGGTTGATGCGAGATCAGATTATTATGGAAAGGGTATACTTGAATATTGCGAAGATAAAAAGCAGGCTTGATTTGTACCAAGAGCTGCAAATACGGCTTAAAGAGAGTCAGCGTGCTTTAGGTGAGGCAACTTCTGATGCTGACCTGCAACACAGTGAACATGGGAAAATGAAAGCTGTGGGTCGAATTCTTTCTAAGGCTAAAAGAACAATTGTGTGACTGCAAGTTGGTTACCTGGAAAGTGAGGGCAATGCTACTAACTGTTGATGAGCAAGTTAGAGGCTTGAAGAAACAAAGGACATTCCTTAGTCAGTTGGCTGCCAAGATCATACCAAAGGGGATTCACTGCTTATCAATGCACCTTACCATAGATTCCCTGCCCAGTCTTTATCATTATGCCCTATTCTCAGACAATGTTTTGGCTGCATCTGTTGTTGTCCACTCAACTGTTTTGAATGCGAAGGATCCTTCAAAGCATGTCTTTCACCTTGTTACTGATAAACTAGATTTTGGAGCCATGAACATGCGGTTTTTATTAAATCCTCCTGGAAAAGCTACAATCTTTGTTGAAAATGCTGATGACTTTAAGTGGTTGAACTCATCCTACTGCACAGTCCTAAAACAGCTTGAATCTGTGACAATGAAAGAGTATTATTTCAAGGCAGGCCATACAACCACTACTGGTGCTTCTAATCTCAAGTATAGAAATCCAACAGAAATGATAACAATCACAGTCCAACTAATCCTAACAGAATCACCCTAATTTCATAATCATAACTGAATTCTAACTAATTTTATAACAGAATTCTAACTGAATTAGTACCTGAAGCTTCCAGATTCTTCCGTGATGTTTGTTTATAAATCAGCAGCTCCTCATTCAATCAGCTTCTTCTGACACAAGTTTCAGAAACCATCATCCGATTCTCCCACTCCTCAACCACTCTCTTCTCCAATTTCTCCAAGCTCTCTTGAGCTCTGGTTCCAGCATTGATACATCTCATCACCATTCCTCCTTCGTTTCCTCTCACAGCTTCATCCACCCCAATCGTCCCTTACAACTCCAAAGCCACGGTATATGCATCCTTTCCCACCTTCAACCGGTTGGTATCGCATTCAGGTTTCCATCACCAATACCTTTAACAAGCTACTGCCACCTGCACCCGTGGATTGCATCAAGAGCTACTGCGAGTTCATATAACTGCAAGAACATATACAGTTCAATAAGAATTCGTATCAAGGATCAACTCATAACAACAAGGCTCGAATTCAGGAGACACGCAAGAAAAAGAAGAAGCTAAGGCGTACGTACCCGGACGCGTATTCGTCGTATCGTTGTTAATCAGAGACGGAATAATTGTCGCGGCAACTTCACAGATACGAATTCCACGGCTTCGATTTGCAAGGTACGATTCTGAATTGTTTTCACAGTGAAGGTTGTAGTTGTATATGCGGCGTTGACCAAGATTCTTGAGTGAGTTTTGAAGCTCGGTGTGTGTTTAGGGTTAGGCTAGGATAATCCTGATTGGATTTGACGTTTCGTCGTCGGTAATTTAGCTTCAATATGAGATTGATGACGGCGTTAGGTTGAGGCCGAGGAGAAGGTTTAGATTGAGGGGTTGTTCGGAGAATCCCCGATCATCACTTGCAATTGAGTCATTCTCTTCTTATCTTCAAACAAAATCCAAAAACACTTAACAAATAAATGAAAGGATTCATTGTGTATAGCCTTATTCCATGAAGCACTTGCATTCATTCCATCTTGGAGTGGTGTAAGCTTGTCTATCATGATGCACAAGTCTCATCAAGGAGTTGTTCACAAAGAAAAACTTAAAAGATACTTCTTCACAAAAGCAACAAAAACACTTAATAAAGTTCAACAAGCCAGTGAACTTAAGCCCTAATCCTAGGAAACCAGTCTTGGATAAATTCTCCTTGCTGGGTATGCTTGTTCTATTATTCCATCTTGGAATGTAGTGTCAAGTGTACATTCCACGGAAAAGAGTTTGAATTCACTTCCTTGTGCCAAATTCATACAAAACTCATAAAAGACAAAAACAAACAATAAGCGACTATCCTGCGGGAACTTCTTTTCTCATCTCATTCACTCACAACGCGAACTCGCGGCGACTTGTCACACATGCAAGACGGTTAACGCACTCGTACCAGACGAGCCTACAACACCTGAGCATAGACATACGCAGTTCCAGCTGTAAAAAACACAAACAAAAACAAATAGTTCCCGCCTAGGTTAGGCGAACTACGTCGACTCTGATCCTCATTATCCTGATGAGGTACGTAGGCAGCGGGGTAGGGACCGTTCGAGCACATTCTTTATTTTCCCTACATTTCCCATTTCTTTCCATTTTCATTTTCTTATCCCTTTTCTCATTTCATTCCAGTTCCAGTTAGCGGTTTTATTCAGCAGCATATTATTTCTCACCCTTTGAAGCAAACAAGCAAGCGTGGATCCCGTCGGGAGCGACACTGGGGATTTAATATTAAAGAGGGGTACCCTTAGGAATTAGATCACTTAAATTGTTTGCCTTGTTTGCTTTACTTTACTTGTTGGGCTCTTATGTGTGAAAGGTCCTAACCCGGATCTAGTGTACCTTAGGTAAATGGCAATAGACCAAGGAAACTGTACGACGTATATCGATATGGTTGATCTGGTGGCCATAGTTAGTGTGACTTCTTGGTTGGTGCTTATGTTCCTTAAGTCAAGTTGAGGATAATATGAGGCTACCATACGTTGTCAATGCACTAACTAACTTTTAGAACCCTAGTTATCCCATCTTGGCCTTTAGAAAGTAGTGAGGTAACCGGCTTTGGTACAGACTGAAGTTGGTTGACACTCGATGCTACGCTCATTGAGATTCTCAACTTGGAGGGTTTTGGTTGGCAAGTAAGTTGCCTTCTGAACAACCACCCATGTGAAGGATCAATGATATTGAGATCCCTTAGAACCTGGTTGCTTTTGTAGGACAGGATGAACCATCTAACTTCAGGGGAGGGTACTTACCTTTGAACCTCATGCAAGCCTTTAAACCTAGGGCTATTGTGTGACTTGCTTGTGTGTGCCACATGTTTGTGATTGAACATAACATCATGACATCATCATGCATCATAAGCATAGCATTTTCACTAACCATTTCGAGGACCAAGGGATTTATCTTTGTTCTTTGTTGCAGGTCATGGCTTCAGCTCGTAGAAACACTATCAGGATCAACTTTGTGGGCATACCTGCTAAACTTAAAGAGTTGGTTTCTCAAGTGTCTGATCATTCCCAGTTCATCAAGAGACATGGTCAGCTACTGGATCTAGTCACCTCAGGGTTCAATGAAGACATGATGAGTGTCCTGTTTCAGTTCTTTGATCCTAAGCACCATTGCTTCACATTCCCCGACTACCAGCTGGTTCCAACCATGGAAGAGTTCTCTAAACTTCTGGGCATACCTGTTCTTGATCAGAAACCATTCACAGGCTTGGAGAGGGAGCCTAAACCTGAGGTTATTGCTGCAGCTCTACATCTGAAGAAGTTTGATATTGTTCTAGAAACGAGAAGTGGAGTCAAGGGTGTTCTAGCCAAGGTGTTGATAGAGAAGGCTCAAATGTTCTTGAAGGCCATGAGCTGATGCTTTTGAGGAGATTTTAGCCTTGCTGATATATGGCTTAGTATTGTTCCCCAATCCAGATCAGTTCATAGATGTTCATGCCATCAACATTTTCCTGAGTTACAATCCAGTGCCTACATTGCTTGGAGACATACTACATTCTCTTCATACCCGTACTACAAGGGCAAGAGGAACTTTGATGTGTTGCATACCTTTGCTCTCTAGGTGGTTTATTTCTCACCTTCCTCGCTCAGTAATGAAGAATGAGCAAGGGTTCAGATGGTCCAAAAGGATCATGTCACTCACGCATTCAGATATCCATTGGTGCTCCAGATCTATGGAGAATGTTACTATCATTGACCGTTGTGGGGAGTTTCCTAATGTGCCACTTCTAGGCATAAGAGGAGGCATCACCTACAACCCTTCCTTAGCTTTACGACAGTTTGGTTACGCTCAGAGTGATGGTCCACATGACATGTTGATTCAGGGCATTGTGTTTGATTACGACAACGATCTTCAAGGTTACCGTCAGAGATTCATACGAGCTTGGGGAAAAGTGAACAGGATTGACAGCAAGACACTGGAGCCTAAGTACACTATTCCTATGGAAGCTTATCTCAGATGGGTGCGCTCTCGTGCTCAGACCCTCATGATGCCATATCCTGCTATCCTGCCAGTTACCATGGAACCTGTTGCTGAAGGAGATACTGCTTATACCATCCTTCACCCAGACATGCCTACTGACATGGAAGACTTGCGGAGATCTTGGATCTAGTTGAAGGAGCAAAGGGATACTTTTGAGGCTCATTACAAAGAAAGCCAAGAAAGAATCCTGGAACTAACAAAGCAACTTCATGAGGAGCGAAATCTCAACTCATACCTCAACACAAAGAGGAAACGTCCATGGGAGACTTAAAACCCCATCTTTTGTACTTATTTCATTTCATTTTTTGTAAGCCCAACAGGCAAAACAAGCTTATTACTAATAAAAGTTTACCTTCTTGTTTGTTTAAGCAAATTTAAATCCTACGGTCCTTGAAAACATTGCATACGCATTAAAACATCATATCATTGCATCACAGGTTTAATTGTGCACAGGTTTCTCACCTTCTCACTGTTTATTTCAGCAATGGCTCTTGAGCAAACAGTTAAGGATCTCCAGGCACAAAATGCACAGTTCCAAGAGCTGATCCTGAACTTGTCCAAGGGGCAAGATGAATTGAAGACACTACTGGCCAAGAAGACTAAGAAGACTAGAAGGTCAGGTGGCCTGATCAACATGGGAGGAAGGTTCAGAGGTCCTGTCAAGACCAAAGAACAGGTTGAAGACTATGAATCTGAGGAATCTGAAAAAGAGGGAGGCAGTCTCCACAACACTATGGGGGACTCTGATTCTGAGGCTAATTATTACCATGATCCTAATGAAGACAAATTCAAGATGCTGGTGGATAGAATGGATGCTATGGAGTTGCAGAAGTCATCTGGGCTGGATTTTGAAGATTTGAGTCTGATATCTGGGGTTGTCATACCTATTGGTTTCAAGGTTCCTACCTTTGTTGTTTATGATGGGGTCTCTTGTCCCAAGCTGCATCTGAGGTCTTATGTCAGAAGAATTCAACCCCACACTGCTGATAAGAAGTTGTGGATCCATTTTTTCCAAGAGAGCTTATCTGGAGCTCAATTGGAGTGGTATTATCAATTGGAGAGTGTCAACATCAGGGATTGGAATGATCTTGCTGAAGCTTTCTATAAGCAGTATCAATACAATGCTGATTTAGCTCCCACTCGCATGCAGCTGCAAAGCATGTCTATGGGTGCCAAAGAAAGTTTCAAGGAGTATGCTCAGAAGTGGAGAGATTTAGCTGGAAGAGTTCAACCCCCTTTAACTGACAGGGAATTGGTTGATATGTTCATGTGTACGCTGAATGGTCCGTTTTACAGTCATCTCATTGGAAGCTCATCATCTGGCTTCACTGAGTTGATAATGACAGGAGAGTGAGTGGAAAATGGTATAAAGAATGGCAAGATCCAGGTGGGTACTTCTTCATCAGGTGCTGCAAAGAAGCCTCCCACTGGGAAGAAAGAATCCAATGCTGTTTATGGTCAACCTGATCGTAACAGAAGGCATCAGTCTGTGAGTGCAGTCCATATTTCAAATCCAACTCCTGCAACCACAGAACAGCCACAGGGCAACCAACAGAGGGCTATAAGGCAGTTCACGAAGATCAACATGTCAATGGCTCAGGAATTGCAACACTTGTTGAAGGATGAACTTATTACTCTGAAAGAGGCTCCTCAGAATCCTAATGTTACCTCACCCAGGTACAACCCCAATGCACGATGTGCATATCACTCAAACTGTCAGGGACATGATACTAATAACTGCTGGGTCTTGAAGAACAAAATTCAAGATATGATCGAGGCTGGGGAGATTGAGTTTGACCCTCCGGGTACTCCAAATGTGATTACTGCTCCCATGCCAAATCACGAGAAGACTGTCAATGCCATTGATGAAGATTTACATGTCTATTCAGTTGCAGAGTTGACCACACCATTGTCTGTTATCAAGAAAAAGTTAGTACAAGCTGGGATCTTCCCAGGTTGTCGTGAAGATTGCTTGTATTGTACCTATAAGCCGGATAGTTACTGGAGGTTGAGAGATGGAATTCAGCGTCTCATGGATAAGTATACCATAGTTTTTGAGAGGACTCCATCGTCTGTAGAAAGTATGGTGGATCATATTACTCAAGGTAGGAAGATTGAAGAGGTTGATATGGTTGATAGAGCACCAGTAAGGATCACTTCCAAAGGTCCTGTTAAAATCACTCATAAGGGTCCAATTATGATTACTGCTGAAGGCCCTGTGAAGGTTGTTGCTGAAGCCAAAGTGGCTCCTCTGGTCATTACCACTCCTGGCCCTATTCCGTATACGTCTGATAAAGTTGTGCCTTGGCATTATGGGTCTGATGTTTATATCCATGGTGTTAAGCAGGAACCCTTAGCTGATGTGCCTGTTGATGTTGATAATATTGCTGGATCTAGTAAGATCACACGTAGTGGAAGAGTCTTCTCACCTCCAGTTACTTCCAAGAATGCAGTCATTCCTGCTGCTACCTCCACTACTGACACTCGGGGCAAAGGTCCTGTTATTGAGCCTATACCTGCTGATGTGCCAGCTGCTGATGATCTCTCTAAGCAGATGGAAGAAGTATTGAAAATCATTCGCAAGAGTGATTATGACATTGTTGATCAGTTGGGGCATACTCCCTCTAAGATTTCTATGTTGTCCTTGTTGTTATGTTCTGAAGCTCATGCCAAAGCTTTGATTAAGTTTCTGAAGACTGCTCATGTACCCAATGCAATTTCTGTTGACCAGTTTGAGAATTGTGTTGCCCACCTGACTTATGATAATGGGTTAGGATTTTCTGATGCTGATTTGACCCCTGCCAAGAGGGATCATAACAGGGCCCTGCATATCTCAATTGAATGCAGGGGCACTACCCTGTCACATGTATTGATAGACAATGGTTCCTCTCTGAATGTGTTGCCCAAAGAAGTCCTGAGTAAGCTGAGTCCTGAAGATGCTGTGCTGAAGCCCAGTAATATAGTGGTGAAGGCTTTTGATGGTTCTAGAAGAGTGGTGCATGGAGAAATTGATCTCCCGATCAAAGTTGGTTCTCATATTTTTAATGCTACATTTTATGTGATGGATATTCGTCCTTCATACTCTTGTCTGCTTGGTCGTCCCTGGATCCATGGGGCAGGTGCTGTAACCTCTACATTACATCAGAAGCTAAGATATCCGGTAGAAGGAAAAGTTGTTACTGTCTATGGAGAGGAAGAATATTTTGTCAGCCATGTGAACACCTTCAAGTATCTGGAAATGGAAGGTGAATACATTGAAACTCCGTGTCAGACATTTGAAGTGGTTCCCTGGATTGTTAATGATTATGTAGCTCCTCCGGTTGTCAAGAAAGTTCCTGTGGTCACCAGAGTACCTCCAACAATGGCAATGGCCTCCCTTAAAGATGCTAGAGTTGTGGTGGATGAAGGTGGTTGTACTATTTGGGGTCAGCTTCCTGATATCCCATACAAGTCTGACAAGTTTGGTTTGGGTTTCACTGCAGAGTCCCAGAAGGCTGTTCGTCGTGCTCGTGCTGTTCGTATCACCAATCAAGGGGTTATGAAAGATCAGATCAATGTTGTGGGAGACTATGATTAAGACTACAACTTGGATGCTTGGATTTTTCCTACTGTGGGTGCTGGACTCAATAATTGGAAAGCTGAAGATGTTATCCCTATCTCATTTAGTCAGGAGTAAATACTATTACTGTGTTGTTGTTTTTTTAAGTTTGTAATTTCTGAACAATTAAAACTCTTAAGCCTTGTGCCTTACCCGGGGCACAATGGTGTGCTTGTTATGGGATGTCATTTCATTTGCATACTTCATTCAATAAAATCAGTGGACGTTTCGTTTTAGTAAATATTGTGTTCCTTGTCTTTCTTTTCTTTTATTTTTGCTTTATCAGCTATGTGTTTTTACACATACCCACATCACTAAAATGCAGATCCTCATCCACTCTGGATCATGTTGATAACAGTTTTACTATTGCCAATTATAATTTCGAGAATCCGATCTATCAAACTGAAGACGGAAATGAGGACGATTGTGAAGTACCTGTAGAGCTTGCTAGGTTGTTACAACAAGAAGAGAAAGCTATACAGCCACATGAAGAGCCAGTCGAAGTTGTGAATCTGGGAACTGAAGAAAACAGGAAAGAAGTCAAGATAGGGGCTGATTTAGAGGATAGTGTCAAGAGCAGGTTGATTCAGATGTTACGTGACTATGTGGAGATCTTTGCTTGGTCTTATGAAGATATGTCAGGGTTGGATACAGACATTGTGGTTCACCGTTTACCAGTAAAAGAAGATTGTCGTCCAAAGAAACAGAAGGTTCGTCGTATGCGTCCTGAGATGTCAGAAAAGATCAAAGCAGAGGTAATGAAACAGTTCAATGCAGGGTTCTTAGCTGTGACTTCTTATCCTCAGTGGGTTGCAAATGTGGTACCAGTTCCTAAGAAAGATGGTAAGGTACGTATGTGTGTAGACTACAGAGATCTGAACAAGGCTAGCCCTAAAGATGATTTTCCACTTCCTCATATTGATGTTCTGGTAGACAACACTGCTCAGCATAAAGTGTTCTCTTTCATGGATGGTTTCTCTGGTTACAATCAAATCAAGATGGCACCTGAAGATATGGAGAAGACAACATTTGTTACACAGTGGGGCACCTTTTGCTATAAAGTGATGCCATTTGGTTTGAAGAATGCAGGGGCAACATATCAGCGTGCTATGGTGGCTTTGTTTCATGATATGATTCATCATGAGATAGAGGTATATGTGGATGATATGATAGCCAGGTCCCAGAATGAAGAGCAACATCTTGATCATCTACATAAATTGTTTGAGAGGTTGAAGAAATACAAGTTGAGATTGAACCCAAGCAAGTGTATTTTTGGAGTTAGGTTTGGTAAGCTCCTGGGTTTCATAGTCAGTGGAAAAGGTATTGAAGTGGATCCTGCAAAAGTGAAAGCTATACGAGAGATGCCAGCTCCCCGTACTGAGAAGGAGGTTAGAGGTTTCTTGGGACGATTGAACTACATTGCAAGATTTATTTCCCAATTAACTGCCATCTGTGAGCCAATCTTCAAGTTGTTGAAGAAAGATCAGGTGATGGAATGGAATGATGAGTGTCAGACTGCCTTTGATGAAATCAAGAGATATCTGCTAGAACCTCCAATTTTGATGCCACCAGTTGATGGAAGACCCTTGATTATGTACTTAATAGTGTTAGACAACTCAATGGGGTGTGTCTTGGGGCAACATGACGAGTCTGGTCGAAAAGAGCAGGCAATATACTACCTTAGCAAAAAGTTTACCGACTGTGAAACAAGATACTCACTGCTCGAGAAAACTTGCTGCGCTTTGGCATGGGCTGCTCGCCGACTAAGACAGTATATGTTGACCCATACTACCTTGTTGATTTCAAAGATGGATCCAATAAAGTACATATTTGAGAAACCTGCTCTCTCCGGAAGAATTGCAAGATGGCAAATGATATTGACAGAATATGATATACAGTATACTACTCAGAAGGCCATCAAAGGAAGTGTTGTTGCTGATCATTTGGCTCATCAAGCAGTGGATGATTATCAGTCAATGAGTTTTGAGTTCCCTGATGAAGACATTATGAGTATTACCAAAGAACATGGACAATATGACGGACCTGAACAAGGATCCCGATGGACTATGGTTTTTGATGGTGCCTCTAATGCACTGGGTAATGGTGTTGGTGTTGTGATTAGTTCCCCTGAAGGTTTTCATACCCCGATTACTGCCAGACTTTGTTTCTATTGTACCAATAATATGGCTGAGTATGAGGCATGTATCCTGGGAATTAAAGCTGCTATTGATATGAAGATTCAGTTCCTTGATGTGTATGGAGATTCAGCCCTGGTAGTAAGTCAGATTAAAGGAGATTGGGATACCAAGCATGATAATCTCATTCCTTACAGAGAGCATGTGTTGTCTTTGATCCCACATTTTAAAGAGATTACCTTTGGACATATTCCACGAAGAGAGAATCAGTTGGCAGATGCTTTGGCTACCATGGCATCCATGTTTGAGATCAGTTGGGATGATGAAGCTCCCAAGATTACTATTGATAGATTTGAGAAGCCTGCATACTGCAATGAGATTGACACTAAAGGGGCAGAGAAGAAACCTTGGTTCTATGAAGTTAAAAGATATCTTGAAGCTCAAGAGTTCCCTGAAGGGGCATCTGTCAAAGATAGGAAATTTCTGAGAAGGTTTTCTGCTAAGTTCTTTTTGAGTAATGGGATTTTGTACAAGTGCAATCATGATTCAACTATGCTCCGTTGTGTGGATAAGAAGGAAGCAATGGAGATTATGGAAGATATGCATGATGGGATCTTTGGCACTCACTCTAGTGGACATACTATGGCAAAGAAGATATTGAGAGCAGGTTACTATTGGTCTACCATGGAAGCTGATTGTTATCAACACTCCAGAACATGTCACAAGTGTCAAATTTATGCTGATAAAGTCCATGTACCTCCATCACCATTGAATGTGTTGACTGCTCCTTGGCCCTTTGCCATGTGAGGCATTGATATGATTGGTGAGATCAAACCTACTGCTTCTAATGGGCATCGTTTCATCCTGGTTGCTATTGATTACTTCACGAAGTGGGTAGAGGCAGCTTCATTTGCATCTGTTACTAAGAATGTGGTGGCTCGATTCATTAAGAATAATCTCATATGTAGGTATGGCATCCCTGAAAGGATTATCACTGACAATGGCTCTAATCTGAACAACACTATGATTACTGATCTCTGCACGCAGTTCAAGATTAAGCATCACAACTCTTCTCCGTATCGTCCGAAGATGAATGGGGCAGTTGAAGCTGCTAATAAGAACATTAAGAAGATTGTACAAAAGATGACTGTTACCTACAAGGATTGGCATGAGATGTTACCATTTGCTCTTCATGGTTATCGTACTACAATACGTACTTCAACAGGGGCAACTCCATTCTCCTTAGTCTATGGTATGGAAGCAGTTCTGCCGATTGAAGTTCAGATTCCCTCCTTAAGAATTATGAAGGATGCAGGCTTGGATGAAGATGAGTGGATTTAGACTCGACTTGACCAGATAAATTTGATTGATGAGAAGAGGCTAGCAGCAGTTTGTCATGGCCAGATGTACCAGAAACGAATGATCAAAGCTTTTAACAAGAAGGTTAAGCCAAAGGTATATCAGGCTGGTGACTTGGTAATCAAGCGTATCATATTACCACAGGGTGATCCTAGGGGCAAGTGGACTCCAACATATGAAGGACCATTTGTAGTCAAGACAGTATTCTCAGGAGGTGCCATGATCCTTACTACTATGGATGGTGAAGATTTCCCACAACCTGTAAACGCAGACATAGTTAAAAAATACTACGCATAAAAAGAGACCCGCTAGGTTGACTGGCCTAGGCAAAAATAGGGGCATCCCGGCGAACCAAAAGGGTTTGGGCAAAAATTAGGGATATATATAAAAATATGTACACCCGGCAAGTCGAAAACCTGTAAAGGCGGCTTGGGCAAAAAAGGGTATCCCGGTGGATTGAAAACCTGAAAGGGCAATCCAGGCAAAAGTTAGGGATTAAAGCGTATGACTATGTCTCGTTTGGATCACCCATGAAACTGCAACCAGTTGTGTTACTTACTCAAGCTCGAACAGATAAAGCTCAATCCAATCGTTTCCGTCTCAACAGAAGAAGATGAGATACTTGAAGATAATGGCAATAGTAGAATTGAAACTCAATAGGATTATTTCCCACATAGCTGATTTTCATTGTTTTGTAAACATTTTTTTATGACAAAATCCTCTTACTAGGGTTTATGTCTCCTTGTACAAACTTACCCATGTATGGGTCACTTTTTGATATAAATAAATTCCATCTTTTGAATCCAGATTTACTTTTACCCTATTTACATAAGCGAAACGTCCATTGGTTGTGTTTGAATGTATGTATGCTTTTGAATATGATTGATGTTTACCAGAAATGCATGTATGCTTAATATGATTGATGTTTACCAGAAATGCATGAAAATGCAGTAATAGTATTTACTAAGGACAAACGAGGGAAGGATTTCAACGAAGCTTCGTCGGTTCATCTCTACAAAACAGTTACAAATCCTCAGTAGGGCAAATCCATCTTCATAAAGTTACATCTCCCCTGGAATTTATATCCATCTCTTTTATCCTCATACGGATATTCGGGAATTTACTTTCCAATAAGGGTACGACAAACGAAGGCGGGATGTTATATCTACCCTACTATCAAACGAAGACGAAGGTCATATACACCTTGCTATCCCCAGCAAACGGGAGGTTATATATACCTTGCTATCCCCAGCATACGGGAGGTTATATATACCTTACTATCCCCAGCAGACGGGAGGTTATGTATAATATATTATCAAACAAGACGGGAATGAGTTCCTCATATTCTTCAACAACGAATCGGGATTTATTTTCCCTGGCCAGCAGTTGTTATACGAAGATATCCAGACGCTTCAGGCAGCATCATGTCATACATACTTCATTTACATCATACCATACCATACATATACATAGATACATAATGCATTATTTAGGTGCATCATACTATACATACATACATAATGCATAAACTAATGCTACCATATAGAATGCTACCTTGTTTTCAGGTTAATTCTCCAGTAAACAAACTTCATCAACAACTTGTGACTATCAGGATTGCTTTATCCTCCTGAAAGCATATTAATACCTCAGGACTGCTTTATCCTCCTGACAGCTTCTTATACCTCAGGATTGCTTTATCCTCCTGAAAGCATATCATCTATCAGGATTGCTTTATCCTCCTGAAATCATATTATTACCTCAGGACTGCTTCATCCTCCTGATATCTATTATCATTACCTCAGGATTGCTTCATCCTCCTGAAAGCATATTATTACCTCAGGACTGCTTTATCCTCCTGACAGCTTCTTATACCTCAGGATTGCTTTATCCTCCTGAAAGCATATTAATACCTCAGGACTGCTTTATCCTCCTGACAGCTTCTTATACCTCAGGACTGCTTTATCCTCCTGAAAGTTATCATCACTACATCAGGACTGCTTCATCCTCCTGAAAACATATCACTACATCAGGATTGCTTCATCCTCCTGGAAGCATGTTATCTACATCAGGATTGCTTTATCTTCCTGAAAGTTATCATTACCTCAGGACTGCTTCATCCTCCTGAAAGCATATTATTACCTCAGGACTGCTTCATCCTCCTGAAAACTATCATCATTACCTCAGGACTGCTTCATCCTCCTGAAAGCATATTATTACCTCAGGATTGCTTTATCCTCCTGAAAACTATCATTATACCTCCATATTTTGGACTGCTTTATCCTCCAAGAAATGTATATAAAGAACTTTTCTCCAAGTGGCATCTTTAAGCCCACTCAAGCATATTCAACTAGTCACCTGTATCACTCTATGCACTGGTGAGTGCAAATTTTTGGGCTTTTGTGTTCAATCCCCTTCAACCTTCCAGGTTACGACTGGCAAACATACCAATCTAACCCCTCAGGTTTCAGAAAATTAAACAGGGGCAGCTGTTGCACCCCAAAATTTGCCCTCACAATACAAGACTTTGTGTGCTAAGAAGGTTCACAAGGTTCACAAAGATTCACAATGTTTACAAGACCTTTCATGAGGTTCATGAAGTCTACAAGTCACTTTATGAGGTTCACAAGGTTCACAAGATTCACAATGCTTACAAAGACCTTTCATGAGGTTCATGAAGTCTACAAGTCACTTTATGAGGTTCACAAGGTTCACAAGGTTCACAAGACCTCCCATGAGGTTCACAAGACATTTTATGATGGTTCACAAGGTTCACAAAGTTCACAATTGGTCAGAAGAGTTGACAGTTCCCTCAAACAATGCACCTCCTAAGCAGTGCATCCAAAACTAGGGTTTTGACTTTAATCAGGCTAAATGAACTTCCAAGACTTCAAGTGAGCTTCATAACATCTTATATGTGTGTAAGAACCCCCATGACAAGTTTCAAGACTTTTCTCAAAAGTTTGCTCAGTCAGATGATCAGATAAGTCAAAATCAGTCAAAGTAGTTAAAAAGTCAAACTGGGGTCAACTGTGGTCAAACCAAAGTCAAACTTCATGATTTTTACCAACATCAAGTATATGAAGTAAAATTCATCATTTGATCAAGGGTTGATCATGATTCATCAAGGAGATTTCAGATCATCAAGAATCAGGAGTTTCTAAATTAGGGTTTCCTCAGTAAAAGTCAACTGAACTTTGACCAGCCATAACTTTCACATGCTTCATCACCAAGTCTCCATCAAAAGCTAATTTTGAAGGAAATTGAATTATATACAACTTTGTGTCTCACAAGCCAAGCCCAAAAATGCTTCATTTGGAAGGTATGAGCTAAGACATTATAGGTCCTTTTGAAAGTCAACAAAAAGTCAACAACTTCAAAAGGGCATAACTTGAGATTGATAAATGATATGGACATGAGACCAGTGGGGTTGGTTAGAGGACTCTTCAAGCTTTCCAAAATGTCCAAGAACACCCTTATACCATTAAAATTGAGGGATATGTGCCCTTGCAAAGTTGGGAAATTTTTGGTTGGTTTATGAAGAAAATGGAGGTCTAAAACTAATTTCTTCTAAATGGGCCTGCCAAATAATGACCCAATCCACATCAAAACATCTTACACGAAATTAAATTGATTTATTCATAATTTTATTTATTTTGTTTTTATTTATTATGATTTTTTACATTTTAAATCATTTTAAATTCAAATAAAATATAAAATAATGAAAATTTAATTTGATTTGGTTTCTAGAAGGTCTTAAATTATATTTAGACTTGATTGATACAAGAGTAATGAGAATCATCCTAAAATAGCAATGTGAGATCAAGAATATTCAAGTTTTAAAGTCAATCTTTTTCAATCTTCAAATGATCCAAATATCCATCAAATTGGTGAAGTCTTTGACCTAATTCACTCACTCATATATAATGAACACTTAACAATCCACAAGCCACAAATTTGCAGCCTCCAAGAGTAAGTTTCACAAATCAAAAAACCATCCAAAAACTCAAATTCGGATTCATTCATACAAGGCATTAGAAGGTAATTTGAGGACACAGCTATGATCCTTGGACATCATTGAGTGAAAACCAATGCTTGGTTGCATCCAAAACCATTCACATAGCATAACCCGAATGCATCTTGTTCATCTTTAAAATTTTTTTCGATTTGAACTATTTATGCAATAACAATGAAATCTAACTGTATATTTGTGTTAGTGATGATGTATAGATGCTTTCTGGACAAAAAAACTTGAAGCTTCATGACCTAAATCGCAAACGGCCATTGTTAGGGTTTGGAACTTAGTTTTAGGGTTTCACGATTTAGACAATATAAATAAATTCTAACAATGTGGATTGATTGTATGAGTCATAAGGAACTCATTGGTATAAGCAATTTGAAGAAATTGTACTGTTTCGTTGGTCTTTGATTTTCGCAGGGTGTAGACATGGAAGAACACGCAGGAAATTTCGCAGCAAAAGTTATATGAAATTTCGCAGGTAAAAGGTAGAAGAAGAAGAAGCTGCGCGCGAATTCCATATTTGAAAATTGAACATGATATTTTTTTGTTTTGTTTTAATATTATTTCACCAAATGTTGGTTGGCTCAGTGGTAAGACGCGTGTGTATACTGCCTGCAAGCCTGGGTTCGAATCCTGGCTTTGTACAATTTTTTCTTATTTTTTCAGGTTAATCAGGAAGCTTAATATATTATGCATTATTGCCACTATACTATCAGACGCGCTCACCTAGCTGGGATGGTAATGTGTTTGTGTGATACTATGAAGGTCCTGGGTTCGAATCCCCCAGGCCTTTTGTTTTCTTGTTATTTTTTTAATTTTTCAGGATATAGAACAAAAACAATTTGACTCACTCTTCTTACACCAACGCCTGCGTGGCCCAGTGGTTGTGGTTGCTGGCATAGGTTCATGAGGGCAGGAGGTACTGGGTTCAAACCCCAGCCAGGTAAGTTTCAATTTTTTGTTTCTTTTTCTGTTTTATTTTGTTTAATTGATTTTGTTTAATTATTTTCTTATTATTAATAATCATGTATATACATATAATTAAATAATTCTACAATAACACATATATATATCCTATATTCTCTAAATTCTAAAATTGTTTTCTTAATTCAAAAATTAGTTTTTATTTATTTATTATGTATTTAGATTATAATATGTATATATTCATTAAATTAATTTTGTAAATAAAGTAAACCCTAATTATTTTCAAAACCCTAATTCTTTAATATTATTATTTGTATATTATATTTATAATGTAATTAAAATGTCTAATCCAATTTCTAATTAAATATATAAATTGCTTATAATTTAAATTGTTTGTACATAAAAATTAAAATTCTTAATTTATTTTCTATAATATGTAAATATTCTACAATTGTCTATACTTTAATTTTACTTGAAAATAATTTCTATTGTATGTTTAAAATTGCTAATTTAATTATGTTCACAATTAATTTTATAATTTATACTTAATTTAAAATTTTATAATTAATATAATTGTTCAAATTTTTCTACTAACCATTAAAATATTGTTTATTATAATACATTTGTTTATTTTTATTATTATTGTTATTATATGATTATTACTAACCCCATTTATTTTTAATTATTATTATTATTACTAACCCAATTAAATTGTTAATTTATTTTACTTATTATTTATATTTTGCTTATTTATTTATTTATTTATTTATTTTGCTATTTATTTAAATTGCTTTTATTATTATTGTAATTGCTCCTGGATGTAATTTTTTTTTTGTAATATTTAAATTATTTATTTTTTATGTCATGGTTAGTAATAGGGAGTGAAAACTATTTGTTATTTAAAATTGATTTAGATCACTTAATTCAAAAGATAAATATTAATATTGAACACTCACACACGTAAGTCGATCTTTGATCGCCATCTCACTTTCTAAGGCTACCTCTCATTGTTGCCTAATCAAAAGGTCAAGTAGGGTGTATAAAGCAAAAGTCCCTTCAAAGTAAAGTCATCTAGTCCCTTAATAACAAAAGATCAAGTCCCTTAATGGTTGCCTTCATAATGATCTTGTCCCTTTCGAATAATGATGACAGTCCCTCCAAAATGCTTAATACACCCTACAGTTGCCTTCATTAAATAGATGTCCCTTTACTTGTCCCACACATCCAAGGTAATGACTACCTATTCCTTAATAATAGGGATAGTCTTACCATTTAACGGACAAAGAACAGAAAGACTTAAACTTTAGGGTAGGTTCCTCATAGTTACTTGCTCACTATTCAAAATTTCTCAAATACTTCACAAATTTCAAACAATTTTCAAACACAAGTTTTTTACGCGTCCGTACATGGATCATTATAAAACTCTTAAGAAAATTTTTATTCACACACTTCACATTTCAAAAACATTTTAAAGTGAGCTAAGTAACTAAGAGCCCATGGATAACCATGGATGTAAAGGGTGCTAACACCTTCCCTTTACATAACCTACCCCCCGGACCCAAAAATCTTTTAAAAGGTCTTTCCTGTTCTTTTATGCCTTTCCTTTGGATAAAATAAAAGTCGGTGGCGACTCTTGCTATCCGCAACATTTAAACTAAAGTCAGTTCTCCCACCGTGTTACAAAGTGTTTACTCTTTTCAAAAACAAAAGATATGAGTGTTTGACAGTGTGTATAAATTAAAGATGCGGACGAGCATCCTTAGGACCATGATATGGACAACTATCGGTAGAAACAAACGCTGACACATGTTTAAGTACGATGATACGGACGAGTATCAATCAGTCGAACAAAAAGCACGAAAGAGTGTTGAATCTGCTAAGGAGTGATACATACAAGATATCGACGAGTATCAAAAGAATTCTGTATAAGTATGTATAAGTGTTTTGATCTGTTGGTGAAGTATGTGCAAGACACGGACGAGTGTTTGACTTATTAGGGAAGCATGACACAGACGAGTGTCAAAAGGAATACGTACAAGTTATGAACAAATATCTATACTTGAGAGTGCAAAGAGGATGCTTTGGCTTTTATCTGCACGGGATATGAGTTTCGTATATTCCTGATGAAATATTGATGGTATTTACAGGTGACTGGCTCGAACCTGGCTTATGATCATGCAAATGCTTGATTTTTGCCGTAATGCTTCGTATTAGACGGAATGTTACGCTTGTTTTGGTGAATATGATGTGAATGCTATGATTATGCAAAGGAGAGAAACTGATCCACGACTCGGATCCCGCGGGGATAAAGGTCTCTGGCTGATCTGTTTGGAGGAATAATCCAGCCGGGGGAAGAGATCATTGATGGATCTGTTCAGAGGGGTAACTCTGCTTGGGGAAATAGATCATTGGTAGATCTATCTGGAGGGAGAACTCCTTTAATGGGGATGTGTTTCAGGTATTTCTTTTTCGGGGAGGCATCTCTGTGGGGAATCAGTTCCATCAACTCTGCTGAGGATGAGAGAAATCTAGCATTATGGTGGGGAATAGGAAATTCCTTGACCATCTTGCTGTGGAATAAGCTGTTAGGCCCTGCTCGGGAGGTCCCGCTCGGGGAGGAGGTAACTTCTGGGAAGTAGTATGCTGTAATGCTTGATATGCCCCATGTTGCGAGAGATTGTTTGTCTTGAGTACCTGTAACATGTTAAGACAAAGGAAAACGCACAAGTGTCCCGAGGTATCCTTAACTAGATTCTGTCATAGGAGTTAGATTTACATGAGGGAAACATATTTACTGCAAGCATTTGTTAAAATGGCTCATATGTTTTATGCAAGTTTTGTATTACGAACATTGGACATTTTGCAAACGAAACAAAAATGTACAAAACAAGGTGTGACTGAAAACTCTGATTTTATTAATTTGTGTGCCCTGAATTGGCAACTACAGTCAAAAGAAGCGAATCCCCTGAAATGAGGAGATTGCTATAAATTGAGAAAATAAAAGTGTTGGGCAATGTTGAAGATGACGCTCCAGCGAGCTTCCTTTGCTATGATATGTATGACCTTGACGTTCTTCTTATCTTGCTTTCTGAAGAAGGCTGATTCTGACCGACGCTTTGTCCTTTCGAAGTTTGCCACGTTGTGAGTGATACAGACGAATTCAGAATGCAATTGTTCGCTTATTCCCTGATTTTGCGTGGATCGCCCTTTCGGGTTTTCAATCCACCGGGATACCCATTTTTGCCTGAGCTGTCCAATGCGGCTTTTCAACTCAGCGGGTGTACATTTTTTTCCCTTATTTTTGCCTGAGTCTTTTATTATGTTTTTGACTCGCCGGGATTCCCTATTTTTGCCCGGACTTACATAATGTTTTTATGTCCAGCGGGTAATTTTATGCGAAGTATTTTTTGACTGCATCTGAATTCATAGGAGACGGGAAGTCTTCACCATCCATGGTTGCGAGCATCGGTGCTCCACCCGAGAAGACTTTGGTTATGACGTAGGGACCTTCATAGTTTGGTGTCCACTTGTCCCTGTGGTCCGTATGAGGAGGAAGGATTCTTTTCAGAATGATTTCTCCCACTTGGTACTCCTGAGGTCTGACTTTCTGATCGAAGGCTCTCTTCATTCTCTTCTGATATAACTGCCCATGACAGATGGCTGCTAATCTTTTCTCTTTAATCAGATTCAATTGATTGTACCGAGACCGGATCCATTCTGCTTCATCCAGTTTTACATCCATCATTACCCGTAAGGAGGGTAGTTCAACTTCAACAGGTAGGACAACTTCCATACCATACACAAGTTGATAAGGCGTTTCCCCAGTAGATGTTCTGATTGAGGTTCGGTGCCCATGCAAGGCAAATGGTAGCATCTCATGTCAGTCTTTGTAGGTAACTACCATCTTCTGCACAATCTTTTTGATGTTCTTGTTAGCGGCCTCAACAACGTCATTCATCTTTGGCATGTAAGGAGAAGAGTTGTGATGTTGAATTTTGAAGTCCCGGCATAACTCAACCATCATTTTGTTGTTCAAATTGGAACCATTATCAGTAATGATTCCCTCGGGAACTCCATATCGATAGATGATATCCCTTTTCAGAAATCTGGCTACCACTTGTCTGGTGACATTGGCATACGAAGCTGCTTCAACCCATTTGGTGAAGTAATCAATGGCCACCAGGATGAATTTGTGACCATTTGAAATAGTCGGTTCAATCTTTCCAATCATGTCAATGCCCCACATAGCAAAGGGCCAAGGTGAAGACATCACGTTCAAAGGATTTGGAGGCACATGCACTTTATCTGCGTAGATCTGGCATTTGTGGCATTTTCTGGCATAAGTACAACAGTCTGCATCCATTGTGATCCAGTAGTAACCCGATTTTATCAATTTCTTTGCCATTGCATGTCCTCCAGCATGGTTACCGAAAGAACCTTCATGTACTTCGTGCATCAGCAGGTCTGCTTCTTTCTTGTCAACACATCTGAGAAGGACCATGTCGAAGTTTCGCTTGTATAATGAACCATCAGCATTGAGGAAGAAACTATCGGCCAACCTTCTTAATGTCTGCTTATCATTAGATGATGCCCCAGGTGGGTACGTCTGATTCTACAAGAAGCATTTGATGTCGTGGAACCAAGGTTTGTCATCACTAGCAATGTCCACAGAGAACACATATGTCGGTCGGTCTAGTCTGGACACCAAAATCCGAGGCACATAATTGGTAGCTTGAACTTTTATCATGGAGGAAATGGTAGTTAAAGCATCTGCAAACTGATTTTCGTCTCGAGGGATGTATTCAAGTTTGACTGTTGTGAAGAAAGTCAATAATCTCCTCGCATAGTCACGGTATGTGTAAACACCCCAAATTTTCCCTCACCCTTTATCACACCATGGCTTGTGATCTTTCATTTTTTATTTGACATAAGCATCACATCTCATATTGCATTTTTGCTTCACTGCATAAGTTCAAGTTCATCTACATCTAGGGTTTGTGATCTGAGCAATCCAAGAATCCATCTGAGCCATCCCAAAGGCCTCAAAGCTTTCCAAGAGGGTCCATGTGTGTTCTATCATCATATTATGTCCCTCAAATTTCATGAAAGTCAATAGATCACAAGAACTGGCAAGGCATGGAAGCAGAGCTAGGGTTTTCACTACACAGATGACCAAAATTAGGGTTTTGGTTTCAAAGGCATTAACTCCAAATTTTTGGGTCATTCTTGTTTCTATTGTTCTTAAGATGTTATAAGGATCATGTGTACCAAGTTTGATGAAGAAATTCATTGTGGAAGTCATATGTTCACTAGGTAACTTCTTAAGCAAGTTAAGTCAAAATCAGGGCATCTGAGGCCCCCAACAATGGAACCAAAGGGGTATTTTCATCAAATTTAAGTTCTATGATCTTTATTTGATCTTAGAAGAGGTTAGAATTTCACAATATTGAATAATTTTGAGCCATTTGCAAACTTGCCAAAAATGGAAATGACTTGTAATGGAAACTTTCCATTTTGGGAAAGTTTTTCACCCTCCTCTTTCTTAACCAAAAATGCTTCAAATGAAAAATTCTTGGTCATGAAAGTTGTAGATTAGGTCTTTCCCTTTTCAAAAAGTACAAGAACATGTCTTGATTCATCCTAGAACTCAAGATATGGCCTTTCAAAGTTGGCAAAAATCCTATAATTTTCAAGTATGCACCAAAGAGGGATTTTTGCAAATTCAAGTTCTAAGCCATTTCATGACCTCTAATTGACTTCTAAAAATCATACAAACATAGTGCAATGCATTTGGACCAGAATTGTGCCTTGCATCACAAGTTTCATTAAGCCATTTTCATTAAAATCTTCAAAGTTGGAAATTTGCAAAACCTATAGTATCTCTTCATCCAAGTGATCCAGCTGTATAAAAATGATCCAAGGGTCATCCATGAACTCAGCTGAGGCCAAGACACCCCTAAAGTCAGCTCTGAACCATGCCCATACCTCAAGTACACAATGTTGACATTTTTGCAACTTGGCCCATACCAATCACACTATGCCACCACCCACTTTCTGAGCACTCTCATTGGCCTGTACTAACCTTATAGACCTCATTTCACATAACACACAAGCCTGAAACATTCTACAAGTCAGATTAGTCAAAAATCCCCAAAACCTTCAAGCTTTCGAAACTCACTCCTCAACCACTCAAACTCAAAATTTCTTTCACCATTCAACTCCACATAACCTAAGGATCATTTCCCACCCCTTGCCATGGCCTGAAACAAGCCCAAACACAAACACGATTTCTGCAACTTCAGAAACAAAACCTTCAAACCAGCCATTGCAAGCTTGTTCCAAGCATCAAAGCATCCTCAGGAGGCCCATTGGAGTTGACTTGCACCAAAGAGAGGTCCAGAAAGCCCAGAATCAGAAAGCTCAACCTCAGGTATACCTCAAGAACAATTTTTCCAAAACTTGTTTTTCTAGTTACAATATGAATCTGTATGCTCCACTGATCATTGGGATGTGTTTAGTTTTGAAAATAATTGAGAAATGAGTATGCATGGTTGTTCTGAAATTTTTGACCTAAAAGAAATTTGTTTCGATTCATGCTAGTTTCTGAAAATAAATGATTTTTGGTGTTAGATTCTTGTTTAGTGATGTTCATAGATCATTTCTGGAGATTTTGGTGAAGTTTCATGGCCTGTGGTGGAAGTTGGGTTGAGGGATCACCGGAGAAGATGACCGGAGCTAGCTCCGGTCACCTGAAAATAATTAGGGTTAGTGATTAGGGTTAATTAGTCAGGTTTAAATTTGGACCCTTGGATCTTAGTTCCCGCGCGCATGTAAGGCCCAGATCAATCCACTTAACTTTAATTATAATTAATTAATTTAATCAGGATTATTTAATTTAAAGCAATCTCACCCACTCATCTGCGCGCGCAGTCAACTGGCATTTGAATCCTGGCCCTTAGATCGGCTTACTTTCATTTTATTTGAGTTTTAATTCATTTTTATCCATTTCCTTTGCATAATTAATTTAAAATACCAAAAAGCATCCAAAAAATATTTTCTTTTGCATTCTGTCTTTAAATATTTTTCTCATTCCAAAAATGATTTTTATTTTATTTTTTGCATTAAAAAAGTATTTTTAAAATATTTAAATGTTATTTGTAATTAATTAAAGTCTTTTAATTAATTAAAAATACATTTAGGTTTCTAAAAATCACCAAAAAAATCATAAATCATCCCAATGCATTTAGAAACATTTTCAAACTCTTCACACAAATTTCTTTTAGGTTTGGTCATAGTTTGTGAATTCTCTTTGAATTAAGGGTCATTAAAATCATATTTTTGAACCCTAACTTGAAAAAATCATTTTTGTCTAACCAAGAAGAGTTTGAAGATGATTAGTTTTGCATTGTGTTACATATTGCATGTAGTTTATAGGTCATTTATCTCATAAATTTATCTTGCATTTTTCCCTTTGAACAACCCAAAAACCCTAGAAAACTTAGGAAAATCATAACTTTTGATTGGTTAGGCTTCTGACTTTCTCCTTTGGGGTGTGACCTAGTATGGGATTAGGGTTTGTTTGAGCTTGATTTCAATTTTTTATCATGTCATATGCTTCTGTTTTGTCCATTTGCATCTCATACTTCCATATAACCCTAATTTCTCATGTTCATTTGCATTTACCTTGCATATGCATCCTTACATGAACTTGCCATGACATTTCTTGCATTCATAAGTCATCTTAGACATCTTAGGACATGTTAGAACCATGTTAGATCATTTCTTCATTCATTTGCCATGTTTTGCATTCATTTCATTTCATTAACTTTCATGTGTTTTCAAACTTCAAAACATGCTTCCATTTGCATCTCATCTTTGTATGATCACACATATGCACTTTGTATGCCTTTGCATCATCTCACATGACATTAACATTGCATAAACACTTCTGACTTTGGTCATTTCATCTCATATCATCTCATTTCATTTCATTTCCTTATGCTTTATACCTTATTGCATCCGTGCTAACACTTTCAGGTGGTAAGTCATTTTGAGAGGTGGATTTGCCTTCACCTCTCACTTTTTCTTATCTCTTTCATTTGCATCTTAATATGTCTTTGAATTGAACTTGTTCACTTATGTTCCATCCTTCTCACTTTCTCTCTTTCAAGTTACTTATCTTCTTCAAGAAGTAAGTAACTTGTTCTTCCTCCTCCTTCTCTTTTCATATGCTTCTTCCATTGGTGGCTTCCTTGAAGATCTTTATCAAGCCTTACAAACCATAGGAACATCCAAGCATGATAATAATTAGGGTTTTGATTAGTCCCCCTTAACTTTTTACCTTTGAGTCTCCTTGAGTCTCTCTTCTCATCTCAATAATCAGAGAATAAACTCTTAAAGTTTTAGGACTTTGGAATTAGGGTTATGCCTGCATCCTTCTCTTAGGATGGAGTGTATAACTTTAATCCTAAGTGTTAAACCTTTAATTTGTTTAAACCTCTTAATCAAATCACTTAATAATCATCAAGACTTTATCTTGTAGCTTGGGCCTTACATTAGGGTTCTAATTCATCCTTTATGGTTAAGAAGGACTAACCCTAGTGTTTAATGGACAAGTCCTCCTCAAGTTGTCTTACAAACCATAAAATCCATTTCTTAATCTCATCCCTTAATTAAAATCCACTTAATAAAGGCTTGTTAGCTAATGAATTTAATCCCTAACCATGGATTAAGTTGAGGTATCTTCCTCAGCTTAAGTGTTCTCATCTATTATCCTTCTATTAGGATGGTGTAATGAGTTCACTAATCTGTGATTAGAGATTAAACTCATTACTTAACACTAAACAAAAACCCAAAAACATCTAATTAATCACAAGTAGGTTAATGATCTTAATCCTACATCATCATGGCAATTAAGTTGAGATGCTTATCTCATACTTAAGTATTCTCATTATCCCTAATCAGGGAGGATATAATAAGTTTACAAGCCCTTGATTTAGGCTTAAGCTCATTAACTTATGCAAAACACCAAAAACAATAACAAAGCTGAAAACACAAAAACAAACAATAATCGTCTCCTTCGGGATTCTTTTCTCATCACACTCATTCACAAACGAGAACTTGTTTATTCTGTCTAATGCAAGACAGTTAGCACTCGAGCCAGACGAGTCATACACTTGAGCATAGACAAGTAAGCGGTTCACGGTCAATTTTATCTTTCAGTCTCTTTGAGTCGAACTACGGTGTTCTGACTTCCTCATTGCACGCGAGGATACGTAGGCATAACTTAACAGTTATCGAACAAAAGTCTCTATGTCTTCCCCTTCTTTCAGCATTCTTTTCTAAGCCTCAATTCCTGAGCATTCACCTTTTAGCACTGGCACTTGTATTTTCTTTTTCCAGCTTTTGCACACAGATAGCACATACACTTCCCCCCTTTAAACACAGTCTTTTAATCGTGGATCTCGTCGAGTACAATGGACAATCTGGGTGCTAATACCTTCCCAGGTTTTAACCAACCCCCTTTCTCAGTTTCTCTGGTTCGCAGCCGTCTTATCCATCTTTTTCTAGGTTTATGCAACATTACCTTTCCTTCGGGATAAAAATGCCTAGCTGGCGACTCTATTCACTTCACTTCATTTTCTCTTTTCGCCGATCGTTTGCGTCTGTACCCTGTCTGACCTTGGTATCTTTTTGGGAGCGACAGCTTGGCGACTCTGCTGGGGATGAGAGATCTTGAAACCAGGGTTTCTGGTTCTTTTTGTGGGTTTCTCCTAGCGCTTGTTTGACTTGTGTTTATGGGGGTGTTATGTGCTACTTGTGCTTATTTGTTTATTGCTTTGTTTATTGATTTCTGTGAAGCTTTATTTATTGCTTTCATTTACTGTTTATATATGCATTTCATACTGTTATCATCATACCATTTGTGTTGGATATCTTGTATGTTTTGGTGGGAGGGGATATTGAGTGATTAAGGTTCCATACCAGGGACCTGAGTGACACATAGGATAGAGTGGCTTCATATTCTTTCCCATTCCATTTCGGTCTGGTGCGGGAATATGAAACACGGTTCAGACATGGGTTTCTTCTTGAGAACTCTGTGCTATAGATTTCCTGTAGTACTAGGGCTATCTGGGAAGCCTGCTAAGTCTGGATGACCTTTTATAACCTTCAACATCTGATGTGAATTAGAGGAGGATCCTTTATTGTTATTGTAAACACTGTACCTCCGGGTTAGAAGTGTTTACACTTCTCATAACTGATACAAGTCTGAGGATCCTTGTTCTAGAACAATACATGTGAGGGGGTTGGAATGTTTACAGGTTTGCAGGAACCCTTGGCCTCATCATACCTTGTTACTATTTTTGTTAAGGTTGTATCAATTTGGACTGTTCTTGTGAAACCCTGGACTTGTGACTCTTTATTTGAGTCCCCCACCTGGTTACTGATTTTCTAAGCCTCCATCCGGACTTATGAACACATATGGACCCTATCAAGGCAGATAACAGATCCAGCACTTGATCACAAACCCTTTGCATATCATTCTGCATACATCATTTTGCATCATTTAACATTTATCTATTTGTTTTACAGGGTATCCACATCTTATCTTTGGTTTGGTTTTGACATGTTCTACTGCTCAGCTATCTGCATCAGCCTCTTCATCAGTTATCTTCATCATGGGATCTTCTTCAGCACTTTCTCCAGTTATCTTCATCAGTCTTCAGCAGTTGCCTTCATTAGTGGTTCCCCTCAGTCTTCTTCATCAGCATCCATTACCAGCATGGACACATCTAGGAAGAGCAACATCACCTATCATTTCTTTGAGTCCACTTTGACAGGCATCAGGCATATGCAGTCTCTCATCACTCCTGATAATGTCCCTTTATTTAGGGAACATTATGGTGGCATTTTGGACATGATCATGGACCTGGATGCCTCCCATAGGAGCATGATCCACACTTGTCTCTAGTTCTATGACCCTCCTCTCAGATGCTTCACTTTCCCAGATTTTCAGCTAGGACCATTGATGGAAGAGTTCTCCATGTTGTTAGGTGTCCCTATCAGGAGAGGGATTCCTTTCAACCCTGAGATAGTTGCTCCTAAGAATGAAGATATAGCTAAGGCTTTACACTTGGAGTCCACTCTCATTGATCAGAGCATGACCATTAAGGCTGGAATCGCAGGCCTTCACTTGGATTTCTTGGTTACTCAGGCCACCCTGCATGCTGCAGCAGGGAAGTGAGAAACTATTTGTGCTCTCCTAGCCCTCAGCATATATGGAGTTATCTTGTTTGCAGACGAGCTAAAGTTTGTAAGCAAGAGTGATATTCACATGTTCTTATTAAGGAACCCAGTCCCTACCTTGCTTGGAGACTTTTACTACTTAGTGCATCAAAGGAATGAGAAGCAAAGGGGAAGATTGGTCAGATGTTGTGCACCTCTCTTCTACTGTTGGTTGTTAAGGCACTTGCGAAAGTCAGACACTTTCTTGAATCCTCATCAGCCAAGGAACTGGGCTAAGAGAATGATTGCCCTTACATCAGAAGACATCAGATGGTGCACTCAGAGCACCAAGGGCAGAGATATCATCACTAGCTGTGGTCAGTATCCCAATGTACCCTTGATTGGAGTAAAAGGTTGCATCAACTACAACCCTTTCCTTTTCAAGAGGCAATTAGGGTATGCTTTGGTACATCCCCCAAGAGGGAAAGATTTGACAAAAACCCTCTATTGTGACATCCAGCACAACCTTGCTATTGTCAGACAGGCAGCCTGGGCCTGGGACAATATTCAGACTAAGGGGACAGCTATTCTTGGCAAGTGCAACAACATAGCCTCAGCTCAGTATCTTGACTGGTCTCGTGTCAGGGGACAGATCACCCAGATGCCATTCACCTTAGAGGATGTACCTGGACCATCAGCAGTGGAGCCTGCAGCTACTGTCAGTTTAGAGGAGTTTGAGAAATTGAAGGAAAGGAATACTCAGCTCTCTGAAGCTTTGAAGAAGACCCTCTGGGAGAGGAATGACAGTCGTCTGGATAATGAAAGGTTAGAGAAGCTCCGGATTGAGCACTTAACCAAGATTGAGAAAACAGATGACTACATCAGAAAGGCTAGAGCAGGAGAGTTAGTGCTGAAGAATGCTTGCAAGGAAGCTAAGACTCAGAAGGCCAGAGCTGAGCGTTACTTAGAAGAGAGTCGGGCTAGGTGGATCAGGATCACTAAGGCTCGTGCACAGGAGGATCAAAGGACTCAGGCTAGGATAGAGCAGTTGGAAGCCAATGAAAAGAAGAGTCAATAGGCCTTGTTAGCAGCACAGAAAGAAATCACTGAGTTAAAGCTCTGGGCGGGGTTGAAGAGATCAAAGGACCAGGACAAGCATAAGAAGTTGACCAGTGCCATTACCACCAGGAACCTTCTTATCAGGACCATCACAGAACACCCAGTTGGCCCAGTGACTGAGGCTCTCCTGAAGGAAGTTAGAGAAGATGACTTTGGACTAGATGTTTGATTTCCTTGTACTTGTATTTCCTTTTGTTTGTACTTTTGATTTTTTTTGTTTTATTTTAACCCACCATGGGAAATTTGTTGTAATCAAACTATGTATCTTCACTCTTTGTAATATATGGTTTGTTTTACTTCATGAGCTTTATCTCTCTGCAACATCATCATTTCCTCGAGGTCTGGAAGGTCAAAACCAAAGAACCAAATCGGATACCCTTGAAAGACAAATAGGCATCCTGCATTGCATACTAACATCATCTCTTTGTTTTGTAGGTTTTTGTTTTTGTTGTTTCTCACTTTGTTGTGATTTCAGGAAACATTGCTCGTAGAAGAGCGTTCCCTGTCAATAGAGTGCACCGGTATCCGACAAGAAACAACCTTCCGGGATTACAAATGGATTGGGTTCAACAAGACTTGACTGAAGTGAGAGCCCAAATGGACAATGAGAGGACAGAGATGAGGGCCCAAATGAATCAATTCATGGCAGTGATGACTGGTTTGGCTCAGAGCTAGGAAAGACTGAGAGATTAGTCGAGCGGCAAACTCCCGAGGAAAACCATCCAAGTACAGGGGGTACCAGCAACAACGATCATGTACAGCCTCGTACTGATCCCCCCAAATTTTGGACCTCATCTGATCCTAGACATCAATGCTATAAGAAACACCCAAGGTAACACCAGAGGGAGGGCCTTGCAGGAGGACCCTCAGGAAGAGCAATTTATTGTGGTTGGGGATGGAGACGAAGTTTACGATCGTCGATTGGATGAAATAGCAGAAAAGATAAGGTCTCTTGAACCCAAAACTCTATGGGTTTTGATGTCATGGACATGGGATTAGTGGAGGGGGTTAGAATTCCTCATAAGTTCAAACCTCCCTGTTTTGAAAGATACAATGGCACATCCTGCCCACGTACCCATCTCCAATCTTTCCTGGGGAGATTGAAAGCCTACACCATGGATGAGAAACTGTGGATGTTTTACTTTGAGGATAGCTTGACAGGGGCATCCCCGGAATGGTACTCCCACTTGACCAGGGCCACAGTAAGGAATTGGAAAGACTTGGCAGAAGCTTTCATTCGTCAATATCAATATAATTTGGATATGGCTCCAAATAGAACCCTTCTGATGGGAATGTCACAATCTTCCCAAGAAAGCTTTAGAGAGTACGCCCAAAGGTAGAGGCAATTGGCTGCTGCCGTTCAACCCCCGATGTCAGAAAGGGAGATGGCAGATATGTTCATGAACACTCTCCAAGGTACTTATATTGACAGATTGGCCGCATTTTCTTCCACCAGCTTTGCAGACGTGGTTATAGCCGGGGAAAGAGTTGAGAGCTTACTAAAAATGGGAAAGATTTCTGACAACAGTGCCAGTTCAAGCAATGCAAGGAAGCCATTTGTAGGGCCCCGCAGATCCGGTGAAACAAACTCTGTACATGTGGGAAGAGGTAGACCCCAGTATCTGCCAAGATCAGTTGCCGCCGTCACCATTCCTACTCCACCTCCTCAATACACTCAACAACCACGACACTTTCCTCAACAGCCACAGTTCCCTCAACAATGATCCTACAACAACAATAACAACAACCAACAACAACGCCCTTTTCAGCAGTGGCCATCTCAGATCAACAGGGTGATTGACCCTATTCCAATGTCATATGCCACATTGCTGCCACAACTCCTAAAGCTCAATCTTATCGAGTTAAGGACATTGGCTCCACCAGATCCTCAGAACCTTCCGAGAAATTACGACGTCAACGCTAGGTGTGCTTTTCATTCTAATGCACCTGGTCACTCCACAGAAAAGTGCAGGGCTCTGCACATGAAGGTCCAGGATCTGGTAGATTCAAAGGCCCTGAATTTTGCACCACCTCCCAATGTCACGAAAAATCCTATGCCCAGCCATGGTGGGCCAAGGATTAATGCAATAGGGGAAGGCTCACCCATGAGTTTGATTGAAGATATTACAATTAATCAGACACCTCTGGCAAAGGTTAAAGCTCAGCTTTTGAAATGCCACGTGTTTCCAGGCTGTGAGGCCTGTTGTGAATCTTGCAAGGTTTCTGTGAATGGGTGTGCGAGCTTGAGGAATGGCATCAATGGCTTGATCAAAAAAGGTATTCTGCAAATAACAATAACAGCTTCTACAACACCAGCAACTCCTTTTTCAACAACAAGTATTTCTCCTACAACTGCAAAGACAATTGTTCCTACAGACCCGTCTACAAAATCAGCAACCACCTCTTCCATCACTTTAACAAACAACAGTTCCATTGCATCTACTTCTACAACTACAGCAACCACCAACAACGACGTCTCCATGGTTACCATCTATTATGACCCTACAACGGTCCCAGACTCCAGCAACTTTCAACAACAATCTCAGCAATAGTTTCAGCAACAACCAAGCTTCAATTTATCACCACCAACATCCACCAGAGGTCCTGTCACCATTTTCTATGATCCACAAACAATAATGGTTCCAACCTCTACTGCAGTAAGCCCAGTCACCATCATGGTGCCAGGGCCCATTCCGTATGACAAAGACAATGTTGTACCATGGCATTATGGTGCAGACCTTTACTGCAACGGAGAAAAAGTCCTTCTTGATTCTTCAGTTCCTACCTCACAAGTGGATAATGTCGGGGGAGGCGGAGGCTTCACCCGAAGCGGACGCCTCTTTGTGTCAAAAGCTCCAATGACCAATACTGAGGCAGAGGTTGCTGCCAAAGCCAAAGGGAAAAGTGTGGCACCTGAAGAACCTGCATCAAAAGAAACTCATAAATCATCCTTTGATCAGGATGTGTATGAATTTATGAGGATAATTAAAAGAAGTGACTACAAAGTTGTGGATCAGCTCCACTATACTTCTTCCAAGATCTCCATCTTATCCCTGTTGTTGTGTTCCGAAGCTCATCGGGATGCACTACTCAAAGTCTTGCACGCTGCCTACGTGCCAGAGGAGATCACAATGAATCAGCTTGAGACAGTAGTGTCCAATGTTAATACTAACCATGGGCTAGGTTTCACCAATGCTGACTTAACAACGGAAGGACAACACCACAACAAAGCTTTACACATCACCCTAGAGTGTAAAGGGGATGTGCTCTCTCATGTTCTTGTTGACACTGGGTCCTCACTCAATGTCTTGCCAAAAAACGCTCTTGTCAAGCTCGAATATGATGGAATAGCTCTCCGACCAAGCAATCTGGTGGTCAGGGCTTTTGATGGCTCCAAGAGGTCTGTTCTTGGAGAGGTGGAGCTGCCTGTGATAATCGGTCCGCAGGTCTTTCAGACTACTCTCTATGTAATAGACATACAGCCGGCCTACAGCTGTTTGTTGGGTCGACCATGAATTCACGCTGCTGGTGCAGTTACGTCGACCTTTCACCAGAAATTGAAATATGAGTGGGAAGGGCAGATGATCACCATCTATGGTGAAGAGGACATCTTTGTTACAAACCATTCCGACAAGATCAAACAGAGGCTGCTAAAGAGCCCAAGTTCATCAGTGGGGGATGCTCACCCCAGATGCTGTTAACAACCTAGAAGACGAGGCGGAAAGCGACCTCAACCTGGAGAGCTGGATACGTCCAAGGATCCCGGGTCACCAAGTCCTTAACTGGTCTTCCCAGGAAATTATAAGGGTTACTCCTGCAGATTAATTATTATTTCCTGCTTTTTTCAGCATGCATCAAGTCCTGTATCTTGCCCAAGGTGTCAGGACTCATTTTGTAATAGGGCCATATTGTAATTCTGTGCAAATGGATTATCAATGAATATCAGACATCTTTTGCAAACAAGTCTCTTTTTCGCTCACTGTCTTTTCATTTTTCACTTTTGTACAAAACAATAAAATGGCAATGTTTTCAAAATACTAACTTCATTTTACATTTTTTCTAAACAAAATTAAAATTGATCACTAAAACGAACAAATCTCAACCCTTGCAGCAATTATCCTCCAGATTGCACCGACAACAGCACTGCTATGACCTTGTATGACTTCGACAATCCAATTAATCAAACTGATGAAGGGGTTGAAGAAGACTATGAGTTACCTGAAGAGTTAGCCAGGTTGTTGAGGCAAGAAGAGAAAGTGATCACTCCTCATCAAGAGGAGGTTGAGACAGTTAATCTTGGTACCGAAGAGGATTTGAAAGAAGTAAAGATTGGGGTCAGTCTGCAGGTTTCAGTAAAAGAACAGCTCATTGACATGCTTTGAGAATACGTCGACGTCTTTGCTTGGTCCTATCAAGACATGCCAGGTCTAGATACGGACATTGTTATGCACAAGTTGCCCTTGAAAGAAGATTGCCCTCCAGTGAAGCAAAAGTTACGCCGTACTCGCCTAGATATGGCCATGAAGATTAAGGAAGAGGTACAAAAACAGTGGGACGCCAGTTTCCTTGCTGTAACTAGTTACCCATCGTGGGTTGCTAACATTGTACCATTGCCTAAGAAGGATGGCAAAGTACATATGTGTGTGGATTACCGGGATCTGAACAGAGCTAGCCCGAAGGATGACTTCCCATTACATCACATTGATGTATTGGTCGACAACACAACTCAGTTCTCGGTGTTTTCTTTCATGGATGGTTTTTTTGGGTATAATCAGATCAAAATGTCACCCGAAGACATGGAGAAAACAACCTTCATCACACCTTGGGGCACATTTTGTTACAAGGTAATGCCATTTGGACTGAAGAATGTCGGTGCGACTTATCAACGGACTATGGTAACGTTATTCCACGACATGATCCACAAAGAAATTGAATGCTACGTGGATGATATGATTGCCAAGTCCCTTACTGAAGAAGACCATCTGGTAAATCTGCTGAAGTTGTTCAAGCGTCTGAGAAAGTATCAGCTGAAGCTAAACCCCGACAAATGCACATTCGGGGTACGTTCTGGTAAGTTGCTGGGATTTATCGTAAGTGAAAAGGGAATTGAGGTTGATCCTGACAAAGTCAAAGCCATTCAGGAGATGCCTGCACCTAGGACTGAAAAGGAAGTTTGGGGGTTCTTAGGTAGATTGAACTACATATCAAGGTTCATATTTCATCTTATTGCAACCTGTGAGCCCCTGTTCAAATTGTTAATAAAGGAACAAACGGTCAGGTGGAACGAAGATTGTCAGAAGGCTTTTGACAAAATCAAGGAGTACTTACAAGAGCCTCCAATTCTCATGCCTCCGATTGAAGGAAGACCTCTAATAATGTACCTGACAGTATTAGAAGGATCAATGGGGTGTGTGTTGGGCCAGCATGACGAGTCTGGTCAAAAAGAGTATGCAATATACTACCTAAGCAAAACGTTTACCGACTGTGAACAACGTTATTCACTGCTCGAGAAAACTTGTTGTGCTTTAGCGTGGGCTGCTCGCCGACTAAGACAGTATATGCTGACTCACACTACTTTATTGATCTAAAAAATGGACCCAGTCAAGTACATATTTGAGAAGCCAGCACTTACCGGAAGGGTTGCAAGATGGAAAATGATTCTGACAGAGTATGACATTCAGTACACATCTCAAAAGGCCATCAAGGCCAGTGTATTGTCTGACTATCTAGCTGAGCAACCCATTGATGATTACCAGCCCATGAGATTTGACTTCCCTGATGAAGACATCATGTACCTGAAAGCAAAAGATCATGAAGAGCCTGTTCACACTGAAGGGCCTGACCCAGAAGAAGAATGGACAATGATGTTTGATGGGGTTGTTAATATGAATGGTCGTGGGGTTGGTGCAGTGCTCATTACACCTAAAGGAGTTCATATGCCTTTCTCGGCAAAACTCACTTTTGCCTGCACTAACAACGAAGTTGAATATGAAGCATGTATCATGGGTCTTAAGGAAGCCATTGACCTCAAGATCAAGACATTGAATGTATTTGGAGATTCAACTCTGGTAATCAATCAAACCAATGGCAAATGGTACACTCACCAAGAGCACCTGATCCCATACCGCGACTACACGAGGAGATTATTGACTTTCTTCACAACAGTCAAACTTGAGTATATCCCTCGAGACAAAAATCAGTTTGCGGGTGCTTTAGCTACCATTTCCTCCATGATCAAGGTTCAAACTACAAATTATGTGCCTCGGATTTCGGTATACAGACTAGATCGACCAGCATATGTATTCTCTATGGACATTGCTAAAGATGACAAGCCTTGGTTCCATGACATCAAAAGCTTCTTAGAGGATCAAGCATACCCACCTGGGGCAACATCCAATGATAAGAAGACATTAAGAAGGTTGGACATTAGTTTCTTCCTTAATGCTGATGGTTCATTATACAAGCGAAACTTTGACATGGTGCTACTCAAATGTGTTGATAAGAGAGAAGCAGACATGCTGATGCACGAGGTGCATGAAGGATCTTTCGGTACCCATGAATGAGGACATGCAATGGCTAAGAAATTGTTAAGATCAGGTTACTACTTGTCGCTCCCTGGATTCCCATCCTGGTACAAACGCGAAAGTGGCGCAGAAAAAGGTAGAGTCGCCAGCCAGGAGTTTTTATCCCGAAGGAACGGGAATGGTAATGCTGCACAAACCAGAAGAAAAGAAGAGGAAGGACACGGGTCTTGCGAACCAAAGAGACTGAGTTTGGGAGTCGGTTACGACCTGGGAAGGTATTAGCACCCAGATCGTCCGCCGTACCCGACGGGATCCACGCTTGCAAAGAAATCTGTTTCAAAGGGTGAAGAAATGAAAGCTGCTGCAAAGAAAAGGAATTGAACTGGATAAAAGAAAAACAGAAGGGAACTGAAAAAGAAATGAAAAGGAAAAATGTAGGGAAAATAAATATTGTGCTCGAACGGGCCCTACCCCGCTGCCTACGTACCTCATCTGGACAATGAGGATCAGAGTCGCCGTAGTTCCCCTAACTAGGGGTGGAAAAAATTGCTTGTATCTTAAGGCTTGAACTGCCTATGTCAATGCTCAGGTGTTGCAGGCTCGGACGACGAGTGCGTTACCGTCTTGCAAAATGACAAGTAGAAGCAAGTTCGTACGTAAGGAGCGAGGGAGATGAGAAAAGAATTCCCGAAGGAGAGACGCTTATTGTTTGTTTGTGTTTTTTAGAAGCTTTTATTGGTGTGGCACAAGGAAGTGAACTCAAGCTCCTTTCCATGGAATGTGTACTTGCTAATACATTCCAAGATGGAATAATAGAACAAGCACACACAAGTAAGGAGAAGATCCCCAAAACTTGATTCCAGAGATTAGGGCCTAAGCTCACATGAAGAGGTGTTTTTTATGATTTTCTTGATGAAGATGGTTTCATGATCAGACTTGTGCATCATGATAGACAAGCTTGTACTATCCCAAGATGGGAAGACTACAAGTGCCCCATGGAATAGGGCTATTGCACAGGAGACCACTTCAATCCTTATTAAGGTGTTTTTTAGGTTTTTGTTTGAAGATGAGAAGAGAAAAGAACCAAAGATCTTAAAGGTAAAATCTAATGGGGACTAACAAATCCTAATGTTATCATGCATGGATGAACCTAGGTTAGTGAGGCTTCAACTATCCTAATGAAGAAAGAGATAAGGAAAGAAGAAAGAAGAAGGAAAAAAGATAGAAGAGAAAGCCTAAGCACATCAAACACAAATGAGAAAGCATAATGGAAGAAGAAGAGAAAAGAGTTGGAGATATGGGAATCTCATCCACACCTCTCACTTACCAAAGCCCCTGAAATGGTTAAAAGCATAAACAAGTAGCAAGACAAAAGCAAGTAAGACCAAATGAGATACAAATGAACAAAAGATCAAGCCAAGACATCACAACCAGAATTGAAACTTCAATCTCAAAGACCAAGATCCAGCATACATCATAGGATGAAAAAGTGGATCAAGCAACTCAACATAAAGCATTACAAATCACCATGACAAAACAAAACATTTATGAGATAGCACAAAGCATACAAAGTAAAAAAAACATCATACACTTCAAGATCAGAACCCTAACATGCCAAGAATGTGCCTAAGTAACACAAGAGATCAAGAAAAGAAGCATACAAGTTTAAACATTGTCAACGTGAGAAACATATAAGCATAAAAAGTGAAGTGAACATGTACATAAGTGAATAAACTTCAAAGGCAAGCAACTGCAAAACTTCTCCAAGCACAAACACCAATACCAAGACCATGGAGATATCCTCATCCTAAAAGAGCTCTAAACAACCTAAGGGAGTTGGCACAAGTGCCCTCCTAGCCTAAAGACTAAGCATATGACCAAAAAGGATGCAAAAAGAGAGAAGCAAACAATAAAATTCACATTAAATCAAGAGTTCATCCAAAAATTCCACAAATTTGCACAAAGGCTCTACAAACATCTAATATTAACATGCCAAAAGGATAGGATCAAAATCAGAAGCAAAGTGGGTTAAAGGGATGCCTAAACATGGATTAGGGTTATAAGACTTCACACACAAGTTAAAGACCAAAAAGGATCAAGCAAACTTCTAAAAATCGGTATAAAAATCAACAACAAACTACATCTCAATATGAATCCAGTGCAAAAAGAATCAATTCAAAATTCCCAAGGATGATCAAGATATGAAATTCACAAGTCAGCATGTATTAAAAATGAATTAAAAACAATTAATAAAAGCAACAATTAATTCCAGCTTGGAAAATAAAAATAAATGAAAAATAAAAATATTAAAAATTAAAGAAAACTCAAAATAACATTCATGAATTTTTTTGGAATTTTTATGAACCTTTAACTATTTTAATTAATTAAAAAGCAAACTGAAATAAATATGAAAATAAAAATAAAAGAAATGATCCAGGGGTGCAGTCAGCAAGATAATTTAGTTCAATTTGTTTGGGCTTAACAGAACAGGGGGTACGAATAGTAGGAGAGGCCCAAGGGTATCAGCACATGCACACATTATTTATGGTGGAAATTCATAAAAAATCAGGGAAATAAACAACCAATGGATCAAACGTGCGTATGAGATGCAGTCAACAGGATCAAACAAAATCACACAAGTCAACAATCAAAAGGGTTTGCGCGTGGGTACACAATAGCTATGGTGTATGCATCACATTTGGCATTATTCAGACTTTATAAAACACGTGAGAGGGAGTCCCTCCAATTAATGTGCTGGCAACATCTCCTTCGTCCAGATCCAAATATCCAAGGGTGGAGAAGTTATCTTCCTCATTCAAATCTCCAGAATCCGGTGACGGAGCCCTATCTCCGGTCACCGGAAAACTCATAGCCAAGAACAAACGTGCACAAACATGAGTCATAATCTCCAGATCAATCAATTAGGACATGCTGATTTCAAATATGAACTTAGATTTCTCATAAGATCAACACACAAACCGGATCGAAGCAAAACAAAACCATACATCAAACTTTGAATCCACACATCTCACTCAATAATCAACCAAATTCAAATTTAAAAAGCTCAGTGTAACTAGCAACACTCACAGATCATAATGCACACAATCAAAACAAGTTATAGATCCATGGATTTCAGCTCATACCTGAACCTGAAGAGTTTGAGAATCACCAAGATAGAGCTCCAAACACTGCAGATCAATGCCTCTTAACCTCTCCTTGCAAAATAAATGCAAAAGAGAGCCTGAATTCCTCTGGATCTTTGAACTCGAAAGCAACTGCACCAATCTTGCAATATGTGAAATCCTTGGATTCAGCTTAAATTGAGGGTGGATCTTGACTCCTTACACTTCACTGATCATGAATATGCCATTGGTTTTCGCAGAGAGTGAGTGTGTGATGAGATTCGAAGGAATATGCTTGAAGTGCAAAAACTTTGGAATGATGAAATGGTGGTGCCTCCGGAGCAAATGAAACCCTAGATGCTTTATAAATGATGTCAATGATTCATGCTGAAGAAATGGGAGAGAATGCACGTGAGGAATGGGTGGGAGGATGATTTTGCAAAAAATGCAAGAGTGGTGTGAAGTGGTGATTCACTCGTGCTATGCATTCTTTTCTTGCACATGTTCAACTCTCATCCAGCCCTTGATCCATAAGTGAAACCATCCTGGCCCTTGGATATGAGAGTCATGCTTTGTGAATGATCATGCACTTTTGCATTTAGTGAAATATCTTGCACCTCATGCACGAGTTTGGTGAGATTTCTTGAGCCAAATGACTTTCATGCCATGTATTGTGATATAGTGACTCAAATTTATCCATAGGTTGGCTTGAAAATGAATTAAGTGAGTTTTTGCAAATGGTGTAAACTTGGAAATATGGTGAAACCCTAAAAATGGATGAATTTCGATTGGCCATAACTTCCAAACCATGAGGGCTATGAACATGTTCTTGTACTTTCTGAAAATGGGAGACCATACCCTACAACTTTCATGTTTGATGGAAGTTCATTTGAGGTCATCTTCATCATGAAAGAAAGCTTTGAAAATTAGGGCAAAACTTGCCAAAAATGGAAACTTTCATTACAAGCCATGTGCCAAAAATGGAAAGTTCTTCAAAACCCCTTGATTCTTGATTTTTGACTTTTCCAAACCTCTTATAAGGCCTTAAGGACATCCCTTGACTTGAAAAATGGGATTGGGCCCCTTGAATTCTCACAGTTGACTTTTAAATTGCACAGTTGACCAATTCCTTCTCATGCAAGCAACTGGTGAAATAACTGCCTTCCATAAGGAATTTTCTCACCAAATTTAATCCATAGGAACCTCTTATCATATGAAGGACTTTGCCCACATGAAATGGCCAAAGTCACAAAGAATCCCTGCTTGAGAGTGAAACCCTAATTTGGGAACCATTGTGTAGGAGCTTGCCCTAGCTTGGATTCTCTGATGATCTCCCAACCTTCTGGGCTCTTGTAAAGGATCTTGAGCTTGTGAATGTCATGTAGACTCTTCATGGGACTTGGACAAGTCTACTCGTCCTCTTGCTTTAGCTTGTAAGGCCTTAAATACACCAATAGTTGATCATATGCCCAATGCTAGAACATGAGAGAGTTATGCTTTATTTTTCTATGCAAAGATGCCAAGGATATGACATGCTTATGATGATTATGATATGATGATGATGCTAAAATGAAGAGGGAAAATTTGGGGTGTTACACTACTGGATCACAATGGATGCAGACTGTTATGCCTATGCCAGAAGATGTCACAAGTGCCAGATCTACGCAGATAAAGTGCATGTGCCTCCGAACCCTTTGAACGTGATGTCTTCACCTTGGACCTTTTCCATGTGGGGCATTGACATGATTGGAAAGATCGAACCAACTTCTTCAAATGGCCACAGATTCATCCTAGTAGCCATTGATTATTTCACCAAATGGGTTGAAGCAGCTTGGTATGCAAACGTCACCAGACAAGTGGTAGCCAGATTCCTAAAAAGAGACATCATCTATCGATATGGAGTACCCGAGCGAATCGTTACTGACAATGGTTCCAATTTGAACAACAAAATGATGGCAGAACTGTGTCGGGACTTCAAAATCCAGCATCATAACTCTTCTCCTTACAGGCAAAAAATGAATGGCGTTGTTGAGGCAGCTAACAAAAACATCAAGAAGATTATGCAGAAGATGGTGGTTACTTACAAAGACTGGCATGAAATGCTACCATTTGCCTTGCATGGGTACCGAACCTCAATCAGAACGTCTACTGGGGCAACACCTTATCGGCTTGTGTATGGTATGGAGGCAGTCCTACCTGTTGAAGTTGAGCTACCCTCCTTACGAGTACTGATGGATGTAAAGCTGAATGAAGCAGAATGGGTCCGATCTCGGTACAATCAACTGAATCTAATCGAAGAAAAGAGATTAGCTGCAATCTGTCATGGGCAGTTATATCAGAAAAGGATGAAGAAAGCCTTCGATCAGAAAGTCAGGCTTCGGGAATACCAAGTGGGAGATCTTGTGCTGAAAAGACTTCTTCCTCCTCATACAGACCACGGGGGCAAGTGGACTCCAAACTACGATGGTTCGTTCATAGTAAAGAAGGTTTTCTTTGGTGGAGCTCTGATGCTCACTACTATGGATGGTGAAGATTTCTTATCCCCTGTGAATTCAGATGCAGTTAAAAAATACTTCGCATAAAATGACCCGCTGGACATAAAAACAGAATGTAAGCCCAGGCAAAAATAGGGCATCCTGGCGAGTCAAAAACAGAATAAAAGACTCGGGCAAAAATAAGGGAAAATTGAAAAAAAATGTACACCCGCTGAGTTGAAAAGCCGCATTGGACAGCTCAGGCAAAAATGGGTATCCTGGTGGATTGAAAACCCGAAAGGGCGATCCACGCAAAATCAGGGAATAAGCGAACAACTGCATTCTGAATTCGTCTGTATCGTTCATAACATGACAAATTTCGAAAGGGTAAAGCATCAGTCAGAATCAACCTTCTTCAGAAAGCAAGATGAGAGGAACGACAAAGTCATACAGGTCATAGCAAAGGCAGAACACTGGAGCATCGTCAACATTGCCAGCACTTTTGTTTTTCTCAATTTATAGCGATCTCCTCATTCCATGGGATTTGTTTCTTTGTATTTGCCAATTCAGGGCACCCAAAATCAATAAAATCAGAATTTTCAGACACACCTCGTTTTTGTACATTTTTGTTTCGTTTGCAAAATGTCAAATATTCATGATACAGTACTTGCATAAAACAAATGAGCCATCTTTAATAATGAATGCTTGCAGGAAATATATTTTTACTTTCAGGAAAGTCTAACTCCTATGACAGAATCTGATAAGGGATACCTCGGGATACTTGTGCGTTTCTTTTGTCTTAACAGATTGCAGGTATTCAATACGTAACATGGGGCATATCAAGCATCGCATCCCCAGCATGCTACTTCCCAGAAGTTACCTCCTCCTCAAGCAGGACCTCCCGAGCAATATCTGAAATACTTTTCCCCGGCAAAGTTGCCAAAGCCTCCTCATCCCCAGCACAAGTCTATTCAAAAGGAGCTTCCCCAACCGAGATCCCCACCCAAGTTCCAGATCTCTCAGCAAGGTTAAAAGAACTACCTCCCCACAGAAGCTTCCATTCTCTCCCCAGAAGAGCAATGCCTGAAACTCTTACACAACAAAGTGACGAAAGTTTCCTTCTCCCCAGCTGAGTTCTCCTTACGGGTAAATCGACTAATGATTTGTTTCCCCAAGCAGAGTTCTCCTTCCAGTTAGATCTACCAATGATCTCTTCCTCAACCGGGACATTCTTTCAAGCAGATTAGCCAGAGATCTTTATCCTAGCGGGATCCGAATCCCGGATCGGTTCCCCTTTTGCATAATCATAGCATTTGCATCATATTCACCAAATAAGCGTAGCATTCCGTCTAATACGGAGCATTACGACAAAAATCAAACATTTGCATGATCACAAGCCAGGTTCGAGCCAGTCACCTGCAAATTACCATTAGTATTTCACCAGCAATGTGTATAAAAACTCATATCCCCTGCAGATATAAGCCAAAGCGTCCCCTTTGCACTCTCAAATATAAATACCTATACATGCTCTTTTTGAAACTCGTCTGTGTCATACTTCCCCAGCAAGGTCGCCCGAACACTTTCTACAAACAGATACTTATTTATAACACACTCTTTTCGACACCCGTTTGTGTCCTCCTATCCCCACAGAAAACCAAAGCATATCCTTTGCATTTTCGAAACAAATGCATGTTTGTATAGTACTCATTTGACACTTGTTCGTGTCCTACATTCCCCAGCAAATCAAACACTTGTCCGTGTCTTGCTCATACTTCATCAACAAACCAATACTCACTCATACTTATACAGAAGTCTCTGATACTCGTCCGTATCTTGTATATATATCACTCATCAACAGATTCGACACTCGTCTGTGTTCTTTTTTAACCAGTTGGTACTCGTCCGTACCATCATCTCTGAACACGCATCAGCGTTTATTTCTACCGATACTCGTTCTTATCATGGTCCTAAGGATGCTGGTCCGCATCTTTAATTTATACACAACATCAAACACTTATACCTTTTTATTCTTAAGCGTAAGCACTCGTCCGTGTTTACCATTCCCCAGTAAGTCACCAATAGAGCAACTTCCTTCTATCCGACATTCGTCTTATGTCGTGATACTTTCGGCAGTCGTCCCCTGCTAGGTGATCGTCCTTCACCTTTTGATGACCGTCCCTCATCATTTTATCTGATGGTCGTCCTCATCGTTGATCTTTTTATCCGACATTCGTCCTATGTCGTGATAAACCCCGAGAGCAGCCGTACCCTGCTAGGTGATCGTCCTTCACCTCTTGATGATCGTCCTTCATCATGATTATCTGATGGCGGTCCCCATCGTTGACCTTTTTCTATCTGATATTCGTCCTATGCCATGTTAAAGAGCAGTCGTCCCCTGCTAGGTGATCGTCCTTCACCTTTTGATGACCGTCCCTCATCATTATTTCATTTATTCTTTAACCTGATGGTCGTCCCCATCGTTGCTTACTTTACTTTGCGAACCTGATGGTCGTCCCCATCATTTCCTTTACATTAATCCCCAGAGAATCTTGTTTCTTTACCTGATGGTCGTCCCCATCATGGTCTCTTTATTTCCCCAGCTTGTCGGTCGTCCTCGTCATTGCTTTACTTATCGCTTTATCCCCAGCAGGCGTCCTCTGCTCGATGGTCGTCCTCCATCGCCTTCATTTGATAATTATACTATATTGTCTTTTACAATTTATATCCCTTTTCTTCTTCTATCCAGCGAGTGCAAATTTTGGACTGTCTTTGGTATTCAACCACAAGTTATCTTGTTTGTCTGTTAAGCCAGGCGCTTACATCCTGCACAGCTAACTCATGTTTGAATAGGGGCAGCTGTAAACACCCCAAATTTTCCTTCACCCTTTATCACACCATGTCTTGTGATCTTTCATTTTTTTATTTGACATAAGCATCACATCTCATATTGCATTTTTGCTTCACTGCATAAGTTCAAGTTCATCTGCATCTAGGGTTTGTGATCTGAGCAATCCAAGAATCCATCTGAGCCATCCCAAAGGCCTCAAAGCTTTCCAAGAGGGTCCATGTGTGTTCTATCATCATATTATGTCCCTCAAAGTTCATGAAAGTCAAGAGATCACAAGAACTGGCAAGGCATGGAAGCAGAGCTAGGGTTTTCACTGAACAGATGACCAAAATTAGGGTTTTGGTTTCAAAGGCCTTAACTCCAAATTTTTGGGTCATTCTTGTTTCTATTGTTCTTAAGATGTTATAAGGATCATGTGTGCCAAGTTTGATGAAGAAATTCATTGTGGAATTCATTTGTTCACTAGGTAACTTCTTGAGCAAGTTAAGTCAAAATCAGGACATCTGAGGCCCCCCAACAATGGAACCAAAGGGGTATTTTCATCAAATTGAAGTTCTATGATCTTTATTTGATCTTATAAGAGGTTATAAGTTCACAAGATTGAAGAATTTTGAGCCATTTGCAAACTTGCCAAAAATGGAAATGACTTGTAATGGAAACTTTCCATTTTGGGAAAGTTTTTCAACCTCCTCTTTCTTAACCAAAAATGCTTCAAATGAAAAATTCTTGGTCATGAAAGTTGTAGATTAGGTCTTTCCCTTTTCAAAAAGTACATGAACATGTCTTGATTCATCCTAGAACTCAAGATATGGCCTTTCAAAGTTGGCAAAAATCCTATAATTTTCAAGTATGCACCAAAGAGGGATTTTTGCAAATTCAAGTTCTAAGCCATTTCATGACCTCTAATTGACTTCTAAACATCATACAAACATAGTGCAATGCATTTGGACCAGAATTGTGCCTTGCATCACAAGTTTCATTAAGCCATTTTCACAAAAATCTTCAAAGTTGGAAATTTGCAAAACCTATGGTATCTCTTCATCCAAGTGATCCAGCTGCATAAAAATGATCCAAGGGCCATCCATGAACTCAGCTAAGGCCAAGACACCCCTAAAGCCAGCTCTAAACCATGCCCATACCTCAAGTACACAATGTTGACATTTTTGCAACATGGCCCATACCAATCACACTATGCCACCACCCACTTTCTGAGCACTCTCATTGGCCTATACTAACCTTATGGACCTCATTTCACATAACACACAAGCCTGAAACATTCTACAAGACAGATTGCTCAAAAATCCCCAAAACCTTCAAGCTTTCGAAACTCACTCCTCAACCACTCAAACTCAAAATTTCTTTCACCATTCAACTCCACATAACCTAAGGATCATTTCCCACCCCTTTCCATGGCCTGAAACAAGCCCAAACACAAACACGATTTCTGCAACTTCAGAAACAAAACCTTCAAACCATCCATTGCAAGCTTGTTCCAAGCATCAAAGCATCCTCTGGAGGCCCATTGGAGTTGACTTGCACCAAAGAGAGGTCCAGAAAGCCCAGAATCAGAAAGCTCAACCTCAGGTATACCTCAAGAACAATTTTTCCAAAACTTGTTTTTCTAGTTACAATATGAATCTGTATGCTCCACTGATCACTGGGATGTGTTTAGTTTTGAAAATGATTGAGAAATGAGTATGTATGGTTGTTCTGAAATTTTTGACCTAAAAGAAGTTTGTTTCGATTCATGCTAGTTTCTGAAAATAAATGATTTTTGGTGTTAGATTCTTGTTTAATGATGTTCATAGATCATTTCTGGAGATTTTGGTGAAGTTTCATGGCCTGTGGTGGAAGTTGGGTTGAGGGATCACCGGAGAAGATGACCGGAGCTAGCTCCGGTATCCTGAAAATAATTAGGGTTAGTGATTAGGGTTAATTAGTCAGGTTTAAATTTGGACCCTTGGATCTTAGTTCCCGCGCGCATGTAAGGTCCAAATCAATCCACTTAACTTTAATTATAATTAATTAATTTAATCGGGATTATTTAATTTGAAGCAATCTCACCGACTCATCTGCGCCGCAGTCAACTGGCATTTGAATCCTGACCCTTAAATCAACTTACTTTCATTTTATTTGAGTTTTAATTCATTTTTATCCATTTCTTTTGCATAATTAATTTAAAATACCAAAAACTGGCATTTGTCCATTTGCATCTCATACTTCCATATAACCCTAATTTCTCATGTTCATTGCATTCACCTTGCATATGCATCCTTACATGAACTTGCCATGACATTTATTGCATTCATAAGTCATCTTAGATATCTTAGGACATGTTAGAACCATTCTTGATCATTTCTTCATTCATTTTCCATGTTTTGCATTCATTTCATTTCATTAAGTTTCATGTGTTTTCAAACTTCAAAACATGCTTCCATTTGCATCTCATCTTTGTATGATCACACATATGCACTTTGTATGCCTTTGCATCATCTCACATGACATTAACATTGCATAAACACTTCTTACTTTGGTTATTTCATCTCATATTATCTCATTTCATTTCATTTCCTTATGCTTTATACCTTATTGCATCCATGCTAACACTTTCAGGTGGTAAGTCATTTTGAGAGGTGGATTTGCCTTCATCTCTCACTTCTTCTTATCTCTTTAATTTGCATCTTAATATGTCTTTAAAGTGAACTTGTTCACTTATGTTCCATCCTTCTCACTTTCAATCTTTCAAGTTACTTATCTTCTTCAGGAAGTAAGTAACTTGTTCTTCCTCCTCCTTCTCTTTTCATCTGCTTCTTCCATTGGTGGCTTCCTTGAAGATCTTTCTCAAGCCTTATAAACAATAGAAACATCCAAGCATGATAATAATTAGGGTTTTGATTAGTCCCCCTTAACTTTTTACCTTTGAGTCTCCTTGAGTCTCTCTTCTCATCTCAATAATCAGAGACTAAACTCTTAAAGTTTTAGGACTTTGGAATTAGGGTTATGCCTGCATCCTTCTCTTAGGATGGAGTGTATAACTTTAATCCTAAGTGTTAAACCTTTAATTTGTTTAAACCTCTTAATCAAATCACTTAATAATCATCAAGACTTTATCTTGTAACTTGGGCCTTACATTAGGGTTCTAATTCTTCCTTTATGGTTAAGAAGGACTAACCCTAGTGTTTAATGGACAAGTCCTCCTCAAGTTGTCTTACAAACCATAAAATCCATTTCTTAATCTCATCCCTTAATTAAAATCTACTTAATAAAGGCTTGTTAGCTAATGAATTTAATCCCCAACCATGGATTAAGTTGAGGTATCTTCCTCAGCTTAAGTGTTCTCATCTATTATCCTTCTATTAGGATGGTGTAATGAGTTCACTAATCTGTGATTAGAGATTAAACTCATTACTTAACACTAAACAAAAACCCAAAAACATCTAATTAATCACAAGTAGGTTAATGATCTTAATCCTACATCATCATGGCAATTAAGTTGAGATGCTTATCTCATACTTAAGTATTCTCATTATCCCTAATTGTCGCTCCCCGGATTTCCATCCTGGTACAAACGCGAAAGTGGCGCGGAAAAAGAATAGAGTCGCCAGCCATGCATTTTTATCCCGAAGAAAGGGAATGGTAATGCTGCACAAACCAGGAGAAAGAAAGAGGAAGGACACAGGTCCTACGGACTAAAGAGACTTAGTTCGGGAGTCGGTTACGACCTGGGAAGGTATTAGCACCCAAATCGTCCGCCGTACCCGACGGGATCCACGCTTGCAAAGATAACTATTTCAAAGGGTGAGGGTATGAAAACTGCAGCAAAAGAAATGAAAATGAAAAGAAAATGGAACTGGAAAATAAACTGAGAAAGGAACTGAATAAGAAAACAAAGAGAAAAATGTAGGGAAAATAAAGATTGTGCTCGAACGGGCCCTACCCCGCTGCCTACGTACCTCATCAGGATAATGAGGATCAGAGACGTCGTAGTTCCCCTAACTAGGGGTACTAAAAGGAAACTGCTTGTGAATTAAGGCTTGAACTGCCTATGCCATTGCTCAGGTGTTGCAGACTCGGACGACGAGTGCGTAACCGTCTTGCAAAGTGACAAGTAGGAGCAAGTTCGCGTACGGAGCGAATGAGATGAGAAAAGAATTCCCGAAGGAAAGACGCTTATTGTTTGTTTGTGTTTTTTAGGAAGCTTTTATGAGTGAAAGTTTGCATAGGTAAGTGTACCTAAGTCTTACTCAATGGGATGTGTACGTCTCACATCATCCCGAAATGGAATGCGCAAGAGGCACACCTATCTATGGAGGAAATTCCCAAAGCTAGTCCCACAAGTGAAGGCTTAAGCACACTGGCCTATTACCCGTATTAAGTGTTTTTGTGGTTTTTTGGTTAAGAAGTGTTTTTTAGCTTTTCTTTGTGAAGTACTCATGCTAAGACCTATCCACCACGAGGGATAACTCACACCTCGCCCCGAAACGGAACGCGTGCAAGTATCTCATAGCAAAGTCTCATGTCACATGAAAGTACTCAACCTTTATTAAGTGAATTAGAATTGAGTTTGAAGATGAGAAGAGAAAGCAACAAAGGATCTCAAAGGTAAAATCTTAAGGGGAAGACTACTCCTAATGTTATCATGCATGGGAAAATCCTAGGTTAGTGAGGTTTACTATCCTAAAGGAGGAAGAGATAAGAATAGAAAGAGGAGAAAGAAGAAGAGGAGAAAAAGACTAGAGAGGAGAAAGAGAACCACATGATGGCTCAAAGCACAAAAAACTCAAAAAAAGCAACAAAAAAAACAAAGTAAAAGAGGAAAAGATGAAGAGTTGAAATGTGGATAAACATCCACACTTCTCTTACCATGAGCCCCTGAAATGTTAGCAAAAATCCAGCAAATTGATCAACACAATCATGGAATTAACATGTTCAAAGGTGCTAGCAAAACAAGGATTAAACAACATGCCAAGCATTGCAAGAATACGACTTACGTGTCGAAAACATGAAAGCATACATCAATCAGCAAGCAAATCACCCTAAAATAACATGTTCAATGATCATACAACGATCCATGGCAATTAAAATAAGCAAGGGGATCAAACAAGCTCAAAACAGCCTCAAAAAGTCATTATGCTTCAGTGTTAACCGGTTAACCTAATGCGTTAACCGGTTAACCAGCTCAAACATGCACAAAATACGCATAAAACAGGTGCGTTAACCGGTTAACCATATGCGTTAACCGGTTAACACTGTTAAAACAGCAACAAATCCTGTAGAAAACACAGATCAAACCAGCTTATTCAAATAATCTTGCACCAGACCAACAATCAATTATACATGGAAAATTAGATCAATTAACATTAATCCATATCATTAAGCTCATGAACAATAACATTCGGATTCAGATACAAATCAACCAATCAATTCATGCAACACAATCAAATACACAAGCACATGGTAGATCTAAAGCACAAGCTGCAAATAAGCTAAAAACAGAGCTAGATCTGAAATTAACCAACCTACAAAGCTGAGGTATGCTTTGGTAGTTGTTGATTGAGCTGGAAATGAGAGATTTCGCGGAAAACTTTGAAGATCCGGTGCTAAGCTTCACACTCCATGCAAAATAAATGCAAGAACAAGCTCTTGATGCAGAATTTTGGATCCACAAGCACTTCTAATCTCAAACCAGATCTGAATCACCACTAAAACCAGCAAAAGATGCAATGAAGCTAAGGATGAAGGTCTTGTTCCAAGATCTACACACTTTAATGCAAAGTTATGTGATCTTCAAAGAGGAACTTTGAGTGATTTGGGTAAATTGGGAGAGAAATGTGAGAGAATTATGAGAGAGCCCAAAACTCAGGAAAATGAGAAGTGAAAATTGTGTGTGTCCTCTTGGTTTGGAGGGAAATGGAATAAATATGGTTTAGGTTTGGTGCCCAAAATTTTGGTTTGGGATCCAAAAATATGGCTTGGCATTGGCTTAGAAAGTGATTAGGATTGAGCATTGGAATTAGGCTTGGACAAATGCTCTAGATCTTTCTCCATAATTCAAATTAATTCAAATGAATAAAAATCAGAAAATTGGAAAATGGAGCCAAAAACACACATGCTGAACTTGCTGGAAAAATCCAAATTTCGCAGCCGTTAACCGGTTAACCATATGCGTTAACCGGTTAACGCAGGAAAAATTTGAATTTCCCTCATTTTGGTGGGAAACCTCAGGAATATCCCGATGCCAACCGTTTCAAGCTAATTTTGATCCTCCCTCTCTTTTTTAGGGCTCCGAACATGATACCAGGATTGTGTAAAATGATCCTATGAGATTCTTGCCAGATCACCATGCTCTTGATTTTAACCTGCAGGTTCAGATTTCCCGGATGACCGATCATATGCCTTATGCTAGAACATGTGAGTGCTATGCTTCATTTTTCTATGCAAAATGCTAAGGATATGGTATGCTCATGATGATTATGATATGATGATGATGCTAAACAAGAAGAGGGCAAATTTGGGGTGTTACAGCTGCCCCTATTCAAGCAACTGTTAATCTGAAAAGGACGGTAGCACAGGCTGTCGACCGTTCAAGATGAACAGTTGTTGAATACCAAGAAACCTGAAATTTGCACTCTGCTGGAGAATGCAAGCAATGGGAAATAAACCCAACCAAATGACACTTTGGTGAATGAAGTGGAAACATACGAGCTCCTTCCAAGTTGAACTGTTGCACCAGATAAGGAAACTTAGACAGACGAGTCTTCTTCGGGAAACCTGTTACGCCATGACCAGTAAACATTTTGACGTTTAATTCCATCGTCAGGACTTCAAACCTCTTCAACACGGCCGAGTGTTGGATAAGATCAAGCGATCTGCTAAGGAAATGATATCGAGCGATCCATAACCAGGAAGAAAAGAATGTAACATCGAGCGATTTACGACTCAACCAAAATCCAGCGATCTGCTAAGGAAATGGCATCAAGCGATCCATAACCAGGAACATGAGCACGGCTCAAACAACGAGGAGTAATATCAAGCGATTTACAACTCGGACAAGATCAAGCGATCTGCTAAGGAAATGGCATCAAGCGATCCATAACTAGGAAAACGAGAACGTAATATCAAGCGATTTACGACTCAACCAAGATCCAGCGATCTGCTAAGGAAATGGCATCAAGCGATCCATAACCAGGAAAACGAGAACATAATATCAAGCGATTTACGACTCAAACCACGAGGAGTAACATCAAGAGATTTACAACTCGGACAAGATCAAGCGATCAGATAGGAGAATGGTATCAAGCGATCCATCCACAATAGATCCGTTGACACGAGACAACGCGATCAATACAATATTAGTTGATTTGAGAGGAGAGTAACAACTCTGCAAGGGAGAATACCATTTGTAACTCCGCTGGGTATGAGAACATTCTGAATAACGTTCTGCTGAGGAGATGACCAAGATATCCTGGAAATACTTGGTTGAGGAATGAAATGTGAACAAAAGTCTGCATTACTTTGTCGCACTGGCCAAAAATAAATTGGTGACCTCACTGGGGATATTTCAACAATGATTGTGTCGCAATCATGAAACTTTGCGGGGAATTGACGATCTTCCGACACGACTGGGGAGATGCTTGGTCAAATAACCTTTGCTAAGGAAAGAGTTCTGACAGTTATAAACTATGTGGGGGGATTAGGCATTCAGCTGCTTGCTGGGAATAGCCCATTCTTGAATAAAGACTCCGCTCGAAGGTGAGAACTGTTCAACTGGATTTGAAGTTCTGCTGGGGATATCACCCTACTCTGACTCAGCTGGGGGGAAATTTCCGTTAGAATTTACTAGGGGATGTTAGGGATCACCCTCTGCTGGAAATAGGAATTGCAAAGTGTCTCTCGCTGGGGAGAAGAAACTGCTTGGGGAATATGTTCTAGTAACATCATACTCCATGTACTTGATGACTGTTCAAGTATCAATTCAAGAGGATTTTACAGAAGACATGGCACCCGATGCCTTGGCATCTTCAAACTCTTGGAGGGATTCGTTGAATCTTGAAATAATTTCCCCAGACCTCCTGGTCTACAAAGGGATCTGAGCGAAGGAGACTCACGCCAGATCCTACATCATCGTGAGATATTCTGCCCAATTATCCTGCATCAAGGATAAATTGAATAAACACTTGTAGAGACTGACTTCATCTGCTCTTGAGAGTGACCTTCCCCAGTATGGGCCCTAAGATGATTTCTTTAAACTAACCATACTCTGATAATTGTCCCAGCTTGGCTGAATTGTGAGATTTGTTCGATGTGATTGCCCCGGATTGGCTGCATCTAACCTAACTGGTTAGAAGAATCTTTATCTCATGGGAGTTTCTCAGAAAAAGTGCAATTTGCCATGATTGTCCTTTAGAAGTTTCAGACTCCTCCACCTGGCAAGATTTAAGTTTCTGGACTGAAATTCCTCATGTGAACTTTTGTGACTGCCGGACAAATGTATGTAAGCAGAAAATGTTTTATTCTGAGAATGATTATTGTAACACACATGTTAATCTTGAAGTTTTTTATTGAAAAGATGTCGTTTGTGAACGAATCACTAGTTAAGATATGACAAGTTTTTTTTATGAAAGAAACATGCATATGCAATACCAACAAGGGTCTTTTAGTATAACTCGTAGGAGTCAGGAACGCTATCTCATAGTAGCACGCTCTCGAATTAACCCTGTTTCAATTAGGACTTTTGTGGGTTGTATCGTGGCTTGGTTCACGGTTATAAAAACAAAGATATAGGCTCAAAGTTTATTTGTGCCCACCCCTCTTCGTGATGTCCTTCAATCCTATGTTCAACTAGCCTTCACAAGCGCTCACCTTTCCTGAGGATTTTGAGATGGTTGAGGAACCAATGCTAATAACTGTTTAAGCACCACTGAGGTTGTTTTTGGGAGTCAGTCACCCCTATTGTCTTTCGTGTCTGTATCACACGACTTGTTTTTGTTTGAGGATCTTTCTTGTGTAATCCTTTTCGTCTTTTCGCTTTTTCATTCTTTTTGTTTATCCCTAACTTTTGCCTGGACTGATCCTTTAGAATCTTTTGCAATTGGAGTCCAGCGGGACGCCCTAATTTTTTCCTAAGTTGCTTGTTTTTAAGTTTCGACTTAGCGGGCTATTTATTTCTCTTTTTTTTTTCTTTGAACAAATCGTGTGACACATGTTTGTCTGGGTGGTTATGACAGGGCTGTGACTGTCTCACTTTTTGGTGAGGGATAACCATTGTGGTTTCCGGTCTTTGGACCTCTTGATTGGTATACCCATTGTGGTGTTTGATCTTTGAACCTCTTGGTGTGCTGGAAGGAAAGGTAATGGATCCTCAAATACACTCCTTTGTGAAAGTTTGAACGCTCGGTCCAACTAGCTGACACCTACCCTGCCCCGGGTTAAATGTGAGGCTCTTTTTTTTTCTTCATGTGAAAAGAAACTCCTACTTCAAGGCTAAAAAGGGTTAGCGAAGGTTTATCTCCCTTATGTCTCCGGTGTTTGGGATTTGAAACAAAGCCTATACATCGTCAACAGGGTCTTATTCAAGAGCACACAATTGGAGACTTTTGCGTTTTCACTTCGTCATCCTCCATCACGGAGTTTAAGAACAACAGTTGGTATTGCAATGTCCATACAAAATTAAAAGTACATACAAATGAATTACTTCAAGAAAAACATGTGCATTTCATTAATTAATATTCAAGAACAAACAAAATTCATGCAAGCATACAAATATTCAAACAAACCTATAAAAGCTACAAATAAGAATGCAGTAAAGAAACTGAACATTGCCATCATTGGGGAGACTTGACTCCGTCTGAACTTGTTGATCTTGAATACTTTCAGTAGTCAACAACTTTTTCTGATGAGCTCTGCAGTCAAATCCACTAGCCACGTGTCAGCACCATACTTCATTCTCAATTATTAGGACCTTACGCTTTAGACGTTCAAACAATCACACGAGACATCTGAAGAAAAGAGTGACACTGAGATGAAATTGCCACATAAGTTTGCTCGGAAAGACCTGACGATCTTCTGCCTACGTATCTCCATTGACCAAAGACCAATGAAGAATCAGAGCGACGTAGTTCCCCTCAACAGGGAGGAAATGCAGTGAAAAAAACAAATGACTGCCATTACTGATACTTCTGGCTTTATTGCTTTAATTCTTCTCTGACACACTCTGACCCAGACAAAAACCGTGCTTCATCTGTACGGAGCGAAATTGATAGCCTTCGAATCAATCAAGTCTTGTACCTTGCGGTGAAAAGCTTTACATCCATCAATATGGTGTCCTGGTGCCCCAGAATGGAAGTCACAATGGGCATTGGCATCCCATCCCTCTAGCAATGGATAAGGAGGTGGGGACAGCTTGCGAAGCTCAATCAGTTTCAACTGAAGCAAATGCTGAAGTACATCAGTATACGACATTGGTAACGGATCAAGAACTAATTCTCTCCTTTGCTGACGCTGACCCTGTTGAGGGTTCCTTTGTCTTGTTTGACGCCTCAGATGATTATTCGGGTTCGTAGCCACAGAAGCTGCTTGCTGATGACGTGGATGGTATCCTCTACCCTTTCCATGTTGATGAGATGTTGCCCCAACTTCCCCTTCATTCCTGCTCTGACCACTGACGAAGGGCTTCTTGGTGTTTGAACCCGACGAACTGTAGTCTTGAATTTTCCCGAGTTTTAGCAAACTCTCAACTCGCTCGCCGGCGATCACAATATCAGCAAATCCAGTAGATGGACAAGCAGCTAGACGGTCTAGAAACACACCCTGCAAAGTGCTCATGAATATGTCAGTCATCTCCCTCTCAAGCAGTGGAGGTTGCACTCGGGCGGCCATCTCTCGCCATCTCTGAGCATACTGTTTGAAACTTTCAGACCTCTTCTGAGAAAGGCTCTGGAGTTGAATGCGGTTAGGCGCCATGTCAAGATTAAACTGGTATTGTTTCACAAAAGCTTCAGCCAAGTCCTTCCAGCTTCGGATAACATTCTTGTTCAGACCCATGTACCAGTCTAAAGATGCCCCAGATAGACTATCTTGGAAGTAAAACATCCATAACTTTTCATCATCCGTGTGAGCAGAAATCTTCCCAAAGTAAGACTGGATGTGAGTTTTCGGACAAGAGTTCCCATTATACTTTTCAAAAACAGGAGGCTTGAATTTGTGAGGAACTTTCACTCCAGGAACTAATCCCAAATTCGCAACATCAAAACCTAGAGAGTTCTGAGACTTAATGGCCTTTATCTTCTCAGCAAGCTCGTCGAAACGACGATCCACAACAGCATTAGGTTGATCCATCTCATCATCAATCAAAGTGAACTGATCTTCCTGTCCGTCCATGTAGCCAACATTACGGTCATTGTCTCCGCCCGGAGCTCCATTATGATTTCTCTGACTGCCATCTTCAGAAATCTCCTTTTCTGGCCACTCGACCCTCAATCTTAATTGTTCTTGCCTCTGGGCCATCCATGTCATCGGGGTCATGAACTGCTCCATTAGAGCCTTCAATTCTACGAGCTCAGCTTGTACCTGATATGCCATCCCAGTTCTGCTTTACCAACATTGTTGCCTGAAATGGAATAAAGATGAGAAACGGCCAGGGTACCTGAAAAACAAAGATAGAATGATATGATATGCAAAATGTTATGCTATGCAAATGCTCAGAAACACCACACATGAGAGAACACTCTCAAAAGGAGCTCTGCACGCAAGATCCAGTATAAGAACCATCCTGCGACCAAGTGTCATTGCATGAATAAGAAAGCCACTGCTTCAGAAATCCAAACACATAACATAGAAAAGCCCGCAAGAGCAAAGTCATACAAGGTACTGAAAACCAACATGAATAAGTACAGCAACAAGGATTCCCTCAACAAGCCCGAGGGTAACCAGATACATGAAAAAGCTAAAGCCTACAAGCACCAATTCTAGTCCAGAGGTCTCTGCCTCCCTAGCTGACCATCTGGTGTGATGACCTTCAAGTCAATCAGATCTTGAACTCTCCATTGTAAAGCCCTGCATCCTTCTGTTGCATGCCCCGAGGAACCTGAGTGAAACTCGCAACGCGCATTTTCATCGTACCCCTTTGGAAGATTTCCTACTGGTGGTGCCACGGTCCGCAACTGGATTAAACCAAACCTCAGTAGTTGAAGCAACATGGCAGTGTAGGATATGGAGATGGGATCAAGAACACGATCAGCTTGTGAAACTCTCTGTGGATAAGGCCTTCATTGTGGTTGAGCAGTCTGTTGCTGATGTTGCTTCGGACGCCTAGCTGGTCACTGCACTTTCTTACCTGGATTCAGACGAGGAACTAAAGGAGATCGTCGTGGTAGCCTCTTAGAAGATTCAACTTGAGTGGTAACCCCAGAAGAATGAAACTTGGCCATCTCTTCATTGTTCACCTGTGACACCTTCAACTTATTTGGCTTAAAGTTAATTACCCTGTCATCAACCAAATCTTGCACCTGATGCATGAATGCCCTGCAATCATTGATATCATGTCCTTGAGTTCCAGAGTGAAAGACACAGTAGGCATAGGGATTCCAACCTTGGGGGAGTTCACCAGTAGGAGGAGATAATTCACGACATTCAATCAATCCCATTTGGAGCAACTGTGGGCACAACTCAGCATAAGACATGGGCACAGGATCAATAACTCTTTCTTGCTTCTGTCGGGAACGGGTTGCCACCACTGGAGGAGATACACCTGACATCAGCTGAAATCCTTCTTTGGGAAACCAGGGTGTAGGAGCTGAGGAAGTTCCTTGATACGGAAAGAAAGTGCTCACTTCTTTGGTCGTAACTAGCATGGGACCATTCATCTCATTTGAATCAGGCAAGGAAAGATTAATCTCTGTCCTGGGCTCTTCTGGACAACCTAGTGGTGACTGCTGGTGAGGAAGCTCGAATTGTGGAGAGAGTCCTCCTGACAACTCTTGGTTAAGTGGAAATCCCAAAGAGATGGGAGAAATAAGACCTTCAGGTGGAGAAACGGACGCTTGACCATTTTCTTTCTCCAGCAAGGCATTCATGATCTCTGTCAACAGCTTCATTTGAGTTTTCATCATGTCAAACTCTTCCTTCAAGAATCTCTGGCCTTGTGACAAAGCTTGTATCTCTACCCTGAATTGCCCCATCTGGGCCTTCATCTTAGCTACCTCCGCCCGGAGTTGTTCAAAGTTCCTGTTCTGGGAATCCTGACTCAAGTTGGCCATTCTGTCAAGAGATCTGATTAAGATAATAACCTGTTCTTGAAATCTTGTTGCAACGAAAGTGCCTGAAACAGAAAAGACATTAGGAACTGGTGACCATACCTGCAAAACAAGAAAATAGGTGATATGTATGCAATGCAGTTGTTTATGTTTCCAATCCCAGGTCATTCATGCCCCGGTTCCGGTATTTAGCAAAGAAAACCAGATGGATACCGATCCTCGACTTTCAGAAACCTTCGCAAAGAAACCACATTCAAACCATAATAGCAGGCACACAAAGAAAAAGTGAACTGAAAAACTGCATAACATACATCAGCATGTAAGGCATGAACAACAGAATTCCCCGTAGGGTACAAGTTTCTAAGAAGAAAAACAAATGACCAGGATTTCTACAACATGCCTGTAGGTAATCCAAATACAAGGAAGACAAACTAAGAAGCAAAACCACTGCCTGAGGACCCTGAACCTCCCTCACTAAGCCCCACATCGGACCTAGCCTTCTTGACTCCAGCCATCAACTTGAGGTCTTCAATCTCTTTAAGTGCTGCTTCGAGGGCTTGTTGACTATCTGCTAACTGCTGAGTCTTCTCCCTGCGAATCTTGTGGACTTGCTCCACCTCTTCCTTTTTGTAGGCCATCTGAACTTCAAAGAACTCTTCTTTTTCTTTATACCTCTTTAGCTCTTGCTCTCTCTGTCCCTGCAACCAGACAATAGACTGACGAGCTTCCTTGAGAGTCTTTGAATTCTTCTTGCGTTCAGCTTCTCTCTTGGCTTCCATCATTCCCAACTTGTGGATGTGAGCTTCCCTTCCAGCGAAGTCTTTCTATTTAGCCTCCAAGGTAGTCTGCATCTTCAGCAATTTCTCTTCAGCTTCATTCTTAGCCCGGTTGGCCAGATGATACAGACTAACTACTTCAGTGTTCTCCACTCTGACTGCATGCAGCTGGGCTTCCAACTTCTTGAACTCCTCCAAAGACACAGTATCAATGGACTCAGCAACTGGAGGAACTGGTGGTGAGAATGGCAGCAAAACCCTTCTGGCTCCGTTTTTCAACCAAGCTTTATACTCTGGGAATGTCTGATTGTTGCCCTTTCCAAAGCTAGCTATCCCTTCTCCCTTAATTCACTTCCAAGCTCCAGCAACCTTCCTCACTAAGGGCATATTGTCCTTTACTAGGAAGTAGAAAATATGGGTCAACTTCAATTCTTTTGGCACCTCTCTCAAGGCATATCCCAATTGTCTTCTTAACAAGATGGGATTGTAATTGATCCCTCCAGTTACTCCCAATAACGGTACACTAAGATAACTCCCACAGCTAGTGATGAAACGTGCACCTTACAGCCTTTGAGTAATCCACCTGACATCCTTGGCAAGCAACTTTTCCAACTTCTGAGCCCATACCAAGGTGTGGTCACTAAACACTCCAGTACTAGGCAGATGCCTCATGAACCACATATGAAATAAAGGAGCGCAGCAACGAACTAAACCTCCCCTCTTCTTCTCAGTCTTGTAGTGCACTGAGTAATACAAATCTCCGAGCAATGTAGGCACAGGATTCTTTAGCAAAAAGAGATGTATGGCATTCATATCTATGAACTTCTCCATATCAGCAAACAAGATAATGCCATAGATAGAAAGAGACAAGATAGCACAGACAGCATCCCATTCTTCCTCAACAGCCAACTCTTCCACCTTCTTTACCAAAGCCTCCAAAGAAAACCCAGGTACACCTCCCTTAATGATGGTCAAAGAATTCACAGCAGAAGTGCTCAAATAAAGAGCCTTAGCAATAGCCTCAGGTGCAGGTTTACTCATCTCAGCATTGAACGGAATCTGGTCTCGAACAGGCACTCCCAAGATCAAAGCATACTCCTCCAGCAAAGGACCTAGCTGAAAATCAGGAAAAGTGAAACATCGAAGCTGAGGATCATAGTACTGAAGCAGGGTATGAATGTCACTTCTCTCAGAAGGATCTAGCTCTACCACCACATCCAGAATACTCCCATAAGCCTTCCTGAATCTCTCTACATAATTGGGTGTAATCAGCTTCACCATCTTCTTCAACAGGCCAACCTTGGTGTCAAAGAACTTGAAGTGAATATTCTGCTTGCGAGGATCTTCCATCTCTGAAGAGAATACCGGAACCGGAAGCAAAGATATGAACCTGTGAATGGTAACAAAACATGATTAATGATGAAATGATGCAATGCAAATGCAAATGCAAAGACATATGATCATCTGGGACTGTCTGGAATCTGGATACCAAGGCCACATAATCAGAAACCCCAAATCCTCTAGATATTAGTCCATAAACACTCAGATAAGCTCAGATACTCCCAATCAAAGACCAGAGAAACTCAAGAACTCCGGAACCAAAGTAACTGTATCAGAACATGAAACTGTACTGGTAACAAAGATATGATGAGGTCAAGGGTTCCTGCAAACCTGTAAACCCATTCCTAATCTCACAGGTGTGCTCCGAGTCAGACATCACGGACTCTCAAAGTCGAATAGCAATAATACTTTCACCATTTCCGAGAAATGGCTCACGACCAAATCAGGGAATCGGTTAGGCATTATGTACTACGCAGGGAGGCCTCAGCTGAGTCCGGGAAAAACAAGCATCCCCTATAAGTTCTCAGCTTCAAGCGTTGAAATCGAGAAACAATAGTACATTCAGCCCGTAGGATACAATACTAATTTCATACGACCAGATGCTTTGACTGAGTTCCTATAAGAGAACCAGTCCATCCTATGCGAGTCCCCAGTGGACCCTCGGGTGCGAATGGGTTTGCCACAAAATGTGGTCTGCCACTGCCACCACTGGAGAGGGTTGTTTCCACAAAGGTTCTCAATGATCGGTCCCCAGATGCACATAACTATCAAGGTCCTATCCTGAAGTGGAGGAAATCCCCACACAAGATATTTCCAAGACGGTCGCAATCTGGGCGTGAAACACACTGCCACTCATCATGTCACATGTGAGTACAGTATGTCCACTCTAATCCTATAGTGCACTCAAGCCGGGTACTTGGCTTATCTCTCAGAAACAGTATCACCCGAGCCCACCAAACAGAAAACCAGTCCAGACAGTCCAGTATGATATACATGATGCGGAAAATAAATACTGAAAACTGTAAATAAAGCTGTAAATAAAGCTATAAACAACAACAATACAACAAGCCACAGCAAACAAACATCACCCAATGAAACAGAAACACACAAGCGCTAGGAGAGACTCACAGGGGAACCAGAGATTCTAGAACATAGTCCCCAGCAGAGTCGCCAGCTGTCGCTCCCCGGATTTCCATCCTGGTACAAACGCGAAAGTGGCGCGGAAAAAGAATAGAGTCGCCAGCCAGGCATTTTTATCCCGAAGAAAGGGAATGGTAATGCTGCACAAACCAGGAGAAAGAAAGAGGAAGGACACAGGTCCTACGAACCAAAGAGATTGAGTTCGGGAGTCGGTTACGACCTGGGAAGGTATTAGCACCCAGATCGTCCGTCGTACCCGACGGGATCCACGCTTGCAAAGATAACTATTTCAAAGGGTGAGGGTATGAAAACAGCAGCAAAAGAAATGAAAATGAAAAGAAAATGGAACTGGAAAATAAACTGAGAAAGGAACTGAATAAGAAAACAAAGAGAAAAATGTAGGGAAAATAAAGATGGTGCTCGAATGGGCCCTACCCCGCTGCCTACGTACCTCATCAGGATAAAGAGGATCAGAGACACCGTAGTTCCCCTAACTAGGGGTACTAAAAGGAAACTGTTTGTGAATTAAGGCTTGAACTGCCTATGCCATTGCTCAGGTGTTGCAGACTCGGACGACGAGTGCGTAACCGTCTTGCAAAGTGACAAGTAGGAGCAAGTTCGCGTACGAAGCGAATGAGATGAGAAAAGAATTCCCGAAGGAAAGACGCTTATTGTTTGTTTGTGTTTTTTAGGAAGCTTTTATGGGTGAAAGTTTGCATAGGTAAGTGTACCTAAGTCTTACTCAATGGGATGTGTACGTCTCACATCATCCCGAAATGGAATGCGCAAGAGGCACACCTATCTATGGAGGAAATTCCCAAAGCTAGTCCCACAAGTGAAGGCTTAAGCACACTGGCCTATTACCCTTATTAAGTGTTTTTGTGTTTTTTTGGTTAAGAAGTGTTTTTTAGCTTTTCTTTGTGAAGTACTCATGCTAAGACCTATCCAAAAACGAGGGATAACTCACACCTCGCCCCAAAACGGAATGCGTGCAAGTATCTCATAGCAAAGTCTCATGTCACATGAAAGTACTCAACCTTTATTAAGTGAATTAGAATTGAGTTTGAAGATGAGAAGAGAAAGCAACAAAGGATCTCAAAGGTAAAATCTTAAGGGGAAGACTACTCCTAATGTTATCATGCATGGGAAAATCCTAGGTTAGTGAGGTTTACTATCTATCCTAAAGGAGGAAGAGATAAGAATAGAAAGAGGAGAAAGAAGAAGAGGAGAAAAAGACTAGAGAGGAGAAAGAGAACCACATGATGGCTCAAAGCACAAAAAACTCAAAAAAAGCAAAAAAAACAAAGTAAAAGAGGAAAAGATGAAGAGTTGAAATGTGGATAAACATCCACACTTCTCTTACCATGAGCCCCTGAAATGTTAGCAAAAATCCAGCAAATTGATCAACACAATCATGGAATTAACATGTTCAAAGGTGCTAGCAAAACAAGGATTAAACAACATGCCAAGCATTGCAAGAATACGACTTACGCGTCGAAAACATGAAAGCATACATCAATCAGCAAGCAAATCACCCTAAAATAACATGTTCAATGATCATACAACGATCCATGGCAATTAAAATAAGCAAGGGGATCAAACAAGCTCAAAACAGCCCCAAAAAGTCATTTTGCTTCAGTGTTAACCGGTTAACCTAATGCGTTAACCGGTTAACCAGCTCAAACCTGCACAAAATACGCATAAAACAAGTGCGTTAACCGGTTAACACTGTTAAAACAACAGCAAATCCTGCAGAAAACAGCAGCTCAACCCAGCTTATTCAAATAATCTTGCACCAGACCAACAATCAATTATACATGGAAAATTAGATCAATTAATATTAATCAATATCATTAAGCTCATGAACAATAACATTCGGATCCGGATACAAATCAACCAATCAATTCATGCAACACAATCAAATACACAAGCACATGGTAGATCTAAAGCACAAGCATGCAAATAAGCTAAAAACAGAGCTAGATCTAAAATTAACCAACCTACAAAGCTGAGGTATGCTTTGGTAGTTGTTGATTGAGCTGGAAATGAGAGATTTCGCGGAAAACTTTGAAGATTCGGTGCTAAGCTTCACACTCCATGCAAAATAAATGCAAGAACAAGCTCTTGATGCAAAATTTTGGATCCACAAGCACTTCTAATCTCAAACCAGATCTGAATCACCACTAAAACCAGCAAAAGATGCAATGAAGCTAAGGATGAAGGTCTTGTTCCAAGATCTACACACTTTAATGCAAAGTTATGTGATCTTCAAAGTAGTGTGAGTTAACATATACTGTCTTAGTCGGCGAGCAGCCCACGCTAAAGCACAACAAGTTTTCTTGAGCAGTGAATAACGTTGTTCACAGTCGGTAAACTTTTTACTTAGGTAGTATATTGCATACTCTTTTCGACCAGACTCGTCATGCTGGCCCAACACACACCCCATTGACCCTTCTAATACTGGCATGAGAATTGGAGGTTCTTGCAGGTACTCCTTGATCTTGTCAAAAGCTTTTTGACAATCGTCGTTCCACCTGATTGTCTGTTCTTTTCTTAACAGTTTGAACAAGGGTTCACAGGTTGCCGTGAGGTGGGATATGAACCTCTATATGTAGTTCAATCTACCTAAGAACCCTCGAACTTCTTTTTCAGTCCTAGGTGCAGGAATTTCCTGAATAGCTTTGACTTTGTCGGGATCAACCTCAATTCCCTTATCACTTACGATAAAACCCAGCAGTTTACCGGAACGTACCCCGAATATGCATTTGTTGGGGTTCAATTTCAACTGATACTTCCTCAAACGCTTGAACAATTTCATTAGATTCACCAAATGATCTTCTTTAGTAAGGGACTTGGCAATCATGTCATCCACGTAGCATTCAATTTCTTTGTGGATCATATCGTGGAATAATGTTACCATAGCCCGTTGATAAGTTGCACCGGCATTCTTCAGTCCAAATGGCATTACCTTGTAACAAAATGTGCCCCAAGATGTGATGAAGGTTGTTTTCTCCATGTCTTCGGGTGACATCTTGATCTGATTGTATCCGGAAAATCCATCCATGAAAGAAAATACCGAGAACTGAGCTGTGTTGTTGACCAATACATCAATGTGAGGTAATGGGAAATCATCATTTGGGCTAGCTCTGTTTAGATCCCGGTAATCCACACATATGTGCACCTTGCCATCCTTCTTAGGCACTGGTACAATGTTAGCAATCCACAGCGGGTAACTAGTTACAGCGAGGAAACCGTCATCCCACTGTTTTTGTACTTCTTCCTTAATCTTCATAGCCATATCTGGGCGAGTACGGCGTAACTTCTGTTTCACTAGAGGGCAATCTTATTTCAAGGGTAGCCTGACAAGATGTCCATTGTTCATTGATATTCCATTTGCACAAAATACAAATATGGACCTATTACAAAATGAGCCCTGACACCTTGGGCAAGATGCAAAACTTGATGCATGCTAAAAAAAGCAGGAAATAAGAATTACTCTGCAGGAGTAACTCTTATAATTTCCTGGGAAGACCAGTTAAGGACTTGTTGGCCCGGGATCCTTGGATGAATCCAGCTCTCCAGGTTGAGGTTGCTTTCCACCTCGTCTTCCACGTTATTGACAACATTTGGGGTTAGCATCCCCCACTTATGAACTTGGGCTCCTTAGCAACCTCTGCTTGATCTTGTCGGAATGGTTTGTAACCCAAACCGAATATGTCCTCCTTCTTCTCCATAGATAGCAGCTTGCCCCAGCCTTGGGCATTTCCATCTTCAACAACCTTACGAGCTTGTTGATAGGAGACAATTGAAGTACCCATCTTATCCTCCTGGGATGCAGCAAATACTTCAGTTGCCTCATTGACGTTCAGGGCTTCGAAACCTTGGCTCATGGTCTCGTGGATTTCACCATCCATATCAATGTATTTGTAGGTGGCCATATGGCTAACAAAAATATCCTCTTCACCACAGATCGTGATAATCTGCCCTTCCCACTCATATTTACATTTCTGGTGAAGGGTCGACGTAACTGCGCCAGCGGCGTGAATCCATGGTCGACCCAACAAACAGCTGTAGGCCGGCTGAATGTCCATCACATAGAAAGTAGTTTGAAAGATCTGGGGGCCGATTATCACATGGAGCTCCACCTCTCCAAGAACAGACCTCTTGGAACCATCAAAAGCTCTAACCACCAGATTGCTTGGTCGGAGAGCTATACCATCATATTCAAGCTTGACAAGGGCTTTCTTTGGCAAGACATTGAGTGAAGACCCAGTGTCAACTAGAACATGTGAAATCATAGCCCCTTTACACTCCAGAGTGATGTTTAAAGCTTTGTTATGGTGAAGACCTTTCGTTGTCAAATTAGCATTGGTGAAGCCTAGCCCATGACTAGTATTAACATTGGAAGCCACTGTCTCTAGCTGATTCACCGTGATCTCCTCAGGCACGTAGGGTGCGTGCAGGACTTTAAGTAATGCATCCCGATGAGCTTCGGATCACAATAGCAATGATAGAATGGAGATCTTGGAAGGAGTCTGGTGGAGCTGATTCACAACCTTGTAGTCGCTTCTCTTGATTATCCTCATAAATTCATCCACATCTTGATCAAAGGATGTTTTACGGGCTTCTTTCAAAACTGGTTCTTTCGGCACCACATTTTTACCTTTGGCTTTGGCAGCAACCTCTGCCTCAAAACTAACTCTTGGAACTTGTGACGCGAAGAGGCATCCGCTTCGGGTGAAGCCTCCGCCTCCCCTGACATTATCGATCTGTGGTGTGTAATCTGAAGAATCAAGGGAGACTTTTTTCCCATTGCAGTAAAGGTCTGAACCATAGTGCCATGGTACATCATTATCTTTTTCATATGGAATGGGCCCAGGTACCGTGATGGTGACTGGACTGACTGCAGCAGAGGTAGGAACTGTGATTTTCTGTGGATCGTAATATATGGTGATGGGACTTCTGACGTGTGGTGGTCGTGAATGACTGAAGATGGGTTGTTGTTGAGATTGTTGCTGAAAATTGTTGGAATTGGGGAGCATTGTTGGGTCGTAGTATATGGTGACTGTGGAGACGTCGTTGTTAATGGTTGCTATAGTTGTAGAAGCGAATGCGGTTGAACTAGTTTTTGTTGAAGTGATGGAAGAGATAATTGTTGATTTTGTAGACGGGTTTGTTGGAACAATTGTCTTTGAAGTTGCATGAGGAGTACTTGTTGTTGTTGTAAGAGGAATTGCTGATGTTGTAGAAACCGTTGATGTTATCTGTAGGATACCTTCTCTGATAAGGCCATTGATGCCACTTCTTAAGCTTGCACACCCATTGACGGAAACTTTGCAAGATTCACAGCAAGCTTCACAACCTGGGAACACCTGGCATTTTAAAAGTTGAGCTTTAACCTCTGCCAGAGGTGTTTGAATGCTTGCAGTATCTTCAATTAAATTCATAGGTTGATTCTCCTCAATTGCATTTATCCTGGGCCCACCATGGCTGGGCATAGGATTCTTCGTGACGTTAGGAGGTGGTGCGAAATTTAAAGCCTTTGAATCAACTAGATCCTGGACCTTCATGTGTAAAGCTCTGCACTTTTCTGTGGTGTGACCAGGTGCATTAGAATGGAAGGCCCATCTGGCATTGGCGTCGTAATTCCGTGGAAGGTTCTGAGGATCTAGTGGATCCAGAGTCCTTAATTCAACAAGATTAAGCTTCAGAAGTTGTGGTAACAAAATGGAATAGGGCATTGGTATAGGATCAATTACCCTGTTGACTTGAGATGGCCTTTGCTGGAAAGGATGTTGTTGTTGGTTGTTGTTGTTGTTGTAAGACCTTTGTTGAGGAAAATGTTGTTGAGGGAACTGTTGTGGTTGCGGAGTGTATTGTTGTTGAGGAGGTGGAGTAGGAATTGTGACAGCGGCAATTGATCTTAGCATATATTGGGGCCTCCCTCTGCCCATGTGTATTGAGTTTGTTTCACCCGACCTGCGAGGCCCTGCAAATGGTTTCCTTGTGCTGCTAGAGCTGGCGCCGTTATCAGAAATCTTTCCCATTTTTAATAAACCTTCAATCCTTTCTCCAACTATGACCACGTCTGCAAAGCTAGTGGAAGAGAAAGCAGCCAACCTATCAATGTATGTCCCCTGGAGGGTGTTCATAAACATATCTGCCATTTCTCTTTCTGACATTGGAGGTTAATTGCCTCCATCTCTGAGCATACTCTCTGAAGCTTTCCCTAGAGGATTGTGACATACGCATTAGAAAAGTTCTGTTAGGAGCCATGTCTAGATTGTATTGATATTGGCGAATGAAAGCCTCGGCCAAATCTTTCCAATTTTTGATGGTTGCCCTAGTCAGATGAGAGTACCACTCACGGGATGCCCCTGTTAAGCTATCCTCAAAATAAAACATTCATAGCTTTTCATCCATAGTGTAGGCCTTTAATCTTCCCAAGAAAGATTGAAGATGGGTGCGAGGGCAAGATGTTCCATTATGTCTTTCGAAGCAGGGAGGTTTGAATTTGTGAGGAATTCTTACTCCCTCTACCAACCCCATATCCATAACATCAAACCCTAAAGAGTTTTGAGACTCCAGAGATCTCAACTTTTCTGCTATCTCGTCCAGCCGACGATCATAGACTTCATCTTCTGCCCCAACCATAGTGAATTGTTCCTCCTGAGGGTCCTCTTGCAAGGCACGCCCTCCAGTATTACCCTGGGTATTCCTGATAGCATTAATGTCAGGGTTAAGATGAGGTCCAAACTCCGGGGGATCAGTACGAGGTTGTACATAATCATTGTTGCTGGTACCCCCCTGTACCTGGGTGGTTTTCTTCAGGAGTTTGTCGCTCGACAGACTCTCTTAATCTTTCCTGGCTTTGGGCTAACCCAATCATTACTGCCATGAATCGGTTCATCTGGACCCTCATTTCAGTTCTTTCATTTACCATCTGGGTTCTTACGTCAGTCAGATCTTGTTGAACCTGGTCCATCTGTAAGCTCGAAAGGTTGTTTCTTGTCGGATACCAGTGAACTCTGTTGATGGGGAAGACTCTCCTACGAGCAATGTTTCCTGAAACCACAACAAAGTGAGAAAACAACAAACAAAAAAAACCTACAAAACAAAGAAATGAGGTTAGTATGCAATGCAGAATGTCTCTTTGTCTTCCAAGGGTATCCGGTTTGGTTCTTTGGTTTTGACCTTCCAGACCTCAAGGAATGATGATGTTGAAGAGAAATAAAACCCACAGAATAACACAAACCATATATTACAAATCGTAAAGATACATAGTTTATGATTACAGCAAGTCCCCATGATGGGTTAAAATACAACAAAATCAACAAAAGTACAAACAAAATGAAGCACAAATACAAAGAAATTAGACATCCAGCCCATAATCCTCCTCTCTAACTTCCTTCAGGAGAGCATCAGTCACTGGGCCAACTGGATGATATGTGATGGTCCTGATAAGAAGGTTCCTGGTAGAAATAGAATTTGTCAACTTCTTATACTTGTCTTGGTCTTTGGACCTCTTCAACCCTGCCCGGAGTTTCAACTCGGAGATTTCCTTTTGTGCTGCTAACAAGGCTTCCTGGCTCTTCATCTCATTAGCTTCCAGATGCTCTATCCTGGCTTGGGTCTTCTGATCTTCCTGTGCACGAGCCTCAGTAATTCTGATCCATCTAGCCTGACTCTCTTCCAAGTAGTGCTCAGCTCTGGCCTTCTGAATCTTAGCTTCTTTGCAAGCATTCTTCAACACTAACTCCACTGCTCTAGCCCTTCTGATGTAGTCATCTGTCTTCTCAATCTTGGTCATATGCTTGATCCGGAGCTTCTCTAACCTTTCATTGTCCAGACAACTATCATTCCTCTCCCAGAAGGTCTTCTTCAAAGCTTCAGAAAGCTGGGTATTCCTCTCTTTCAACTTCTCAAATTCCTCTAAACTGATTGTAGCTACAGGCTCTACTGCTGATGGTCCAGGCACATCTTCCAAGGTGAATGGCATACGGGTGATCTGTCCTCTGATGCGAGACCAATCAAAGTACTGTGTTGAGGCTATATTGTTACACTTGCCAAGAATGTCAGTCCCTTTTGTCTGAATGTTATCCCAAGCCCAGGCTGCTTGTCGGGCAATGGCATGGTTATGTTGAATGTCACAGTAAAAGGGTTTCTGATAAGTCCTGCTCTCTTGGTGGGTGTACCAAGGCATACCCTAATTGCCTTTTGAACAACAAAGGATTGTAGTTGATGCAACCTTTCACTCCAATCAGAGGTACATTGGGATACTGCCCACAGTTGGTGATTATGTCTCTGCCCTTGGTGCTCTGAGTGCACCACCTGATGTCTTCTAATGTAAGGGAAACCATTCTCTTAGCCCAGTTTCTTGACTGATGAGGATTCAAGAAAGCTTCCGTCTTCGGCAAGTGCCTCAATAGAGAACAGTAAAAGAGAGGTGCACAACATCTGACTAATCTTCCCCTCTGCTTTTCATTTTTCTGATGCACTGAGTAATAGAAATCCCCTAGCAAGGTGGGAACTGGATTCTTCAGCACGAAAAGATGGATAGCACTCTTGCTTACTGTTGCACCCCAAAATTTGCCCTCACCAAGACAAGACATTGTGTACTAAGGTATCCCTAGAGGTTCACAAGGTTCACAAGATTCACAAGGTATCTCAAGAGGTTCACAAGGTTCACAATTAGTCAGAAAGTTTGACAATTCCCTCAGACAATGCATCCTCCTAAGCAATGCATCTTAAACTAGGGTTTTGGATTTTATCAGGCTAAATGGACTTCCAAGGCTTCAAGTGAGCTTCATAGCACCCTATATGTCTTTAAGAATCCCTATGTAAAGTTTCAAGGCTTTCCCAAAAGATTTGCTCAGTCAGATGATCAGATATGCTAAAATCAGTCAAAGCAGTTAAAAAGTCAAACTGAGGTCAACTATGGTCAAACCAAAGTCAAACTTCATGATTTTTTTTGCCAACATCAAGTTTATGAAGTAAATTTCATCATTTGATCAAGGGTTGATCATGATTCATCAAGGATATTTCAGATCATCAAGAATCAGGAGTTTCTAAATTAGGGTTTTCATAGGAAAAGTCAACTGAACTTTGACCAGCCATAACTTTCACATGCTTCGTCAAAAATTTCCCATCCAAAGCTCATTTTGAAGGAAATTGAATTCTCTACAACTTTGTGTCTCACAAGCCAAGCCCAAAAATGCTTCATTTGGAAGGTATGAGCTAAGACATTATAGGTCATTTTAAAAGTCAACAAAAAGTCAACATTTTCCAAAGGGCATAACTTGAGAATGGTAAAAGGTATTGACATGAGACCAAAGAGGTTGGTTAGAGGACTCTTTAAGCTTTCCAAAATGTCCAAGAACACCTCCATAGATTTAAAATTGAGGGATTTGTGCCCTTGCAAAGTTGGGAAATTTTTGAGAGGTTTATTGAGCAAATGGGATCTTATAACCAATTTTCTCCAAATGGGCTTGCATTTTTATGACCCAAACACTTCCATGACATCATGCACGAATTAAAAATCATTTATTCAAATTTTTATTCATTTTATTTTATTTATTATGATTTTATACATTAAAAATCATTTTAAATCAAAATAAAATATAAAAATTTCAATATTTGATAGGATTTTGGTTCTAGAAAGTCATAAAGGTCAATTTAAAGTGATTGAGATCATGGAAAATCAGATCAACCAAAATAGTAAGGATATATCAAGATTTTTTCAATATTTGGAAGCATATCTTTTTCAATATCAAATGATCCAAAAGTCCAAAGGAGGCTGTGTTTTTTTGACCTAATTAGATCATACTATATATGTATAACATGAAGCAAACACAAGGACACGAAAATTAGCCTCCAAGAGCAAGAACCAAATTTCAAAAAATCTCAAGAAAACTCACATTCGGTTTGCAAGTTTAAGGTAGTTACAAGGCCAAATAATGATGGAAATAGTTTCCTAGAAACATTTAGAGTGCATTGAGATCATCACATTCATCAGAAACCTCTTAAATCATGGAACCCGAATCCACTTTGTTCTTAATTTTTAAAGTTTTCGATTTCTAATATCCACGCATTACTAATGATGTTTGATGTTGTTTTCTTGTTTGTGATAAGCTTTAGATCATATCTGGACTAATTGATTGAAGTTTCGTTGCCTAAAACGAATTCTGCCATTATTAGGGTTTAAATCCAAAATTAGGGTTTTACGTTTTAACAAATATAAATGAATTATAATCACCTAAATGAACTGTGTTTGATGTGGGCAACAATATGGTGTATTCAATTTGTCAAAATTTTACAGGTTTAGTGATGATTGAAGAAACATAGGAAAGCCTGTGAAACTGAATGCGCAGGAAAACTCATAGCAATTTTCGCAGGTAATTTTGCAGGTCTCAAGGAAGAAGATGGCCTCCTTGGCGCCATTTGGAAATTTGAAAAATTGATTTAATATTTTTAGAATTGTTTTCTATTTTGTTTCAACTAATGCTGCTTGGTCTGGTGGTTATAGTAGGCGCTGGTAACGTTCAAGACCTGGGTTCGATTCCCAGGTTTTTCCTTTTTGTTCATTTATTTTCATATTTTTTAGGTTTATCATATAAGGGCTTGGATCCATTCCCCATCAGCTACGCAGGCGCAGCCCAGTGGTTCATCTCCTTGCTGGTAATGGGGAGATCCTGGGTTCAAATCCAGGCCTCCCCCATTTTTTTAGAACTTGTTTTTTTTAATATATTTCTATTAATTATTTAATTATATATATTATTAACTAATTAACTAATTTGTTTTATTTAAATTAAAAAACTCAATTAAAATGTTAATCCAAAATTATATTTTTTTACAAATATCATAATATGTTTTTTTAAGTAAATAATTTTATATATAATTTTATTGTTTATAATTTGTAAATAATTTATGTAAATTTATATTAATTGTTTAAAATATCTAAACCCTAATTTTTCTTAAATAAAAGATAAACCCTAATTTTTTCAAAACCCTAATTTTTATTAACTTTAATATTTAATATAATTTTGTTATAAACCATAATTTAATAATTAATCATGTTTTGTTATAAATAATTAGTATTTGTTTATTATTATTATTAATTGTTCTATTTTCTTCTAAAAATATTTCTAAATGTTTATTTAACTTTAAAAAAAAAATATTCTCTTAAATTTTATTTTCTTTATATTTTTTCTAACCCCTTTTATTATTATTATTATTTCATTATTACTAATCTTTAAATTATCACTTATTTATTATATTTATCATTATTGTTTCTATTATTATGTAATTGCGAAAGCCATGTAATAGTCGTAGATTTATTCTTGTTTCTATTTTATTTTTGTAAATATTTTTATTGTCATGGTTAGTAATTTTAGGGTGTGTATAACTATGTGTAATTAAAATAATTTAGAAAACTAATTAAATAAGATAAATACTTGAATATGAACACTCACACACGTAAGTCGATCTTTGATCGCCATCCTACACTTTCTAAGGTTACCTCTCATGTTGCTTATTTCTAAGGTCAAGTAAGGTGTCTTAAGCAAAGTCCCTTCATAAATATCATCAAGTCCCTTCAGTTTAAAAGATCAAGTCCCTTCGAGGTTGCCTACGATAAATGATCTTGTCCCTTCGAATAAAAGATGATAAGTCCCTACGAATTGCTAAAGACACCTTACAGTTGCCTAAATTCAGATGTCCCTTGTCCCTTCTTACATCCAAGGTAATGACTACCTATTCCTTAATAATAGGGATAGTCTTACCATTGAAAGAACATATAAGAACAGTAAAGACTTAATATATGGTAGGTTCCTCTTAAGTACTTGCTCACACATTTCAAAATACATTTTACACTTCACATTTCAAACAAATTTTCAAAACAAAGTCTTTATATACATCCATACGAGGATCATTATAAAGTACTTAGAAAATTTTTAATCACACACTACACCTTTCTCAAAACAATTTAAAGTGAGCTAAGTAACTAAGAGCCCATGAATAACCATGGATATAAAGGGTGCTAACACCTTCCCTTTATATAACCTACCCCCCGAACTCAAAATCTTTTTAAGGTCTTTCCTGTTCTTTTATGTCCTTTCCTTTTGGATAAAATAAAAGTCGGTGGCGACTCTTGCTATCCGCAACATTTAACTAAAGTCAGTTCTCCCACCGTGTTACAGAACTGGCGACTCTGTTGGGGATTATATTAAAGAGGGGTACCCTTAGGAATTAGATCACTTTAAACTTGTTTGCTTTGTTTGCTTTACTTTACTTGTTGGGTGCTCTTATGTGTGAAAGATCCTAACCCGGATCTAGTGTACCTTAGGTAAATGGCAATAGACCAAGGAAAATGTACGGTGTATACTGATATGGTTGATCTGGTGGCCATAGTTAGTGTGACTTCTTGGTTGGTGCTTATATTCCTTAAGCAAGTTGAGGATAATATGAGGCTGCCATATGTTGTCAATACACTAACTAACTTTTAGAACCCTAGTCATCCCATCTTGGCCTTTAGAAAGTAGTGAGATAATCGGCTTTGGTGAAGACTGAAGTTGGTTGATACTCGATACTACACTCATTGAGATCCTAAACTTGGAGGGTTTTGGTTGGCAAGTAAGTTGCCTACTGAACAACCACACTTGGGAAGGATCAGTGATATTGAGATCCCTTAGAACCTGGTTACTTCATAGGACAGGATGAACCAACTAAACTTCAGGGGAGGGTACTTACCTTTAAACCTCATGCAAGCCTTCAAACCTAAGGCTATTGTGTGACTTGTTTGTGTGTGCCACATGTTTGTGATTGAGCATAACATCATAACATCATCATGCATCATAAGCATAACATTTTCACTAACCATTTCAAGGACCAAAGGATTTATCTTTGTTCTTTGTTGCAGGTCATGGCTTCTGCTCGTAAGAATACTATCCGGATCAACTTTGTAGGGATACCTCCTAAGCTTAAGGAATTGGTCTCTCAAGTTTCTGAAAACTCCCAGTTCATCAAGAGGCATGGTCACCTACTGGATCTAGTCACTTCAGGGTTCAATGAAGACATGATGAGTGTTCTGTTTCAGTTCTTTGATCCTAAACATCATTGTTTCACATTCCCCGACTATCAGCTGGTTCCTACAATGGAAGAGTTCTCCAAACTATTGGGTATACCTATCCTTGATCAGAAACCCTTCACAGGCTTGGAAAAAAAGCCTAAACCTGAAGTCATTGATGCAACCCTACATTTGAAGAAATCAGACATTGTCCTGGAAACGAGAAGTGGAGTTAATGGTATCCTTGCCAAGGTATTGATGGAGAAAGCTCAAGTGTTCCTGAAGGCTATGAGTTATGATGCTTTTGAGGAGATCTTAGCCCTATTGATTTATGGCTTAGTGTTGTTCCCTAATCCAGACCAGTTCATAGACGTACACGCCATCAACATATTTCTGACTCATAATCCAGTGCCTACATTGCTTGGAGACATCTTACACTCTCTTCATACCCGTACTACGAAGGCACGAGGAACTCTGATGTGTTGTATACCTCTATTGTCTAGGTGGTTTATTTCTCACCTTCCTCGATCAGTGATGAAGAATGAATAAGGGTTCAGGTGGTCCAAGAGGATTATGTCACTTTCTCATTCAGATATTCATTGGTGTGCTAGATCTATAGAGAATGTTACTATCATTGACCGTTGTGGGGAGTTCCCTAATGTGCCACTCCTTGGCATAAGAGGGGGTATTACCTACAATCCTTCCTTAGCTCTACGTCAGTTTGGTTACACTCAGAGTGATGGTCCTCATGACATGCTTATTCAGAGTATTGTGTTCGACTACGACAATGATCTGCAAAGTTACCATCAAAGGTTTATACGAGCATGGGGAAAAGTGAACAAGGTTGACAGCAAGACTCTGGAACCCAAGTACACTATTCCTATGGAACCTTATCTCATGTGGGTGCGATCTCGTGCTCAGACTCTTATGATGCCATATCCTGCTATCCTGCCAGTTACCATGGAGCCTGTTGCTGAAGGAGATACTTCTTATATCATTCTTCATCCAGACATGCCCACTGACATGGAGGAGTTACAAAGGTCCTGGATCCATTTGAAGGAGCAAAGAGATACTTTTGAGACTCATTACAAAGCAAGTCAAGAAAGAATCTTGGAGCTAACAAAACAACTTCACGAGGAGCGGAATCTCAACTCATACCTCAACACAAAGAGGAAACGTCCATGGGAGACTTAAAACCCCATCTTTGTATTTATTTCATTTTGTTGTAAGCCCAAGGGGCAAACTAATTTGTTGATTACTAATAAAAGTTTACTTTCTGTTTGTTTAAACAAATTTAAATCCTGCGGTCCTTGAAAACATTGCATATGCATTAACATACCATATCATTGCATCACAGGTTTCTTATGAACAAGTATCTTATCTTCTCGTTGTTTATTTCAGCAGAAATGGCTCTTGAACAGACTGCCAAAGATCTCCAGGCTCAGAATGCACAATTCCAAGAGTTGATTCTGAACTTGTCCAAGGGATAAGATGAGTTGAAGACACTGCTGGCTAAGAAGAAGAAGAAGACTAGAAGATCAGGAGGCCTTATTAATCTGGGAAGAAGATTCAGAGGTCCTATCAAGACAAAGGAACAGATTGAGGATTCTGAGTCTGAAAATTCTGAGAAAGAGAGAGGTAGTCTTCATGATACTGTGGGAGATTCTGATTCTGAAGCAAATTATTATCATGATCCTGCGAGTGAAGATAAGTACAAGATGCTGGTAGACAGAATGAATGCCATGGAGTTACAAAAATCTTTTGGGCTTGACTTTGAAGATCTGAGTTTAGTATTTGGAGTGGTTATACCTATTGGCTTCAAGGTTCCTGCTTTTGTAGTGTATGATGGTGTCTCATGTCCCAAGCTGCATTTAAGATCCTAAGTCCGGAGGATTCAACCACATACTGCTGACAAGAAGTTATGGATTCATTTCTTCCAAGAGAGATTGTCTGGGGCTCAGTTGGAGTGGTACTATCAACTGGAAAGTGTCAATATTCGTGATTGGAATGATCTTGCTGAGGCCTTCTACAGGAAATACCAATATAATGCTGATTTAGCACATACTCGCATGCAGCTCCAAAGCATGTCAATGGGTGCTAAAGAGAGTTTCAAGGAGTATGCCCAGAAATGGAGAGACCTGGCTGGCAGAGTTCAACCTCCTCTGACTGACAGGGAGTTAGTGGATATGTTTATGAGTACGCTGAATGGTGATTTCTATAGTCACCTCATTGGAAGTTCGTCATCTGGTTTCACCGAGTTGATAATGACTGGAGAACGTGTGGAGAGTGGTATAAGAAGTGGTAAGATACAGGTGGGTGTCTCTTCATCAAGCACTGCTAAGAAGCCCCCTAGTGGAAAGAAGGAGTCTAATGTTGTGTATGGTCAACATAGTCGTAACAGGAGTCACCAATCTGTGGGAGCAGTTCACATTTCCAATCCTACTCCTGCAGCACCAGAGTTACCACAAAATAATCAGCAAAAGCCTAGAAGACAATTCACCAAGATCAACATGTCACTGGCCCAAGCCTTGCAACACATGTTGAAAGGGGAACTCATTACTTTGAAAGACCCTCCTCAGAATTCTAATACTTCTTCTCCTCGATACAATCCTAATGCACGATGTGCCTATCATTCTAATAGTCCGGGACATGACACCAACAACTGTTGGGTATTGAAAAACAAAATTCAAGATATGATTGAAGCTGGGAGATTGAATTTGACCCTCCTGGGACTCCAAATGTGATCACTGCTCCCATGCCCAATCATGAGAAGACCATTAATGTTGTTGATGAAGTTTCATATGTTTCCTCAGTAGCAGATGTGACTACTCCCTTATACATTATCAAGAAGAGGTTGGTGCAGGTTGGTTTCTTTCCAGGTTGTAATGAAGACTGTTTTTATTGTGCCTACAAACCTGATAGCTGCTGGAAGTTGAAGGATGGTATTCAACGCCTCATGGACAATTACACTATATTGTTTGAGAGGACACCCTCTGTGGAAAGTATGTGTGAACAATTAACTCGATGTACGAAGCTGGAAGATGTAGCTATGGTTGATAAAGTGCCAGTGAAGATTACATCCAAAGGCCCTGTCAAGATCACCTCTAAAGGTCCTGTCAGGATTACTGTTGAAGGCCCTGTGAAGACTGTTGCTGAAGCTAGAGTGGCTCCCATGATTATTACCACTCCTGGCCCTGTTCCTTATACTTCTGATAAAGCTATACCCTGGAATTAGGGTTCTGATGTTTACATCCATGGTGTCAAGCAAGAACCTCTGACTGATGCTCCTGTGACTTATGATAACCTTGATGTTGATAATATTGCTGGATCTAGTAAGATCACCAGAAGTGGAAGAATTTTCTCTCCTCCGGCTACCTCAAAAAGTGCAGTTACTCCAACTACTATTTCCACTTCTGAGCCAAGTACTGATGCTCGGGGCAAAGGTCTTGTGGTTGAACTTGTGCAAGCTGAGGCACCGACTGCTGAAAATCTCTCTAAACAAATGGAAGAAGTGCTGAAGATCACTCGCAAGAGTGATTATGATATTGTTGACCAGTTGGGGCATACTCCCTCCAAAATCTCCATGTTATCTTTGTTGTTGTGTTCTGAGGCTCATGCTAAGGCCTTAATCAAGTTCTTGAAGACTGCTCATGTGCCAAATGAGATTTCTGTGGATCAATTTGAGAATTGTGTTGCACATCTGACTTATGATAATGGGTTGGGCTTTTCTGATGCTGACTTGACTCCTGCCAAGAGAGACCATAACAGAGTTTTGCATATCTCTATTGAATGTAGGGGCACTACCTTGTCTCATGTGCTGGTGGACAATGGCTCTTCATTAAATGTGCTCCCCAAAGAGGTTCTGGACAAGCTCAGTCCTGAAGATGTTGTGTTAATACCAAGTAATGTAGTGGTGAGGGCCTTTGATGGCTCAAGAAGAGTGGTGCATGGAGAAGTAGATCTCCCGATCAAAGTAGGCTCTCAAGTCTTCGACTTTACTTTCTATGTAATGGATATTCGTCCTACGTACTCCTGTTTGCTTGGGCGCCCCTGGATCCATGGGGCAGGTGCTATGACTTCCACTTTACATCAGAAGTTGAAATATCCAGTGAAAGGAAAGATTGTCACTGTTTATGGTGAAGAAGAATACATGGTCAGTCATGTGAATACTTTTAAATATGTTGAGGTGGAGGGTGAATATGTTGAGACTCCTTGCCAGACATTTGAGGTAGTTCCTTGGGTCGTTCCTGCTGCTGAAGCTCCCCCTGTTGTTAAAAGAGTTCTTGTGGTTACCGGAGTACCTCCTACAATGGCCTCCCTCAAAGATGCTAGAGTTGTGGTTGAAGAAGGTGGTTGTACTATTTGGGGCCAGCTTCCTGATATCCCTTACAAGTCTGATAAGTTTGGTTTGGGTTTCACTGCAGAACCCCAGAAGGTTGTTCGTCGTGCTTGCGCTGTTTGTATCACCAATCAAGGGGTCATAAGAGATCAAATCAATGTCGTGGGTGACTATAGTAAAGACTACAACCTGGATGATTAGATCTTTCCTACCATGGGTGATGGGCTCAACAATTGGAAGACCGAAGACGTTATTCCTATCTCCTTTAGTCAGGAGTAAATACTATTACTGTGTTTTTATTCTAAGTTTGTAATTTTTAAACAAATTAAACTTTTAAGACTTGTGTCTTACCCGGGGCACAATGGTATGCTTGTTTCGGGATGTCATTTCATTTGCATACTTCATTCAATAAAAATCAATGGACGTTTCGTTTTCGTAAATATTGTGCTCCTCGTCTTTCTTTCATTTTTTATTTTTGTTTTATCAACTATGTGTTCTTACACACACCCACATCACTAAAATGCAGATCCTCATCCGCTCTGGATCCTGTTGATAACAGTTCTACTATTGCCAATTATAATTTCGAGAATCCGATCTATCAAGCTGAAGATGGAAAGGAGGAAGATTGTGAAGCACCTGTAGAGCTTGCTAGGTTAGTACAACAAGAAGAAAAAGCTATACAGCCACATGAAGAGCCAATCGAAGTTGTGAATCTGGGAACTGAATAAAACAGGAAAGAGGTCAAGATAGGGGCTGAACTAGAAGATGGTGTTAAGAGAAGACTAATTCAGATGTTACGTGATTATGTGGAGATCTTTGCTTGGTCCTATGAAGATATGCCAGGGTTGGATACAGACATTGTGGTTCACCGTTTACCGGTAAAAGAAGATTGTCGTCCCAAAAAACAGAAGGTTCGTCGCATGCGTCCCGAAATGTCATAAAAGATTAAAGCAGAGGTGACGAAACAGTTTGATGCAGGGTTCTTAGTTGTGACTTCTTATCCTCAATGGGTTGCAAATGTGGTACCAGTACCTAAGAAAGATGGAAAGGTAAGCATGTGTGTGGATTACAGAGATTTGAATAAGGATAGCCCTAAAGATGACTTTCCACTTCCTCATATTGATGTTCTGGTAGACAACAATGCTCAACATAAGGTATTCTCTTTCATGGATGGTTTCTCTGGTTACAATCAAATCAAGATGCCACCTGAAGATATGGAGAAGACTACATTTGTTACACAGTGGGGCACCTTTTGTTATAAAGTGATGCCATTTGGTTTGAAGAACGTTGGGGCAACATATCAGCGTGCTATGGTGGCTTTGTTTCACGATATGATTTATCATGAGATAGAGGTATATGTGGATGATATGATAGCCAGGTCCCAGAATGAAGAGCAACACCTTGATCATCTGCATAAGCTGTTTGAAAGGTTGAAGAAATACAAGTTGAGATTGAACCCAAACAAATGTACTTTTGGAGTTAGATCTGGTAAACTCATGGGTTTCATTGTCAGTGGAAAAGGTATTGAAGTAGATCCTGCAAAAGTAAAAGCTATACAAGAGATGCCAGCTCCCCGTACTGAAAAGGAAGTTATAGGTTTCTTGGAACGACTGAATTACATTGCAAGATTTATTTCCCAGTTAACTGCTACCTGTGAGCCAATCTTCAAGTTATTGAAGAAAGATCAGGTGATGGAATGGAATGACGAGTGCCAGACAGCCTTTGATGAAATCAAGAGATATCTTATAGAACATCCAATCTTGATGCCACCAGTTGATGGAAGACCCTTGATTATGTACTTAATAGTATTAGACAACTCAATAGGGTGTGTGTTGGGGTAACATGACGAGTCTGGTCGAAAAGAGCAGGCAATCTACTACCTTAGCAAAATGTTTACCGACTGTGAAACAAGATACTCACTGCTCGAGAAAACTTGCTGTGCTTTGGCATGGGATGCTCGCCGACTAAGACAGTATATGTTGACTCATACTACCTTGTTGATTTCAAAGATGGATCCAATCAAGTACATATTCGAGAAACATGCTCTCTCCGGACGAATAGCGAGATAGCAAATGATCTTAACAGAATATGATATACATTACACTACTCAGAAGGCCATTAAAGGATGTGTTGTAGCTGATCATTTGGCTCATTAAGCAGTGGATGATTACCAGTCAATGAGTTTTGAGTTTCCTGATGAAGACATTATGATTATTACCAAAGAACCTGGACAATATGACGGACCTGAACAAGGATCCCGATGGACTATGGTTTTTGATGGAGCTTCTAATGCGCTTGGTAATGGTGTTGGTGTTGTGATTATTTCCCCTGAAGGTTGTCATACCCCAATTACTGCAAGACTTAGTTTCTATTGTACCAATAACATGGCCGAGTATGAGGCATGTATCATGGGTATCAAAGCTGCCATTGAGATGAAGATTCAGTTCCTGGACGTATATGGGGATTCAGCCCTGGTAGTGAGTCAGATTAAAGGAGATTGGGATACCAAGCATGAAAATCTTATTCCTTACAGAGAGTATGTGTTGTCTTTGATCCCATATTTTGAAGAGATTACCTTTGGACATATTCCACGAGGAGAAAATCAGTTGGCAGATGCACTAGCCACCATGGCATCTATGTTTGAGATTAGCTGGGATGATGAAGCTCCCAAGATTACTATTGACAGATTTGAGAAGCCTGCATACTGCAATGAGATTGATACTGAAGGAGGAGAGGAAAAGCCTTGGTTCTATGAGGTGAAAAGATATCTTGAAACTAAGGAGTTCCCTGAAGGGGCATCTGTCAAAGATAAGAAGTTTCTGAGGAGGTTTTCTGCTAAATTCTTCTTGAGTAATGGAATTTTGTACAAACGTAATCATGATTCGACTTTGCTTCGTTGTGTGGATAAGAAGGAAGCAACATAGATTATGGAAGACATGCATGATGGAATCTTTGGCACTCATTCTAGTGGTCATACCATGGCAAAGAAAATATTGAGAGCAGGTTACTATTGGTCTACTATGGAAGCAAACTGCTATCAACATTCCAGAACATGTCACAAGTGTCAAATTTATGCTGATAAAATGCACATACCTCCAGCTCCATTGAATGTGTTGACTGCTCCTTGGCCTTTTACCATGTGGGGCATAGATATGATTGGTGAGATCAAGCCTACTGCTTCTAATGGGCATCGTTTCATCCTGGTTGCTATTGATTACTTTACTAAGTGGGTGGAGGCAACTTCATTTGCATCTGTTACTAAGAATATGGTGGCTCGATTCATTAAGAATAATCTCATATGTAGGTATAGCATCCCTGAAAGGATTATCACAGATAATGGCTCTAATCTGAACAACACCATGATTACTGATCTTTGCACGCAGTTCAAGATTAAGCATCACAATTCTTCTCTGTATCGTCCAAAGATGAATGGAGCAGTAGAAGCTGCTAACAAGAACATTAAGAAGATTCTGCAGAAGATGACTGTTACTTATAAAGATTGGCATGAGATGTTACCATTTGCTCTTCATGGTTATCGTACTACAATACGTACTTCAACAGGGGCAACCCCATTCTCCTTAGTCTATGGTATGGAAGCAGTTATGCCCATTGAAATTCAGATCCCCTCCTTAAGAATCATGAAGGATGCGGGCTTGGATGAAGATGAGTGGATTCAAACTCGACTTGACCAGATAAATTTGATTGATGAGAAAAGGTTGGCAGCTGTTTGTCACGGTCAGATGTACCAGAAACGGATGATCAAAGCTTTTAATAAGAAGGTTAAGCAAAAGATATATCAGGTTGGTGACTTGGTAATCAAGCGTATCATACTACCACAGGGGGATCCTAGGGGCAAGTGGACTCTTACATATGAAGGACCATTTGTAGTCAATAGGTTATTTTCAGGAGGTGCCATGATGCTTACTATTATGGATGGTGAAGACTTCCCGCAGCCTGTGAACGCAGACATAGTTAAAAAATACTACGCATAAAAAGAGACCCGCTAGGTTGACTGGCCTAGGCAAAAATAAGGGCATCCCGGCGAACCAAAAGGGTTCGGGCAAAAATTAGGGATATATATATAAAAAAATGTACACCCGGCAAGTCGAAAACCTGAAAGGGCGACTTGGGCAAAAAAGGGTATCCCGGTGGATTGAAAACCTGAAAGGGCAATCCAGGCAAAAGTTAGGGATTAAAGCGTATGACTATGTCTCGTTCGGATCACTCATGTAACTTCAACTGATGGTGCTACCTAAATCAAGTTCGAACAGATAAAGATCAATCCAAACGTTTCCGTCTCAACAACAGAAGATGAGATACTTGAAGATAATGGCAATAGTAGAATTGAAACTCAATAGGATTATTTCTCAAATAGTTGTTTTCTTTGTTTTGTAAAACGTTTACGACAAATTCCTCTTACTAGGATTTCTGTCTCCTTGTACAAACTTGCCTGTGTATAGGTCACTTTATAATATAAATAAAATTTCATCTTTAAATCCAGATTTACTTTTACCCTATTTACCTAAGCGAAAACGTCCATCGGTTATGTTTGAATGTATGTATGCTTTTGAATATGATTGATGTTTACCAGAAATGCATAAAATGCAGTAATAGTATTTACTAAGGACGAACGAAGGTAGGAATTCAACGAAGCTTCGCCGGTTCATCCCCACAAGATAACTACAAATCCCCAGCAGAGCAAATCTATCTTCATAGATACTTCGAGTTACATCTCCCCTTGAATTTATGTCCATTTATTTTATCCTCAATCAGGATACTCAGGAACTTATTCCTTCAATAGAAGTACGACGAACGAAGACGGGAGGTTATAAATATTATACTATCAAACAAGACGGGAACGAGTTCCTCATATTCCTCAGCAATAAGCCGGGATTTATTTTCCCTAGCCAGCAATTGTTATACAAAGATATCCAGACACTTCAGGCTGCATGATTCATACATACATCATTTATATCATACCATAACATATCTATAAATGCATAATACATTTACTTAGATGCACCATGCCATGCATGCATACATATTGCATAAACTAATCTTTTCCTTGCAGGATGGTTATATACAGATAAAATACTATCAACAATTCACAACAGGTCAGAGACAATCTATACGAAGGTCTAGTGCTGATACTTAATTCAGGGATGATCGCCACGGAGATTCATTAATGATAATCATTACTCAAGTTGTCCTTGGATAGTAGGCAAACGGTCTATACGAAGATCTATTCCCTAATCCATGATATTTCCAGAAGAGATAATCGTCACGAAGATTTATTTCTACTGGTCTATTCAACAATTTAAAACAGTTCAGAGACGATCTATACGAAGATCTAGTGCTGGTGCTTAATTCAGAAAAAATCGCCACGAAGATTTGGTTCTGACACTTAAATTAAAGTATGTTCATAGATATGGTTCAGAGACGATCTATACGAAGATCTAAGCCCTGACACTTAATGAAGAATATTCTTTTTCCCCAGAGATAATGCAGAGACGATATATACGAAGATCTAGTGCTAGCATTCAATTCAAACCATGTTTCATAAACGATTCAGAGACGGCCTATACGAAGACCTAGTACTGATATCCAGTATCAACATCAAGATATTATCACCTCCTGATAGTATGGATGGCATCTATAAGCCCATCTCCAGTTCTTCCAAGTGGTATCTTCAAGCCCATTTAAGCATATACAACTAATCATCAGTGTTATTTACGCACCGGCAAGTGCAAATTTTTGGGCTTTTGTGTTCAATCCCCTTCAACCTTCCAGGTCACGAATGGCACATATACCAATCTAACCCCTCAGGTTTCAGAAAATTGAACAGGGGCAGTTGTTGCACCCCAAAATTTGCCCTCACCAAGACAAGACATTGTGTACTAAGGTATCCCTAGAGGTTCACAAGGTTCACAAGGTTCACAAGGTTCACAAGATTCACAAGGTATCTCAAGAGGTTCACAAGGTTCACAATTAGTCAGAAAGTTTGACAATTCCCTCAGACAATGCATCCTCCTAAGCAATGCATCTTAAACTAGGGTTTTGGATTTTATCAGGCTAAATGGACTTCCAAGGCTTCAAGTGAGCTTCATAGCACCCTATATGTCTTTAAGAATCCCTATGTCAAGTTTCAAGGCTTTCCCAAAAGATTTGCTCAGTCAGATGATCAGATAGGCTAAAATCAGTCAAAGTAGTTAAAAAGTCAAACTGAGGTCAACTATGGTCAAACCAAAGTCAAACTTCATGATTTTTTTGCCAACATCAATTTTATGAAGTAAATTTCATCATTTGATCAAGGGTTGATCATGATTCATCAAGGAGATTTCAGATCATCAAGAATCAGGAGTTTCTAAATTAGGGTTTTCATAGGAAAAGTCAACTGAACTTTGACCAGCCATAACTTTCACATGCTTCGTCAAAAATTTCCCATCCAAAGCTCATTTTGAAGGAAATTGAATTCTCTACAACTTTGTGTCTCACAATCCAAGCCCAAAAATGCTTCATTTGGAAGGTATGAGCTAAGACATTATAGGTCATTTTAAAAGTCAACAAAAAGTCAACATTTTCCAAAGGGCATAACTTGAGAATGGTAAAAGGTATGGACATGAGACCAAAGAGGTTGGTTAGAGGACTCTTTAAGCTTTCCAAAATGTCCAAGAACACCTCCATAGATTTAAAATTGAGGGATTTGTGCCCTTGCAAAGTTGGGAAATTTTTTAGAGGTTTATTGAGCAAATGGGATCTTAGAACCAATTTTCTCCAAATGGGCTTGCATTTTTATGACCCAAACACTTCCATGACATCATGCACGAATTAAAAATCATTTATTCAAATTTTTATTCATTTTATTTTATTTATTATGAATTTATACATTAAAAATCATTTTAAATCAAAATAAAATATAAAAATTTCAATATTTGATAGGATTTTGGTTCTAGAAAGTCATAAAGGTCAATTTAAAGTGATTGAGATCATGGAAAATCAGATCAACCAAAATAGTAAGGATATATCAAGATTTTTTCAATATTTGGAAGCATATCTTTTTCAATATCAAATGATCCAAAAGTCCAAAGGAGGCTGTGTTTTTTTGACCTAATTAGATCATACTATATATGTATAACATGAAGCAAACACAAGGACACGAAAATTAGCCTCCAAGAGCAAGAACCAAATTTCAAAAAATCTCAAGAAAACTCACATTCGGTTTGCAAGTTTAAGGTAGTTACAAGGCCAAATAATGATGGAAATAGTTTCCTAGAAACATTTAGAGTGCATTGAGATCATCACATTCATCAGAAACCTCTTAAATCATGGAACCCGAATCCACTTTGTTCTTAATTTTTTAAGTTTTCGATTTCTAATATCCACGCATTACTAATGATGTTTGATGTTGTTTTCTTGTTTGTGATAAGCTTTAGATCATATCTGGACTAATTGATTGGAGTTTCGTTGCCTAAAACGAATTCTGCCATTATTAGGGTTTAAAGCCAAAATTAGGGCTTTACGTTTTAACAAATATAAATGAATTATAATCACCTAAATGAACTGTGTTTGATGTGGGCAACAATATGGTGTATTCAATTTGTCAAAATTTTACAGGTTTAGTGATGATTGAAGAAACATAGGAAAGCCTGCGAAACTGAATTCGCAGGAAAACTCATAGCAATTTTCGCAGGTAATTTTGCAGGTCTCAAGGAAGAAGATGGCCTCCTTGGCGCCATTTGGAAATTTGAAAAATTGATTTAATATTTTTAGAATTGTTTTCTATTTTGTTTCAACTAATGCTGCTTGGTCTGGTGGTTATAGTAGGCGCTGGTAACGTTCAAGACCTAGGTTCGATTCCCAGGTTTTTCCTTTTTGTTCATTTATTTTCATATTTTTTAGGTTTATCATATAAGGGCTTGGATCCATTCCCCATCAGCTACGCAGGCGCAGCCCAGTGGTTCATCTCCTTGCTGGTAATGGGGAGGTCCTGGGTTCAAATCCAGGCCTCCCCCATTTTTTTAGAACTTGTTTTTTTAAATATATTTTTATTAATTATTTAATTATCTATATTATTAACTAATTAACTAATTTGTTTTATTTAAATTAAAAAACTCAATTAAAATGTTAATCCAAAATTATATTTTTTACAAATATCATAATATGTTTTTTTAAGTAAATAATTTTATATATAATTTTATTGTTTATAATTTGTAAATAATTTATGTAAATTTATATTAATTGTTTAAAATATCTAAACCCTAATTTTTCTTAAATAAAATATAAACCCTAATTTTTTCAAAACCCTAATTTTTATTAACTTTAATATTTAATTTAATTTTGTTATAAACCATAATTTAATAATTAATCATGTTTTGTTATAAATAATTAGTATTTGTTTATTATTATTATTAATTATTCTATTTTCTTCTAAAATATTTTCTAAATGTTTATTTAACTTAAAAAAAAAATTCTCTTAAATTTTATTTTCTTTATATTTTTACTAACCCCTTTTATTATTATTATTATTATTATTTCATTATTACTAATCTTTAAATTATCACTTATTTATTATATTTATCATTATTGTTTATATTATTATGTAATTGCGAAAGCCATGTAATAGTCGTAGATTTATTCTTGTTTCTATTTTATTTTTGTAAATATTTTTATTGCCATGGTTAGTAATTTTAGGGTGTGTATAACTATGTGTAATTAAAATAATTTAGAAAACTAATTAAATAAGATAAATACTTGAATATGAACACTCACACACGTAAGTCGATCTTTGATCGCCATCTTACACTTTCTAAGGTTACCTCTCATGTTGCCTATTTCTAAGGTCAAGTAAAGTGTCTTAAGCAAAGTCCCTTCATAAATATCATCAAGTCCCTTCAGTTTAAAAGATCAAGTCCCTTCGAGGGTGCCTATGATAAATGATCTTGTCCCTTCGAATAAAAGATGATAAGTCCCTACGAATTGCTAAAGACACCTTACAGTTGCCTAAATTCAGATGTCCCTTCACCTATCCCTTCTTACATCCAAGGTAATGACTGCATATTCCTTAATAATAGGGATAATCTTACCATTGAAAGAACATATAAGAACAGTAAAGACTTAATATAGGGTAGGTTCCTCTTAAGTACTTGCTCACACATTTCAAAATACATTTTACACTTCACATTTCAAACAAATTTTCAAAACAAAGTCTTTATATACATCCATACGAGGATCATTATAAAGTACTTAGAAAATTTTTAATCACACACTACACCTTTCTCAAAACAATTTAAAGTGAGCTAAGTAACTAAGAGCCCATGGATAACCATGTATATAAAGGGTGCTAACACCTTCCCTTTATATAACCTACCCCCCGAACTCAAAATCTTTTTAAGGTCTTTCCTGTTCTTTTATGTCCTTTCCTTTTGGATAAAATAAAAGTCGGTGGCGACTCTTGCTATCCGCAACATTTAACTAAAGCCAGTTCTCCCACCGTGTTACACTTACAAAATTAGGCTCGTTTGCAAACAAGATGATACCATATATTCTAAGGGCCAAGAGAGCACAAACAGTGTCCCACTTTCCTGCTGCCACATGGCTGGTGGCATGAGTGATCAAGAAGTCCAAATGGAGGTTTGGGATTCCAGCATTGGTGGTCATATTCTGATCAATGATGGTGGTTTCCAAATGTAGAGCCTTAGCTATATCTTCATTCTTGGGAGCAGTCATCTCAGGGTTGAAAGGAATCCCTCTCCTGATGGGGACACCCAACAACATGGAAAACTCCTCTAACAAAGGACCCAACTGGAAGTCTGGAAAGGTGAAGCATCTGAGAGGATGGTCATAGAACTGAAGGCAAGTATGGATCATGCTCCTCTGTGATGCATCCAAGTCCATGATCATGTCCATGATACCACCATAATGTTCCCTGAATAAAGGGACATGACCCGAAGTGATGAGTGTCTGAATCTGCCTGATGCCTGCCAAAGTGGGCTCAAAGAAATGATAAGTGATGTTGCTCTTCCTGGATGGGTCCATGTTGACAATGGATGCTGAAGGAAACAACTAAGGAGAACTGATGATGAAGGCAACTGAAGAAGATGCTGAAGAGAATCTCTGATGAAGATAGCTGGTGAAGATGGCTGATGTAGATGAACAATCAAAACCAAAACCAAATAAGATGTGGATACCCTGTAAAACAAAATAGACAAATGTTAAAATGATGCAAGATGATGTATGCATAATGATATGCAAGGGTTTGTGATCAAGTTATGGATCTGTTATATGCCTTGATAAGGTCCATGTGTGTTCATAAGTCCGGGTGGAGGCTTAGAGAACCAGTAACCAGGTGGGGGACTCAAATAAAGAGTCACAAGTCCAGAATTTCACAAGAATAGTCCAAAATGATGTAACCTTAAAACAAATATGATATCAGGGTATGATGAGGCCAAGGGTTCCTGCAAACTTGTAAACATCCCAACCCCCTCACAGGTATTGTTCTAGAACAAGGATCCTCAGACTTGGATCAGTTATGAGAAGTGTAAACACTTCTAACCCGGAGGTACAATGTTTACATTAATCATAAAGGATCATCCTCTAATTCACCTCAGATGTTGAAGGTCATAAAAGGTCATCCAGACTTAGCAGGCTTCCCAGATAGCCCTAGTACTACAGGAAATCCGTAGCACAGAGTTCTCAAGAAGAAACCCATGTCTGAACCGTGTTTCATATTCCCGCACCAGACCGAAATGGAATGGGAAAGAATATGAAGCCACTATATCCTATGTGTCACTCGGGCTCCCGGTGTGGAACCTTACTCAATGAATATCCCTCCCATCAAGACAAACAGAAGATCCAGCACATGATATGATGATAATAGTATGAAATGCATAAAAATAGTAAATGAAAGAAAATAAATAAAGCTGTACAGAAAGCAATAAATAAAGCAATAAACAACAAGCACAAGTAGTACATAACACCCCCATAAACACAAATTAAACAAGCGCTAGGAAAAAACCACAAAAAGAAACCAGAAGCCCTGATTGCAAGATAAGGCTCCCCAGCAGAGTCGCCAAGCTGTCGCTCCCCCGAAAAGACACTAGGTCCCAAGGTACAGATGCGAACGGTCGGCGAAAAAAGAAAATGAAAATGAACTGAATAGAGTCTCCAGCTAGGCATTTTTATCCTGAAGGAAAGGTAATGCTGCATAAACCTGGAAAGAGATGGATAAGACGGTTGCAAACCAGAGAAACTAAGAAAGGGGGTTGGTTACAACCTGGGAAGGTATTAGCACCCAGATTGTCCGTCGTACTCGACGGGATCCATGCTTACAAGATTGTGTTTAAAGGGGTAGTGCATGTGTTATCTGTGTGCAAAAGCTAAGAATGAATGTACACGTGTCAGTGCAAAAAGGTGAATTGCTCAAGAACTGAGGCTTTGATAAGAATGCTGAAGGAGGGGGAAGACACAGAGACTTTTGTTCGATAACTGTTAAGTTATGCCTACATATCCTCGCGTGCAATGAGGAAGTAGGAACACCGTAGTTCGACTCAAAGAGACTGGAAATAAATTGACTGTGAACTGCTTACTTGTCTATGCTCAAGTGTATGACTCGTCAGGCTTGAGTGCTAAATGTCTTGCATTAGACGGAAGAAGCAAGTATCGTTTATGAATGAGTGTGATGAGAAAAGAATCCCGAAGGAGACGATTATTGTTTGTTTTTGTGTTTTCAGTTTTGTTATTGTTTTTGGTGTTTTGCATAAGTTAATGAGCTTAAGCCTAAATCAAGGGCTTGTAAACTCATTATATCTTCCCCGATTAGGGATAATGAGCCTACTTAAGTATGAGATAAGCATCCCAACCTAATTGCCATGGTGATGTAGGATTAAAATCATTAACCTTCTTGTGATTAATTAGATGTTTTGGGTTTTTGTTTAATGTTAAGTAATGAGTTTAATCTCTAATCACAGATTAGTGAACTCATTACACCATCCTAATAGAAGGATAATAGATGAGAACACTTAAGCTGAGGAAGATACCTCAACTTAATCCATGGTTAGGGATTAAATTCATTATATAACAAGCCTTTATTAAATGGATTTTAATTAAAGGGTGAGATTAAGAAGTAAATTTTATGTTTGTAAGACAACCTGAGGGGGACTTGTCCATTAAACACTAGGGTTAGTCCCTCTTAACCATAAGGAAGAGATAGAACCCAAATGTAAGGCCCAAGTTACAAGATAAAGTCTTGGTGATTGTTAGTGTGTTTTGATTAAGAGGTTTAAACAAATTAAAGGTTTAACACTTAGGATTAAAGTTATACACTCCATCCTAAGAGAAGTATGTAGGCATAACCCTAATTCCAAAGTCCTAAAACTTTAAGAGTTTAGTCTCTGTTTATTGAGATGAGAAGAGAGACTCAAGGAGACTCAATGGTAAAAGATTAAGGGGGACTATACACAACCCTACAAGTTATCATGCTTGGATATCCTATGGTTTTTTAGGATTATTTTGGAAAGATCTTCAAGGCCACCAATGGAAGAAGCAGATGAAAAGAGAAGGAAGCAGAAGAATAAGTTACTTACTTCCTGAAGAAGATAAGTAACTTGAAAGAAAGAAAGTGAGAAAGATGGAACATAAGTGAATTAGATTCACTTTAAAGACATACAAAATGCATATGAAAGAGATAAGAAGAAGTGAGAAGTGAAGGAAAATCCACCTCCCACAATCATTTACCAAAAGCTCCTAAAAAGTTAGTATGAATGCATAAGACATAAAGCATAAAGAAATGAATTGAAATGAGGTGAAGCGACCAAAGTCAAAAGTGATTATGCAATTCAAATGACATATGAGATGATGAAATGTCATACAATGTGCATATGAATGATCATACAAAGATGGGATGTCATGAAAGCATGCTTGGAAGCTTGAAACACACATGGATGCTTATGAAATGAAATGAATGCAACACATGGTAAATGAATGAAAAAATGATCAAGCAAGGTTCTAAAATGCCCTAAGATGTCTAAGATGACATATGAATTCTTGATATGTCATGGCAAGTTCATATGATGATGAATATGCAAGGTGGATGTAAATGAATATGAGAAAGTAGGGTTTTATGAACATGTGAGATGCAAATGAGCAAAACAGAAGCATGCAACATGATAAAAATTTGAAACCAAGCTCAAACAAACCCTAATCCCATATTAGGTCACACCCCAAAGGAGAAGGTCAGAAGCTAATCCTATTGAAAGTTATGATTTTCCTAAGTTTGCTAGGGTTTTTGGGTGATTCAAAAGGAAAAATGAAAATCAATTTGAAAATGCAAGATAAATTCATGAGAAAAATAACCTATAAACTACATGCAATATGTGAAACAATGCAAAAAGAATCAAGTTCAAACTCTTTTTGGTTAGGCAGAAATGATTTTTCAAAGTTAGGGTTAAAAATTGTGATTTTAAAGAACCCTAATTCAAAGAAAATTATGAAATTATGATCAATCCTAAAAAGAAATTTGTATGAAGAGTTTGAAAATGTTTCTAAATGTATTGGAATGATTCATGATTTTTTTGGTGATTTTTAGAAACCTAAATGCATTTTTAATTAATTAAAATACTTTAATTAATTAAAAATAACATTTAAATATTTTAAAAATACTTTTTATATGCAAAAAATAAAATAAAAATCATTTTTAGGTTGAGAAAAATATTTAAAACAGAAATGCAAAGTTTCATATTTTTTTGAAAGTGTTTTGGTATTTTTAATAAATTACACAAAAGAAATGAATTAAAAAGAAAATAAAATGAATAAAAATGAGAAGTAATCAGATCCTGTGGTCCAGATTCAAACTGGGGAAATGGGGGTTGACTGCGCGCGTTTATCAATTGTTCAGATCAAGCTTGACTAATTAATTGTGTTTTATTTAATTAAACATAAATTAAACCTAATGACTGAATCTAAGCCGTTCACGAGTTAAACTAATCAGGATCTAAAGGTCCAAAATCAATTTGGGCAACTAAACCCTAATTAGGGCTAAACACTTTCAGGTGACCGGAGCTAAGCTCCGGTCATCTTCTCCGGCAGGCCAAAACCCTATCTCCCTCCCCAGGCCATAAAAACATGCCAAAATCTCCAGAATCAATCCTCTAACATCAAACAACAAGAATCCACAAACAAAAACAATTTATTTTGCCTCAAAAGAGAGAATCGAAGCCAAACGGAAAACCGACAAAAATTTCAGAAGTTGAATACATCCTATATACTTGACCATTTTCAGTGATTCAAAGTGCATAATGATCAGAGAAACATGCTTTATCACATTGTAACTTAAAATCAAAGCTCTGAGAAAAAAGTTCTTGAGCTATACCTGAGCTGGAGTTGAGCAAATGTGGATCCCTAGAGCCTGCTTCTTGTGCTAGACACCTCCTTTGATCACCCTGATGCTATTGAGAAGCTTTGCAAGTGTTTAAATGGTCTCCTTTTGAAGGTTCAGTTCTGAGAGGTGGAAAATCGTGTTTGAGTTTTAGGGACTTTCAGGGCAAAGTGAAGGGTGGTTTGTGCTCTCTATGATGTGTGGAGATGATTGGTGGAAAAAGATTTGAGGTTTGAAGCTTGTACTGAGAGTTTCAAAGAGATGAAAGTTTTGGCTAATTTTGTGAATGCTGACTTGTGGGATGTTATCAGCTTGTGTGTGTGTTATGAAATGAACTCCCTAGGGTTTGCATAAGAGGTTGTGATTGGTCAAAGAATGGGCGGTGGCTCAGTTTGATTGATATGGGAGGAAATGCAAAAATGTCAACTTATGTGTACTCGAGGTATGGGCTTGTGCAGCAAGGATTTCTGAGCATAGATTGCCTCAACATGGTTCATGGGGAGCCCTTAGATCATTAGAATGCAACTGGAAGGCTTGGATGGAGAGATGGCAAGCTTTATGCAACTTTCCCTCTTTGATGTTTCTTGTGAATCAAGCCATGAAAATGCCAAATTCTTGGGCCAATTCTGATGTTTAGAAGTTTCTTTGACATATTATGATGCATAGAAGTTTATTAGAGGTCATTAGAATGCTTGGCAAGTGAAATTGCAAAATTCCCTCTTTGACATGATCATGGAAATTATGTGATTTTTGCCAACTTTGAAAGGCCATATCTTGAGTTCTAGGTTGAATCAAGACATGTTCTTGTACTTTTTGAAAAGGGAAAGACCTAATCTACAACTTTCATGCCCAAGAATTTTTCATTTGAAGCATTTTTGGTCATGAAAGAGGAGGTTGAAAATCTTTCCCAAAATGGAAAGTTTGCATTTCAAGTCATTTCCAAAAATGGCAAGTTTGCAATTGGCTCAAAATTCTTCAGTCTTGTAAACTTCCAACCACTTATAAGATCAAATAAAGATAATTGAACTTCAATTTGATGAAATGATCCTTTGGTTCCCTTGTTGGGGGCCTTAGATGCCCTGATTTTGACTTAACTTACTCAAGAAGTTACCCATTGATCAGATGACTTCCATAATGAATTTCTTCATAAAACTTGGTACACATGATCCTTATAACATATTAAGAACATTAGAAACAAGAATGACCAAAAAATTTAGAGTTAAGACCTCTGAAACCAAAACCCTAATTTTGGTCATCTGTGTAGGAAAACCCTAGCTCTGCTTCCATGCCTTTGCCAATTCTTGTGATCCCTTGACTTTCATGAACTTTGGGGAGCATAATATGATCATAGAACACACATGGACCCCCTTGGAAAGCTTTAAGACCTTTGGGATGACTCAGATTGATTCTTGGATTGCTCAGATCACAAACCCCAGATGCAGATGAAAATGGAACTCTGCAGTGAAGCAAATATGCAATATGAGATGTAATTCTTATGTTAAAACAAAAATGAAATATCACAAGCCATGGTGTGAGAAAAAGTGAGGGCAAATTTGGGGTGTTTACAGAAGTGAAACAAAAATTTGGAAGCTTTTGAGTGATGAATGGTTATGAAATTGAAATCGATTTTTGAAGCTTGGTTTTGTGTTTTGTTTATGCAGAAAATTTAGGGGCTTTCCAAGCTTGGATTCAATGAAGGAGATGGTCTCAATTTATAGATGGAAGGAGCTGAGAATTTGAATTGAAAATAAATTGCCATTTTGTAGGATTTTGCTGCGTTTCGGACTTCTCACGGTGAAGGCGTGACTTGCTGAATTTTCTTGCGTTTTATTCATTTCTCGCTTGTGTTTTGTAGGTGGTGAAGGTGTGCGTGCGAATTGGTACATGACCATGCGTTTTGTGTGTATTCCATTTGCATTTTATGTGTATGATCCTGTTGCACCCCAAAATTTTCCCTCACAATACAAGACTTTGTGTTCTAAGAAGGTTCACAAGGTTCACAAGTTCTCCAACACTTGCAAGACCTTTCATGAGGTTCATGAAGTCTACAAGTTACTTCTTGAAGGTTCACAAGGTTCACAAGTTCCATAATGCTTTCAATGCCTTTCTTGAAGTTCATGAAGTCTACAAGTTACTTTATGAAGGTTCACAAGGTTCACAAGCTTCTCAACATTTACAAGACCTTTCATGAGGTTCATGAAGTCTACAAGTTACTTCTTGAAGGTTCACAAGGTTCACAAGATTCACAATGATTACAAAGCTCTCCTGAGGTTCATGAGGTCTACAAAGTCACTTCATGAGGTTCACAAGGTTCACAAGTTCCATAATGCTTTCAATGCCTTTCTTGAAGTTCATGAGGTCTACAAAGCCCTTCATGAGGTTCACAAGGTTCACAAGCTTCTCAACATTTACAAGACCTTTCATGAAGTTCATGAAGTCTACAAGTTACTTTATGAGGGTTCACAAGGTTCACAAGATTCACAATGATTACAAAGCTCTCCTGAGGTTCATGAGATCTACAAAGCCACTTCATGAGGTTCACAAGGTTCACAAGCTTCACACTATCTCCCATGAGGTTCACAAGACACTTTATGAAGATTCACAAGGTTCACAAAGTTCACAATTGGTCAAAGAAGTTGACAATTCCCTCAGACAATGCACCTCCTAAGCAGTGCATCCAAAACTAGGGTTTTGACTTTAATCAGGCTAAATGGACTTCCAATACCTCAAGTGAGTTTCATAACATCTTATATGTGTGCAAGAACCCCCATTTCAAATCTCAAGACTTTTCTCAAAAGTTTGCTCAGTCAAATGATCAGATAAGTCAAAATCAGTCAATGCAGTTAAAAAGTCAAACTGAGGTCAACTGTGGTCAAACCAAAGTCAAACTTCATGATTTTTTGCCAGCATCAAGTATATGAAGTAAAATTCATCATTTGATCAAGGGTTGATCATGATTCGTCAAGGAGATTCCAGATCATCAATAATCAGGAGTTTCTAAATTAGGGTTTCCTCAGTAAAAGTCAACTGAACTTTGACCAGCCATAACTTTCACATACTTCATCACCAAGTCTCCATCCAAAGCTCATTTTGAAGGAAATTGAATTCTCTACAACTTTTATGTTGCAAGTTAAGCCCAAAAATGCTTCATTTGGAAGATATGACCTAAGACATTATAGGTTATTTCAAAAGTCAACAAAAAGTCAACAACTTCAAAAGGGCATAACTTGAGATTGGTAAATGATATGGACCTGAAACCAATGGGGTTGTTTAGAGGACTCTTCAAGATTTCCAAAATGTCCAAGAACACCCTCATACCTTTAAAATTGAGGGAGATATACTCTTGCAAAGTTGGGCAATTTTGTGATGGTTTATATTGAAAATGGGGGTCTAGAAACAATTCCTTCCAAATGGGCTTGCTAAGTTGTGATCCAATCCACCTCATATCATTATGCACGACCCAATTGACCAAAATTCAGCATTTTTATTATTTTATTTTTATTTATTATTGATTTAATTCATAAAAATCATTTTAAATAAATATAAAATATGAAAATCTATTTTTGGAGGAAGATAATGCTTCTAGAAATTCTTAATTGGTGATTGAAGTTGAAAGAGAAAGAAATCATGTGATTTATCCAAAGATAGTAAGCCTTCATGATCAAATATTTGAACTTTAAACTATGATCTTTTTCAATCTTTTTGGATCCAAATCTCCACACAACTAGTCCATATTTCTGACCTAATTCACTCACATATAAGTATCAAACACAACCCTAGCCTCAAGAGACGAATTCCAGCAGCCCATAGGTAAGTTTCAAAAACTCAAAATTCATCAAAAAAGTGAGATTCGGATTCTTCACTCCAAGAGGTTTCAAGGTAAACTAAGAACATAGACGAGTTCTTTAGACATCACTGAAGCTAAAGCATCACTCATATGCATCCCATGTGCATTGTGTTGGCCGACCCGAATCCAATTTGTTCTTGAATGAATTTTTTTCGATTCCAATGATTCCTTGCATATTATTGAAATTTGTTTATATAACTTTGTTTATTGATGATCATAGATGGAATCTGGATAATTTGGTGAAGTTCCATAGCCTAAAACGAAATTCACCATAGTTAGGGTTTTAACCAAGAATTGGGGTTTCGTGATTTACGAAATATAAATGACTTATAAGATCATGGCTTGACTTGAATGGACCTCTGGAACATGTTTATGCTTTCAATTTTATGAAATTGTACATTTTTGTTGCCCATTGTGTTTCGTAGGTTTTGCTGGGGTTTGTGTTTCGCAGGAAAATTCATAGAAGATTTCGCAGCTAATTTCGAAGGTCAGAGGAAGAAGACGACTGTGTGTTGGCGCGAATCCTATATTTGAATTTTTAACTTAAAATATTATGTTACTTTCCTGTTTGTTTATCACCACAGGTTGGTTGGCTCAGTGGAAAGACACATGCGCGTTTGATGAGAGGGCGTGGGATCGAATCCTGCCCTCAGCAATGTTTTGATATTTTTTCCATTTAAATTGCTTTCTTAATATATTATGGTTTATAGTTGTTTGGTAAACAGAAGGGCTCTCCCAGCCAGGCGGTCAAGCATGCGTGTATACATCCCAAAGGTCCTGGGTACGATTCCCACCCCAGGCCTTTTTATTTCTTCATTTTTCTGGATTTCTCAAACAAGACACAAAACAAATTCTTGCCCCTTCATTGTTGCCTGCGTGTGGGCTAGCCTGATGGTTATTGTTGTTGCTGGTAAACATGAGGACATGGGATCAAATCCTAGCCAAGGTAAGTTCTCAATTTTTTGTCACTTTTTTTCTATTTTCTTAATTAATTATATTTTTGTTTATTATAAAAACTTAATTTCTAAATAACCTTATACTATTTTCTTTGTGTTCTAAAAAAATATATTTTCTCAAATATAAAAATGTTTGTTTTATTTTATTTTGTAAATATATTCATATTATATGCTTGTAAATAAAATTAGATAATTAGGTTTAGATTAATTCCATAAACCCTAATTATAGCTTAACCCTAATTTTCAAAATCCTAAAATATTTTCTAAAGAAAACAAACTCTAATTTATTTATTTTTTTAAAAACCTAATTCTATTTTCTTCCAATTCTTAAATAATTATTTCTCTTTTAATGTTTAGAAACAATTTAATATTTTTGTATATGGTTTAAAATAATTTGCAAATATATAATTAAATGTTATAAATATGATTAATATTGTAAATATGATATTTAAAACCTATTTTCTTCTTATAATATGTAAATATTGTTTAATAAATAAATGTTAATATATGTTTATAATAATTAAGTTTTGTAGTCATAATATATTTAAAAATAACTTAATAACTTGTAAAAATTAAAATAATTGTTTATTCATATTTCTTTCTAAATAATTGTTTATAAAAAAATTGTTGATATATTATTATAATTTTGGTTAATTTTATTTATTATTGATTATTACTAACCATATTATTTATTTTGCTTTTATTAATTTTATATATTTCATTAATTCTTATTATTACTAACCCCTATTATATTGCTTACTAATTATTTTTACTTATTATTTATATTTTGCTTTTATATTTATATTTTTGCTATTCCTTTATTATTATTATAATTATGTAATTGCTTCTTGGTGTAATTTTGTAAATATTTAATTATTTAATTATTGCTATGGTTAGTAATTTAGGGAGTGTAAATATGTATTCTCTTAAAATTAATTATAGATCACTTTTAATCAAAGATAATTAAATTAAACACTCACACACGTAAGTCGATTTTAATCGCCGTCTCACTTTCTAAGGTTATCCCTCGAGTTGCCTACGAATAATGGTCAAGTGGGGTGTATAAAGCAAGTCCCTTTCAAAAGTAAAAATCATCAAGTCCCTAATGGTTGCCTTCACGAATCAAGTCCCTTCGAATAATGATGATAGTCCCTCATATATGCTTATTACACCCCACAGTTGCCTTCATAAAACAGAATGTCCCTCTCATGTCCCTTACATCCAAGGTAATGACTACCTACTCCTTAATAGTAGGGATAGTCTTACCAATGAAAGGATAAAGAACAAGAAAGACTTAAAACTTTAGGGTAGGTTCCTCTTATGTACTTGCTCACTTCAAAAACTTTTCAAACTCTTCACAATTTCAAACAAATTTTCAAAAACAAGTTTTTACACATCCGTACATGGATTATTATCAACTATTCTGAAAATTTTTCTATTCACACACTACACTTTCAAAAACAATTCAAAAGTGAGCTAAGTAACTAAGAGCCCATGGATAACCATGGATGTAAAGGGTGCTAACACCTTCCCTTTACATAACCTACCCCCCGGACCCAAAATATTCTCTTAAGGTCTTTCCTGTTCTTTTATACCCTTTCCGTTTGGATAAAATAAAAGTCGGTGGCGACTCTTGCTATCCGCAACATAACTTAAAGTCAGTTCTTCCACCGTGTTACAGAACTGGCGACTCTGCTGGGGATTTAAATTTAAGAGGGGTACCCTTAGGAATTAGATCACTTTAAATTGTTTGCCTTGTTTGCTTTATATTATCTTGTTGGGGTGCTCTTATGTGTGAAAGGTCCTAACCCGGATCTAGTGTACCATAGGTAAATGACAATAGACCAAGGAAACTGTACGACGTATATCGATACGGTTGATCTGGTGGCCATAGTTAGTGTGACTTCTTGGTCGGTGCTTATGTTCCTTAAGTCAAGTTGAGGATAATATGAGGCTGCCATATGTTGTCAATGCACTAACTAACTTTTAGAACCCTAGTTAACTCATCTTGGCCTTTAGAAAGTAGTGAGGTAACTGGCTTTGGTGCAGACTGAAGTTGGTTGACACTCGATACTACGCTCATTGAGATCTTAAACTTGGAGGGTTTTGGTTGGCAAGTAAGTTGCCTTCTGATCAACCACCCTTGTGAAGGATCAATGATATTGAGATCCCTTAGAACCTGGTTACTTTTGTAGGACAGGATGAACCATCTAACTTCAGGGGAGGGTACTTACCTTTGAACCTCATGCAAGCCTTCAAACCTAGGGCTATTGTGTGACTTTCTTGTGTGTGCCACATGTTTGTGATTGAGCATAACATCATGACATCATCATGCATCATAAGCATAGCATTTTCACTAACCATTTCAAGGACCAAGGGATTTATCTTTGTTCTTTGTTGCAGGTCATAGCTTCTGCTCGTAGAAACACCATCAGGATCAACTTTGTGGGGATACCTCCCAAGCTTAAAGAGTTGGTTTCTCAAGTGTCTGATCATTCCCAGTTCAACAAGAGACATGGTCACCTATTGGATCTAGTCACTTCAGGGTTCAGTGAAGACATGATGAGTGTGCTGTTTCAGTTCTTTGACCCTAAGCACCATTGCTTTACATTCCCCGACTATCAGCTGGTTCCAACCATGGAGGAGTTCTCTAGACTTCTGGGCATACCTGTTCTTGATCAAAGACCCTTCACAGGCTTGGAGAAGGAGCTTAAACCAGAGGTTATTGCTGCAGCTTTACATCTGAAGAAGTCTGACATTGTTCTAGAAACGAGAAGTGGAGTCAAGGGTATTCTTGCCAAGGTATTAATGGATAAAGCTCAAATGTTCTTGAAGGCCATGAGCTATGATGCTTTTGAGGAGATCTTAGCCTTGCTGATATATGGCTTAGTTTTGTTCCCCAATCCAGATCAGTTCATAGATGTTCATGCCATCAACATTTTCCTGAGTCACAATCCAGTGCCTACATTGCTTGGAGACATCCTACATTCTCTTCACACCCGTACTACAAGGGCAAGAGGAACTTTGATGTGCTGCATCCCTTTGCTTTCCAGGTGGTTTATTTCTCACCTTCCTCGCTCAGTAATGAAGAATAAGCAAGGGTTCAAATGGTCCAAGAGGATCATGTCACTTTCTCACTCAGATATCCATTGGTGCTCCAGATCTATGGAGAATGTCACCATCATTGACCGTTGTGGGGAGTTTCCTAATGTGCCACTTCTAGGCATAAAAGGAGGCATCACCTACAACCCCTCTCTAGCTTTACGACAGTTTGGGTACGCTCGAAGTGATGGTCCACATGACATGTTGATTCAGGGCATTGTGTTTGATTACGACAACGATCTTCAGGGTCACCGTCAAAGATTCATACGAGCTTGGGGAAAAGTAAACAGGGTTGACAGCCAGACACTGGAGCCTAAGTACACTATTCCTATGGAGGCTTACCTCAGATGGGTACGATCTCGTGCTCAGACACTCATGATGCCATATCCTGCCGTCCTACCAGTTACCATGGAACCTGTTGCTGAAGGAGACACAGCTTATACCATCCTTCACCCAGACATGCCTACTGATATGGAAGACTTGCAGAGATCATGGATCCAACTGAAGGAGCAAAGGGATACTTTCGAGGCTCATTACAAAGCAAGCCAAGCAAGGGTCCTAGAGCTAACAAAGCAACTTCACGAGGAACGAAATCTCAACTCATACCTCAACATAAAGAGGAAACGTCCATGGGAGACTTAAAACCCCACCTTTTGTACTCATTTCATTTTATTTTTGTAAGCCTAAAAGGCAAAACAAGTTATTAACTAATAAAAGTTTACTTTCTTGTTTGTCTAAGCAAATTTAAATCCTGCGGTCCTTGAAAACATTGCATATGCATTCCCATATCATTTCATTGCATCACAGGTTTATAATTGTGCACAGGTTTCTCATCTTCTCGCTGTTTATTTCAAGCAATGGCTCTTGAACAATCAGTTAAGGATCTCCAGGCACAAAATACACAATTCCAAGAGCTGATCCTGAACCTGTCCAAGGGGCAGGATGAATTGAAGACACTGCTGGCCAAGAAGACTAAGAAGACTAGGAGGTCTACTGGTTTGATCAACATGGGAAGAAGGTTCAAAGGTCTTGCCAAGACCAAAGAACCAGCTGAAGACTATGAATCTGAAGAATCTGAGCAAGAGGTAGGCAGTCTCCACCATACAATGGGGGACTCTGATTCTGAGGCTAACTACTACCATGAGCCTAATGAAGACAAATTCAAGATGCTGGTGGATAGGATGGATGCTATGGAGTTGCAGAAATCATCTGGGCTGGATTTTGAGGATTTGAGTTTGATATCTGGGGTAGTCATACCCATTGGGTTCAAAGTTCCTACATTTGTTGTCTATGATGGGGTCTCTTGTCCCAAACTGCATCTAAGGTCTTATGTTAGAAGAATTTAACCCCACACTGCTGATAAGAAGTTGTGGATCCATTTCTTTCAAGAGAGTTTATCTGGAGCTCAGTTGGAGTGGTATTATCAGTTGGAGAGTGTCAACATCAGAGATTGGAATGATCTTGCTGAAGCTTTCTATAAGCAGTATCAATACAATGCTGACTTAGCCCCCACTCGCATGCAACTTCAGAGCATGTCTATGGGCGCCAAAGAAAGTTTTAAAGAGTATGCTCAGAAGTGGAGAGATTTAGCTGGAAGAGTTCAACCCCCTTTAACTGACAGGGAATTAGTTGATATGTTCATGTGTACGCTGAATGGTCCGTTCTACAGTCATCTCATTGGAAGCTCATCATCTGGCTTCACTGAGTTGATTATGACAGGAGAGCGGGTAGAGAATGGTATCAAGAGTGGTAAGATCCAAGTGGGCACTTCTTCATCAGGTGCTGCAAAGAAGCCTCCCACTGGGAAGAAAGAATCCAATGCTGTTTATGGTCAACCTGATCGTAACAGAAGACATCAGTCTGTTAGTGCAGTTCATATTTCAAATCCAACTCCTGCAACAACAGAGCAGCCACAGGGCAACCAACAGAGGGCTAGAAGACAGTTCACGAAGATCAACATGTCAATGGCTCAGGCATTGCAACACTTGTTGAAGGCCGAACTTATTACCCTGAGGGAGGCTCCTCAGAATCCCAATGTTACCTCTCCCAAGTACAATCCCAATGCACGATGTGCATATCATTCAAACTGTCCAGGACATGATACTAATAACTGCTGGGTCTTGAAGAACAAAATTCAAGATATGATTGATGCTGGAGAGATTGAGTTTGATCCACCAGGTACTCCAAATGTGATTACAGCTCCAATGCCAAATCACGAGAAGACTGTCAATGCCATTGATGAAGACCTACATGTCTATTCAGTTGCGGAGTTGACCACACCATTGTCTGTCATCAGAAAGAAGTTAGTGCAAGCTGGGTTCTTTCCGGGTTGTCGTGAAGATTGTGTTTATTGTGAGTATAATCCAGAGAAGTGCTTCAGGTTGAAGGATGGAATTCAGCGTCTCATGGATAATTACACCATTGTATTTGAAAGGAGGCCATCTTCTGTAGAAAGCATGGTGGATCATCTGACTCAAGGTAGGAAAATTGAAGAGGTTGATATGGTTGACAAAGTACCGGTAAGAATCACTTCAAAGGGTCCTATTAAAATCACTCATCAGGGCCCAATCAAGATTACTGCTGAAGGTCCCGCGAAAGTTATTGCTGAAGCCAGAGTGGTTCCTCTGATCATTACTACTCCTGGTCCTATTCCTTATACATCTGACAAAGCTGTGCCTTGGCACTATGGGTCTGATGTTTACATCCATGGTGTTAAGCAGGAGCCTGTAGCTGATGTGCCTGTTGACATTGACAATATTGCTGGATCTAGCAAGATCACTCGTAGTGGAATGGTCTTCTCTCCTCCAGTTGCTTCTAAGAATGCAGTTACTCCTGCTGCTACTTCCACCACTGATGCTCGGGGCAAAGGTCCTGTTATTGAGCCTGTATCTACTGATGTGCCAGCTGCTGATGATCTCTCTAAGCAGATGGAAGAAGTATTGAAAATCATTCGCAAGAGTGATTATGACATTGTTGATCAATTGGGGCATACTCCCTCAAAGATTTCTATGCTCTCCCTATTATTATGTTCTGAGGCTCATGCCAAGTCATTGATCAAGTTTCTGAAGATGGCTCATGTACCCAGTGCAATTTCTGTTGACCAATTTGAAAACTGTGTTGCCCACCTGACCTATGACAATGGGTTAGGATTTTCTGATGCTGACTTGACCCCTGCCAAGAGGGATCATAACAGGGCCTTGCATATTTCAATTGAATGCAGGGGCACTACCCTGTCTCATGTGCTGATAGACAATGGTTCCTCTTTGAATGTGTTGCCTAAGGAAGTCCTGAATAAGCTGAGTCCTGAAGATGCTGTGCTGAAGCCCAGTAATATTGTGGTAAAGGCTTTTGATGGTTCTAGAAGAGTAGTGCATGGGGAAATTGATCTTCCAATTCAAGTTGGTTCTCAGGTGTTTACTGTTACATTTTATGTGATGGATATTCGTCCTTCATACTCTTGTCTGCTTGGTCGTCCCTGGATCCATGGGGCAGGTGCTGTGACCTCTACATTGCACCAAAAGTTGAGATATCCGGTGAATGGAAAAGTTGTTACTGTCTTTGGAGAGGAAGAATACTTTGTCAGCCATGTAAACACTTTCAAGTATCTGGAAGTGGAAGGTGAATACATTGAGACTCCGTGTCAGTCATTTGAAGTGGTTCCCTGGGTTGTTAATGATTGTGTAGCTCCTCCTGCTGTGAAGAAAGTTCCTGTTGTCACCAAAAAACCTCCAACAATGGCAATGGCCTCCCTCAATGATGCTAGAGCTGTGGTGGATGAAGGTGGTTGTACTATTTGGGGTCAGCTCCCTGATATTCCATACAAGTCTGACAAGTTTGGTTTGGGTTTCACTGCAGAGTCCCAGAAGGCTGTTCGTCGTGCTCGTGCTGCTCGCATCACCAATCAAGGGGTTATCAATGCTGTGGGAGACTATGATGAAGACTACAACTTGGATGCTTGGATTTTTCCTACTGTGGGTGCTGGACTCAATAATTGGAAAGCTGAAGATGTTATCCCTATCTCCTTTAGTCAGGAGTAAATACTATTACTGTGTTATGTTTTAAAATTTGAACAATAAAACTTTCAAGCCATGTGCCTTACCCGGGGCACAATGGTGTGCTTGTTACGGGCTGTCATTTCATTTGCATACTTCATTCAATAAAATCAGTGGACGTTTCGTTTTCGTAAATATTGTGTTCCTTGTCTTTCTTTTTCTTTTATTTTTGTTTTATCAGCTATGTGTTCTTACACACACCCACATCACTCAAATGCAGATCCTCATCCACTCTGGATCCTGTTGATAACAGTTCTACTATTGCCAATTATAATTTCGAGAATCCGATCTATCAAACTGAAGACGGAAATGAGGACGATTGTGAAATACCTGTAGAGCTTGCTAGGTTGTTGCAACAGGAAGAGAAAGCTATACAGCCACATGAAGAGCCAGTCGAAGTTGTGAATCTGGGAACTGAAGAAAACAGAAAAGAGGTCAAGATAGGGGCTGATTTAGAGGACAGTGTCAAGAGCAGGTTGATTCAGATGTTACGTGACTATGTGGAGATCTTTGCTTGGTCTTATGAAGATATGCCAGGGTTGGATACAGACATTGTGGTTCACCGTTTACCAGTGAAAGAAGATTGTCGTCCAAAGAAGCAGAAGGTTCGTCGTATGCGTCCTGAAATGTCAGAAAAGATCAAGGCAGAGGTAATGAAACAGTTCAATGCAGGGTTCTTGGCAGTAACTTCTTATCCTCAGTGGGTTGCAAATGTGGTACCAGTTCCTAAGAAAGATGGTAAGGTGCGTATGTGTGTAGACTACAGAGATTTGAACAAGGCTAGCCCCAAAGATGACTTTCCACTTCCTCATATTGATATTCTGGTAGACAACACTGCTCAGCATAAGGTATTCTCTTTTATGGATGGTTTCTCTGGTTACAATCAAATCAAGATGGCACCTGAAGATATGGAGAAGACTACATTTGTGACACAGTGGGGCACCTTTTGCTATAAAGTAATGCCATTTGGTTTGAAGAATGCAGGGGCAACATATCAGCGTGCTATGGTGGCTTTGTTTCATGATATGATTCATCATGAGATAGAGGTATATGTGGATGATATGATAGCCAGATCTCAGAATGAAGAGCAACATCTTGATCATCTGCACAAGTTGTTTGAGAGGTTGAAGAAATACAAGTTGAGATTAAATCCAAACAAGTGTACTTTTGGAGTTAGATTTGGAAAGCTCCTGGGTTTCATTGTCAGTGGAAAAGGTATTGAAGTGGATCCTGCAAAAGTAAAAGCTATACGAGAGATGCCAGCTCCCCGTACTGAGAAGGAGGTTAGAGGTTTCTTGGGACGATTGAACTACATTGCAAGATTTATTTCCCAGTTAACTACCATCTGTGAGCCAATCTTCAAGTTGTTGAAGAAAGATCAGGTGATGGAATGGAATGATGAGTGCCAGACTGCCTTTGATGAAATCAAGAGATACCTGCTAGAACCACCAATTTTGATGCCACCAGTTGATGGAAGACCCTTGATTATGTACTTAACAGTGTTAGATAATTCAATGGGGTGTGTGTTGGGGCAACATGACAAGTCTGGTCGAAAAGAGCAGGCAATATACTACCTTAGCAAAAAGTTTACCGACTGTGAAACAAGATACTCACTGCTCGAGAAAACTTGCTGCGCTTTGGCATGGGCTGCTCGCCGACTAAGACAGTATATGTTGACCCATACTACCTTATTGATTTCGAAGATGGATCCAATCAAGTACATATTTGAGAAACCTGCTCTCTCCGGAAGAATTGCAAGATGGAAAATGATCTTGACAGAGTATGACATACAGTATACTACTCAGAAGGCCATTAAAGGAAGTGTTGTCGCTGATCATTTGGCTCATCAAGCAGTGGATGATTATCAGTCAATGAGTTTTGAGTTCCCTGATGAAGACATTATGATTATTACCAAAGAACCTGGACAATATGACGGACCTGAACAAGGATCCCGATGGACTATGGTTTTTGATGGTGCCTCTAATGCACTTGGTAATGGTGTTGGTGTTGTGATTATTTCCCCTGAAGGTTGTCATACCCCGATTACTGCTAGACTTTGTTTCCATTGTACCAATAACATGGCTGAGTATGAGGCATGTATCCTAGGCATTAAAGCTGCTATTGATATGAAGATTCAGTTTCTTGATGTGTATGGAGATTCAGCCCTGGTAGTAAGTCAGATTAAAGGAGATTGGGATACTAAGCATGATAACCTCATCCCTTACAGAGAGCACGTGTTGTCTTTGATCCCACATTTCAAAGGGATTACCTTTGAGCACATTCCACGGAGAGAAAATCAGTTGGCAGATGCTTTGGCCACCATGGCATCTATGTTTGAGATTAGCTGGGATGATGAAGCTCCCAAGATTACTATTGATAGATTTGAAAAGCCTGCATACTGCAATGAGATTGACACTGAAGGGGTGGAAGAGAAGCCTTGGTTCTATGAAGTGAAAAGATATCTTGAAGCTCAGGAGTTCCCTGAAGGGGCATCTGTCAAAGATAGGAAGTTTCTGAGAAGGTTTGCTGCTAATTTCTTCTTGAGTAATGGGATTCTATACAAGCGCAATCATGATTCAACTTTGCTTCGTTGTGTGGATAAGAAGGAAGCAATTGAGATCATGGAGGATATGCATGATGGGATCTTTGGCACTCATTCTAGTGGTCATACTATGGCAAAGAAGATATTGAGAGCAGGTTACTATTGGTCTACCATGGAAGCTGATTGTTATCAACACTCCAGAACTTGTCACAAATGCCAAATTTATGCTGATAAAGTCCATGTACCTCCATCACCATTGAATGTGTTGACTGCTCCTTGGCCCTTTGCCATGTGGGGCATTGATATGATTGGTGAGATCAAGCCTACTGCTTCCAATGGGCATCGTTTCATCCTGGTTGCTATTGATTATTTCACGAAGTGGGTAGAGGCAGCTTCATTTGCATCTGTTACCAAGAATGTTGTGGCTCGGTTCATTAAGAATAATCTCATATGTAGGTATGGCATCCCTGAAAGGATTATCACTGACAATGGCTCTAATCTGAACAACACTATGATTACTGACCTCTGCACGCAGTTCAAGATTAAGCATCACAACTCTTCTCCGTATCGTCCAAAGATGAATGGGGCAGTTGAAGCTGCTAATAAGAACATTAAGAAGATTGTACAAAAGATGACTGTTACTTACAAGGATTGGCATGAGATGTTACCATTTGCTCTTCATGGTTATCGTACTACAATACGTACTTCAACAGGGGCAACCCCATTCTCCTTAGTATATGGTATGGAAGCAGTTCTGCCCATTGAAGTTCAGATTCCCTCCTTAAGAATTATGAAGGATGCAGGCTTGGATGAAGATGAGTGGATTCAGACTCGACTGGACCAGATAAATTTGATTGATGAGAAGTGGTTAGCAGCAGTTTGTCATGGCCAGATGTACCAAAAACGAATGATCAAAGCTTTTAACAAGAAGGTTAAGCCAAAGGTATATCAGGCTGGTGACTTGGTAATCAAGCGTATTATATTACCACAGGGTGATCCTAGGGGCAAGTGGACTCCGACATATGAAGGACCATTTGTAGTCAAGACAGTGTTCTCAGGAGGTGCCATGATACTGACTACAATGGATGGTGAAGACTTCCCACAGCCTGTAAACGCAGACATAGTTAAAAAATACTACGCATAAAAAGAGACCCGCTAGGTTGACAGGCCTAGGCAAAAATAAGGGCATCCCGGCAAACCAAAAGGGTTTGGGCAAAAATTAGGGATATATATAAAAAGATGTACACCCGGCAAGTCGAAAACCTGAAAAGGCGGCTTGGGCAAAAAAGGGTATCCCGGTGGATTGAAAACCTGAAAGGGCAATCCAGGCAAAAGTTAGGGATTAAAGCGTATGACTATGTCTCGTTTGGATCACCCAGGAAACTGCAACCAGTTGTACTACTTATTCAAGCTCGAACAGGTAGAGCTCAATCCAATCATTTTCGTCTCAACAGCAAGAAGATGAGATACTTGAAGGGCAATAGTAGAATTGAAACTCAATAGGACTGTTTCCCATATAGCTGATTTTCTTTCTTTTGTAAAACTTTATGACAAAATCCTCTTACTAGGGTTTATGTCTCCTTGTACAAACTTACCCATGTATGGGTCACTTTTGATATAAATAAATTCCATCTTTTGAATCCAGATTTACTTTTACCCTATTTACATAAGCGAAACGTCCATTGGTTGTGTTTGAATGTATGTATGCTTTTGAATATGATTGATGTTTACCAGAAATGCATGTATGCTTAATATGATTAATGTTTACCAGAAATGCATGAAAATGCAGTAATAGTATTCACTAAGGACGAACGAGGGGAGGATTTCAACGAAGCTTCGCCGGTTCACCTTTACAGGACAGTTACAAACCCTCAATAGGACGAATCCATCTTCATAAAGTCTTATCTCCCCTGGAATTTATATCCATCTCTTTTATCCTCATACGGATATACGGGAATTTACTTTCCAATAAGAGTGCGACGAACGAAGACGGGAGGTTATATCTACCCTACCATCAAACGAAGACGAAGATTATATATACCTTATTATCCCCAGCATCCGGGAGGTGATATATACCTTACTATCCCACGGGAGGTTATCTATACCCCGTTATCCCCAGCAGACGGAGGGTTATGTATAATATATTCTTCAACAACGAATCGGGATTTATTTTCCCTGGCCAGCAGTTGTTATACGAAGATATCCAGACTCTTCCGGCAGTATCATGTCATACATACATCATTTACATCATACCATAACATGCATATCCATGAGTGCATAGTACATTACCTAAGTGCATCATATTATACATGCATACATAATACATAAACTAACACTATCATACAGAATGCTACCTTGTTTTCAGGTTAATTATCCAACAAATGATCATCAGGATTGCTCTATCCTCCTGAAGACATGCTGTTACATCAGGATTACTCCAGTCTCCTGAAAGCATATCATACTATTACCTCAGGGTTGCTTCATCCTCCTGACAACTTCTCATTGTTTCAAGACTGCTTTAGAGCTACTGATTGCTCTATCCTCCTGAAATCATATTATTACTTCAAGACTGCTTTAGAGTTATCATTATTGATTGCTCTATCCTCCTGAAATCACCTTATTACTTCAAGACTGCTTTAGAGTTATCATTATTGATGGCTCTATCCTCCTGAAATCATTACTTCAAGACTGCTTTAGAGCTATTGATTGCTCTATCCTCCTGAAGCCATCTTATTATTTCAAGACTGCTTTAGAGCTATTGATTGCTCTATCCTCCTGAAATCATATTACTATTTCAAGACTGCTTTAGAGCTATTGATTGCTCTATCCTCCTGAAGCCATTATTATTTCAAGACTGCTTTAGAGTTATCATTATTGATGGCTCTATCCTCCTGAAATCATTACTTCAAGACTGCTTTAGAGTTATCATTATTGATTGCTCTATCCTCTTGAAATCACATTACTTCAAGACTGCTTTAGAGTTATCATTGCTCTATCCTCCTGAAATCATATTATTACTTCAAGACTGCTTTAGGGTTATCATTATTGATTGCTCTATCCTCATGAAGACATGCTGTTACATCAGTATTACTCCAGTATCCTGAAAGCATATCATCAATACCTCAGGACTGCTCCAGACTCCTGACAGCTTTCATTATACCTCCATATTTTGGACTGCCTTATCTTCCAAGAAATATATCTGAAGAACTTTCCCCTAGTGGCATCTTTAAGCCCACTCAAGCATATTCAACTAGCCATCTGTGTCACTCTAATGCACTGGTGAGTGCAAATTTTTGGGCTTTTTTGTTCAATCCCCTTCAACCTTCCAGGTCACGACTGGCAAATATACCAATCTAACCCCTCAGGTTTCAGAAAATTGAACAGGGGCAGCTGTTGCACCCCAAAATTTGCCCTCACAATACAAGACTTTGTGTTCTAAGAAGGTTCACAAGGTTCACAAGTTCTCCAACACTTGCAATACCTTTCATGAGGTTCATGAAGTCTACAAGTTACTTCTTGAAGGTTCACAAGGTTCACAAGTTCCATAATGCTTTCAATGCCTTTCTTGAAGTTCATGAAGTCTACAAGTTACTTTATGAAGGTTCACAAGGTTCACAAGCTTCTCAACATTTACAAGACCTTTCATGAGGTTCATGAAGTCTACAAGTTACTTCTTGAAGGTTCACAAGGTTCACAAGATTCACAATGATTACAAAGCTCTCCTGAGGTTCATGAGGTCTACAAAGTCACTTCATGAGGTTCACAAGGTTCACAAGTTCCATAATGCTTTCAATGCCTTTCTTGAAGTTCATGAGGTCTACAAAGCCCTTCATGAGGTTCACAAGGTTCACAAGCTTCTCAACATTTACAAGACCTTTCATGAAGTTCATGAAGTCTACAAGTTACTTTATGAGGGTTCACAAGGTTCACAAGATTCACAATGATTACAAAGCTCTCCTGAGGTTCATGAGATCTACAAAGCCACTTCATGAGGTTCACAAGGTTCACAAGCTTCACACTATCTCCCATGAGGTTCACAAGACACTTTATGAAGATTCACAAGGTTCACAAAGTTCACAATTGGTCAAAGAAGTTGACAATTCCCTCAGACAATGCACCTCCTAAGCAGTGCATCCAAAACTAGGGTTTTGACTTTAATCAGGATAAATGGACTTCCAATACCTCAAGTGAGTTTCATAACATCTTATATGTGTGCAAGAACCCCCATGTCAAGTCTCAAGACTTTTCTCAAAAGTTTGCTCAGTCAAATGATCAGATAAGTCAAAATCAGTCAATGTAGTTAAAAAGTCAAACTGAGGTCAACTGTGGTCAAACCAAAGTCAAACTTCATGATTTTTTGCCAGCATCAAGTATATGAAGTAAAATTCATCATTTGATCAAGGGTTGATCATGATTCGTCAAGGAGATTCCAGATCATCAATAATCAGGAGTTTCTAAATTAGGGTTTCCTCAGTAAAAGTCAACTGAACTTTGACCAGCCATAACTTTCACATACTTCATCACCAAGTCTCCATCCAAAGCTCATTTTGAAGGAAATTGAATTCTCTACAACTTTTATGTTGCAAGTTAATCCCAAAAATGCTTCATTTGGAAGATATGACCTAAGACATTATAGGTCATTTCAAAAGTCAACAAAAAGTCAACAACTTCAAAAGGGCATAACTTGAGATTGGTAAATGATATGGACCTGAAACCAATGGGGTTGTTTAGAGGACTCTTCAAGCTTTCCAAAATGTCCAAGAACAACCTCATACCTTTAAAATTGAGGGAGATATACTCTTGCAAAGTTGGGCAATTTTGTGATGGTTTATATTGAAAATGGGGGTCTAGAAACAATTCCTTCCAAATGGGCTTGCTAAGTTGTGATCCAATCCACCTCATATCATTATGCACGACCCAATTGACCAAAATTCAGCATTTTTATTATTTTATTTTTATTTATTATTGATTTAATTCATAAAAATCATTTTAAATAAATATAAAATATGAAAATCTATTTTTGGAGGAAGATAATGCTTCTAGAAATTCTTAATTGGTGATTGAAGTTGAAAGAGAAAGAAATCATGTGATTTATCCAAAGATAGTAAGCCTTCATGATCAAATATTTGAACTTTAAACTATGATCTTTTTCAATCTTTTTGGATCCAAATCTCCACACAACTAGTCCATATTTCTGACCTAATTCACTCACATATAAGTATCAAACACAACCCTAGCCTCAAGAGACGAATTCCAACAGCCCATAGGTAAGTTTCAAAAACTCAAAATTCATCAAAAAAGTGAGATTCGGATTCTTCACTCCAAGAGGTTTCAAGGTAAACTAAGAACATAGACGAGTTCTTTAGACATCACTGAAGCTAAAGCATCACTCATATGCATCCCATGTGCATTGTGTTGGCCGACCCGAATCCAATTTGTTCTTGAATGAATTTTTTTTGATTCCAATGATTCCTTGCATATTATTGAAATTTGTTTATATAACTTTGTTTATTGATGATCATAGATGGAATCTGGATAATTTGGTGAAGTTCCATAGCCTAAAACAAAATTCACCATAGTTAGGGTTTTAACCAAGAATTGGGGTTTCGTGATTTACGAAATATAAATGACTTCTAAGATCATGGCTTGACTTGAATGGACCTCTGGAACATGTTTATGCTTTCAATTTTATGAAATTGTACATTTTTGTTGCCCATTGTGTTTCGTAGGTTTTGCTGGGGTTTGTGTTTCGCAGGAAAATTCATAGAAGATTTCGCAGCTAATTTCGAAGGTCAGAGGAAGAAGACGACTGTGTGTTGGCGCGAATCCTATATTTGAATTTTTAACTTAAAATATTATGTTACTTTCCTGTTTGTTTATCACCACAGGTTGGTTGGCTCAGTGGAAAGACACATGCGCGTTTGATGAGAGGGCGTGGGATCGAATCCTGCCCTCAGCAATGTTTTGATATTTTTTCCATTTAAATTGCTTTCTTAATATATTATGGTTTATAGTTGTTTGGTAAACAGAAGGGCTCTCCCAGCCAGGCGGTCAAGCATGCATGTATACATCCCAAAGGTCCTGGGTACGATTCCCACCCCAGGCCTTTTTATTTCTTCATTTTTCTGGATTTCTCAAACAAGACACAAAACAAATTCTTGCCCCTTCATTGTTGCCTGCGTGTGGGCTAGCCTGATGGTTATTGTTGTTGCTGGTAAACATGAGGACATGGGATCAAATCCTAGCCAAGGTAAGTTCTCAATTTTTTGTCACTTTTTTTCTATTTTCTTAATTAATTATATTTTTGTTTATTATAAAAACTTAATTTCTAAATAACCTTATACTATTTTCTTTGTGTTCTAAAAAAATATATTTTCTCAAATATAAAAATGTTTGTTTTATTTTATTTTGTAAATATATTCATATTATATGCTTGTAAATAAAATTAGATAATTAGGTTTAGATTAATTCCATAAACCCTAATTATAGCTTAACCCTAATTTTCAAAATCCTAAAATATTTTCTAAAGAAAACAAACTCTAATTTATTTATTTTTTTAAAAACCTAATTCTATTTTCTTCCAATTCTTAAATAATTATTTCTCTTTTAATGTTTAGAAACAATTTAATATTTTTGTATATGGTTTAAAATAATTTGCAAATATATAATTAAATGTTATAAATATGATTAATATTGTAAATATGATATTTAAAATCTATTTTCTTCTTATAATATGTAAATATTGTTTAATAAATAAATGTTAATATATGTTTATAATAATTAAGTTTTGTAGTCATAATATATTTAAAAATAACTTAATAACTTGTAAAAATTAAAATAATTGTTTATTCATATTTCTTTCTAAATAATTGTTTATAAAAAAATTGTTGATATATTATTATAATTTTGGTTAATTTTATTTATTATTGATTATTACTAACCATATTATTTATTTTGCTTTTATTAATTTTATATATTTCATTAATTCTTATTATTACTAACCCCTATTATATTGCTTACTAATTATTTTTACTTATTATTTATATTTTGCTTTTATATTTATATTTTTGCTATTCCTTTATTATTATTATAATTATGTAATTGCTTCTTGGTGTAATTTTGTAAATATTTAATTATTTAATTATTGCTATGGTTAGTAATTTAGGGAGTGTAAATATGTATTCTCTTAAAATTAATTATAGATCACTTTTAATCAAAGATAATTAAATTAAACACTCACACACGTAAGTCGATTTTAATCGCCGTCTCACTTTCTAAGGTTATCCCTCGAGTTGCCTACGAATAATGGTCAAGTGGGGTGTATAAAGCAAGTCCCTTTCAAAAGTAAAAATCATCAAGTCCCTAATGGTTGCCTTCACGAATCAAGTCCCTTCGAATAATGATGATAGTCCCTCATATATGCTTATTACACCCCACAGTTGCCTTCATAAAACAGAATGTCCCTCTCATGTCCCTTACATCCAAGGTAATGACTACCTACTCCTTAATAGTAGGGATAGTCTTACCAATGAAAGGATAAAGAACAAGAAAGACTTAAAACTTTAGGGTAGGTTCCTCTTATGTACTTGCTCACTTCAAAAACTTTTCAAACTCTTCACAATTTCAAACAAATTTTCAAAAAACAAGTTTTTACACATCCGTACATGGATTATTATCAACTATTCTGAAAATTTTTCTATTCACACACTACACTTTCAAAAACAATTCAAAAGTGAGCTAAGTAACTAAGAGCCCATGGATAACCATGGATGTAAAGGGTGCTAACACCTTCCCTTTACATAACCTACCTCCCGGACCCAAAATATTCTCTTAAGGTCTTTCCTGTTCTTTTATACCCTTTCCGTTTGGATAAAATAAAAGTCGGTGGCGACTCTTGCTATCCGCAACATAACTTAAAGTCAGTTCTTCCACCGTGTTACAGATCCGCGTGTATTATGTGAGTGATGTGATAAAAATGTGTCAGCGGCTTAGCTGAGTTTATTTTTCTGCGTTTATGCTTCAGCTGTTTGCATTTTGGCATGCGTTTCACATTGGCTTTCCTGCGTTTTAATCACTGCCTTATGTGTGTTGGTGATGACGTGTGATAGAGATGTAAGTACCTTGGGCTGATGCTTGTAGGATGTGTTAGTGGCTTGTGTACGACGCTATAGCTTTGTGTGGTTGGAAAAGCAAGTAGTACGTGAAAGCTAAGAACGCATAAAGCTTGTTGGCTGTAATTTAAAACGAATGGGCCATGATACCAAAGAGACTGATGTAATATGAATGAAAAAATGGGCCTCAATTGGTTTTTTTTCATTCAATTCTTTTTATGATATGGAAATCAAAGGAATAAACATGGGCTATAAAAAAAATATATGGATTTATTTTTTTATGAACTTGAATTGGACTTAAAAGGAAGATAATTGAAAAAAAATAAAATAAATAGGATTAATAATTTGGACATGAATGTTTTTTTTTGGAATTTGGATAATAACGGGATGTGGATAATTGGCTAAATTGAAGTGAATATATTAAAAAATGAATATCAAATATTGATATTGAAAATGGATGGTTATTGAATATTTGGATAATAGAAATTGGAAAATAAAATGGTTTAATGGAAAAATGGATAATGGATGAAGTCTTGATTTTAAGCCCACAACCAGGTCTTGATTATTTTTCACAAACCACTTGATTAGAATGAATACAACCATCACTGAACCACTGGACAACTCGCAACTCAAGTCACAACTATCGTCTAAAATTTATCCTGATTATCTGAACCCATGCTGCGGAAAATAAATCCACAGATGAACGACTGATGAACTGATGGACACTGATAAACCTAAAGATTCAAACCAAACTTCACACGAAACACTGCTTGATAAACTTGATTTTCGCATACAAGCTTGAACTTTGAACACGCATCGTTTGAGAAATAAACCACTAGCACACATAACTTACAGTTGAAACAATTTTTTGATAGTTTGACCAAGATTAGGTCAAACGTCCATCTGGATCGAATCATAATTGAACAACCACATTTTAATTGAAAACATTGTCGGCCTTTGAAAACCCTACAACTCCTGAAAGCACAAAGAGAAGAAGAAGAAGCAATCTAAAACATATTTTTGGATTTTGGTTAGTGATTAATAAACATAAACAAATATAAAGCAAATAAAAAAACAGTAGCAATGGTGATCCCCTGTGAAGCGTAAACCTACACCCGAGAAGAAACGAGAAACCACTGCGATCTTGTTTGTATGCAAGATGCAGATGAAATGCGAAGAAATCTTAAGGCAAAAATTAGGGTGTTACACCGAGGATTGAGACTCCCATTAAACATATTGGAACAAATGTCACCATACTGCGCTTTCAAAAGATTATACCACAACAAATCCTCCCCTTGAACAATCCTCCATCTCCACTTAAGAAGAAGGACCACGTTTACATCCTCAATACGACGAAAGCCTAAACCACCCTTATCACAAGGGGAACACACTTTCTCCCACCCTATCCAATGAATCCTCCTACGATCTTTCGATCCACCCCATAAGAAATTACTTTGAATGGAGGTAATCTCTTTAGCTATCTTAACCGGAATCCGATAAAAAGAAAGTAAAAGATTGATAAGGAACAAAGCACCAATTTGAGCAAAGTAATTCTACCTCTAAGAGTAAGCATCTGCCATTTCCAACCAGCAAGCCGGTTCTTAATCTTATCCACCAACATATGCCACATCGAGATCCTTCTTGGACTGTCCCCTATAGGAATACCAAGAAAAGTAAATTTACTTTCCTCTCTCCTATACCCAAGAAAAGAAGTTGCGCTCTCCAAAAAATATGCATTGATATTGACCCCAATAAGTTTGCTTTTATGGTAATTAATACCCAATCCCGACACAACTTTAAAACTCCTAAGAACCGCTTTAATAGCTCACATATGCCTCCAAGAACTCCCTCCATTAAGCAATGTGTCATCCGCAAATTGAAGAATGTCCACCTTGCACCTACCGTTAACAATAACCATTCGAAATCACCATTATCTACCGCTTTCCCAACCTACCACCACAATAACCCCTTGCAATTGAATTCACTTCCTTTTTGTGTTTTTTTCTCTTTCTATTGAAATGATGGTGATGATGATACAAACCATGGTACAATATTGACCTGATAAAATAATCTAAACAAAGGACTTTATTGAAACAAGGTTAATGCATCCTTCAATTTGTTTTCTTTTAATTGATGATGGATAATGCTAGTGATCTTGTTCTATTTATTTATTTATTTTTTATGATGCAAGAAAAATGCAAATGCATAGTATCATAAAAAGAATCAGGATAAACAAAAGGCTCTTTCGTTTTTCTATTTTAAGATGACATAAATACAAAGAAATGGATTGTAACATACATAAAATGACTTTGTAAAAATGCATAAATATTACATGGATGGCTTTTATTTGGACTCAAATGAATCATGTTTATATTTATTTTGATTTCTCTTTATATTATATACATTGCATTTTAAAAATCAATGTATATTATATAAAGAGAATTCAAAATGAATAGATAAAAATATGGGATAAAATTAGGTTATGGTATCTAATATTTTTATTTTTTATTTTATTTTGTAAATCAAACTCAGTTATACTTAAATATATTTTAGGATTAAATATATTTTTGGTTTCTATAAATATTTTAATTTTGATTTTTAGTCTCTATAAATGAAACATTGAATTTCAGTTCTTATAAATTTATTTTTTGCGCATAAATTTAATCCCTTTACAAAGATTAAATTTGTAAAAATAATTTTATTGGAACTAAAATTTAATATTTTTTTATAAAGATTAAAAATCAAAATTAAAATATCTATAGAGACTTATATTTAACTCAATATTTTATGCATTTTTTTTTATAGTAAAAATGTTTAATTTAAGAAAACCGAAGAATTGAAAAGACAAAATAAATTGAATTTGATTTAGTTTTCACCAATTTTCTTCCCTCCTTTCTTGCTTTTTCCATCAACATATAATAAAATAATAACCACGGAGTCCCTGAAAATGCAATTAACTCCAGAATTTCACCAAACCCAATTGCATTTCATGAACAAATTTTCTTCCAAACTCCAACCCACTATTGATATCAGATCCTTCTGCGCCTCTTCTCTTTCCCAAACCCAGAATCTGAACAACCCTGAAGCCGCAGTTCCCGTCAGAAAGCGTAGGTCTTTGGCTTCTTCCAATGACCAACTCAAGGAGAATTGGCTGGCTTCAATCTCTTGCTCTACTCCAGGAAATAACCATCTTTTGAATGAAGACAAATTTGAGAGCTCCAGATGGTTCCTTGGAATTGACCCAGATGTTTCTGGCGCTGTTGCGTTACTGAAAATCCATGATTCTGTTTGTTCCGCTCAGGTACCACACTTCTTTAGGATAAATTTCTTTCCTTTTTGTTTTTGGGTCAAATGGTTAGATTTTGTTCAGAGTTTTGTCTCCATATATTGACAAAAGATGTGAGTATATCAGTCCAACATATGCAGGTATTTGATTCTCCTCACGTGCAATTACTTGTTGGTAAAAGAACCCGAAGACGTTTAAATGCCAATTCTATTGTTCAATTGGTCCGTAGTTTTGATGCTCCACTCGGTATTCTAAAGTTCTTTACTTATAGTCTTTTATGTTTTCTTTCTAGTTGAGACTATTATATATGTTAAGACTGTGATTAAGATATGCATTAATACCGTGACTATAATATGTTGAGAGGGTAGACGCACAGATTAATAATCCAATTCTTGTGTTTTTGTGCAAAATGTTAACGGACGGAGTATTGGTATATGTATTTTTTACACTAGTATTTTTAAAATCATTCTGGCTTTTTCGTATTGAAGGTTGATACTGTTTGTGGTTGGATATTTGCAAACTGATACTTGATTTGATTAGGAACCACTGCATATATTGAGCAGTCGATCCCTTTTCCAAAAGACGGGAAGCAGGTTAGTATGCTCACTCAAATTAGTTTGTGAAATAGTACTTCATTTATTACTGCCTATTATTAGTGCTTAATCAATTTTATGCCCAATTTATGTGCTATTTATGATTGAAATTGGAATGCAGAAATTGCCAAATGTGAACATTGACTTTGATATGTTTTTTGTTCCTCTAAGTATACATAATTTTTGGTTTAGCTGCTGTATACATAATTTTTGGTTTAGTTGCTGTATATTTCTCCTTTTAAACCCTCTTTATTTTCTTAGTCTGGACTTTGAGCCTTTGATGTTGAATCTTACCACCATGATTGGTTTTACTTGTTGGAGATTCCCAGTTACTAGTTGGTGACAGTGGTCGAAGAAGGAGGTAATGGGTTTGCAGTGTCAAGTGGTTGTTATGGTTATGGTGATGGTTTTTTGATGAAAAGTAGCTGACGCTGTGTGTGACTGAAGAGGACGGGAGAGGTGGGGGTGACATGAGTGGGAGAAGGAAAAGGAGAGGGGTAGATTGACAGGTTAGGGAAAGGAAGCACGACGATAGGGACGAGGAGGTGACATGTCACCCAGATTTTTTTAATATGTGGCTGCGCTTATATGGCCTTCTGTTATCCACATCATCATCTGAGAGACGGCAACTAGCGGCAGGGACTAGCAGTCAGTCCAGACACTAAAAAAATGAAGGATCAAAAGGAGAATTTTTTTAAGAGGCCAACTGATATGAAGACATGCTATGTTTAGAGGGACTAAACATATTTTTGTCACGAACATTAAATGTGCTATGTTATATTTTCAGTTTCTTTTTTAAATAATGTTTTAATTTACTCCTATTAACATTTAGAAAAATATGTATCTATGTGTGATTTTAGCTCAAACTAATATTTTCCCCATCTTTTGCATTCAAGGGCTGGTGGAGTGGAGGATTTGGGTACGGGCTGTGGATTGGGATCTTAGTTTCCACAGGATTTACTGTTGTTCCAGTGCCATCTTTTACTTGGAAAGCTAAGTTTGAACTCTCCGGAAGCAAGACTGCAAAGGTTGGTTTGGTCCTGACACTACAGATTAGTGTGTGTGTTTTCAAATTATCATATGCAGTTTCCATTCACTATATGACCTTGTTCACCAAGTATACTCATTTCATTTGTTAGCTACAGCTGTTTTTGATTTTTCATTATACCGCAGGATGATAGCAGGAAACTTGCATCCACATTATTTCCATCACTGAGTTCCCTGTTAAGCAGGAAAAAAGATCATGGTACATATTTCTATTGCTTAGTCCATTATTCAACCAATCTGCTGCTTGATGATCATAAACTATCTTCAAATCATATTTCAAGGGAAATGCTCATGGAACTTGCTCAAATCCTATAATTTATAATTAGCTTTTAATCCATTATAAAATCAGCCATGTAATTTTCAATTATTTTACCCTTGAGGCTTGATCATAGTCTCTTGCAGTTATGGCTTCAAGAAAATTCCCACTTTATCCAAAATTTACCCATACTCCATTTGCTTAAGAAATAACGCTTGTAATAGTTACTATACTTAGTGCGTGTTTGGATCTGCTTTTGAATCCGCGTCCAAGGATGCCACCGTGAAAAAAGAAGCTACAAATTGTAGCTTTTGGCCTTCAAACGCACGTCTGTTTCACCATCCACCGTGGAAACAAACATACCATTAATCATTAATGACTTCCTAGACATTGATTTTATTATTCAATCGTTAAATTAAAAAAAAGAAAAAAAAAGCAGATCAAATAAAAACTTTTTCTAAAATTTAAAAACTAATTTGATATTTCATCAAATAAGTTTGATTTAACATGAAAATATGTTCCGTTAAAGTATTAGGATACGTCAGATTATAGAAACTGACATTTATCTCTTACTCACCGCTAAGAGTCCCACAACATATAATATATAACCTGAACATATATTTTATTAGTAGAGATAACTCCCACCTAACAAACCTGTTTTGTAAGGTTGAGTTAGACTCAACAACAATTTTGAGATGATATAAAGTGTGAGTAAGAGTCCTCTATTAGATGGAAAAATGGATGTTGAACATTTTATGAGTGAAAAGACAGAGTTGTTCACTAACCGTAATAATGGATCCCCATAAGATCTAGTTACGTCAATCGAGTCACTAGTCAAAGTCAAAGGCATTAGGGATTGAAAATCAACCATTTAATGTTACCGAGATAAGCCTGCCTGGCCATATTCTCCAGCTCAAGAGAGTTGAGACTAAGAATGACACTATAGAATGACACTATAGACATAGTGGACATTATTGTTGGAAGTAATTCATATTCAGAAGCATTTTGTGTTAATCAGAAGTAGAAGTTCTGATGAGGTTGCGAGAAGTTCTGATGAGGTTGTGTCCAGAAATATGTTTAACTTCTGGAGTTCTAGTTTGTTTTATTATCTTATTTGTTTGTAGTTTTTGTAGCCCTAGTTTTTTCTATAAATAGACTAGTGACTAGAGAGGAAATACTCTCTCCTTGTAGCCGTCATTCTCTTTTAATGTATTATTCTCCTTTAATCTACTTTCTCCTTTAGTACATTCCTTTTGTTCATCATTCTATTTTTCACCTTGTGCACCAACAATTATTGGAGTAGACTTTCTTGGCCTTTTCTGAAACATCATTGAGTGGTGAAAGCTTAGTTTGTGCTGGAGATTGGGCACATTGGAAAACCAGGGAGCCGTGCATAAGAATGCGTCAACTTGTTTCCATTTTGTGTGGTGAACGGTGGCAATATCCTTGGATTGTTTGGTCAAGTTGTATCACTGACCTTGAAATCAAAGCTTGACGGAAGCGGGCCAAATGCTCCCAGTCAACTTTTCACATTTATTGAGCAGAATTTTAGTAAACATGACAAAATTAAAGTCGGAGTTATCACACAAGTGTTGGTAGGTGAAAAATGTGCAAACAGGCGCACCTGGTGGTGGAAAATGCGGTGAGCTCCGAAAAATGCTGAAAAACTAGATCTGGTGGTAGAGTGCATGCGGCAGTGAACACAGACAAGATTTTGTTGAGGGATTTGCGGGAGAGAAGCACACCAGGTGGTGGTGGTACACTAGTGATTGGATGCGAGTTGACAGAGAACTGAGGCGCACGCTGGTGTGAGATGTACACAATAAAGCATTATACTCAATACACTATCAATTTTAATAAATTATATTCGTTAGTAGTAACATATTTTTAACACAATGGTGTAGCTGGAAGAAAATACCATCACCTAATTGATGTGTGTGAGAGAGAGTGAAAGAATATTTCAAAATAAGAAAATATTAATCTAAAGATGATAATTCTAATTATGATTATTATCAGCATGCTATCTACAGAAGAGTCATGCTTCAAACATCCATGTGCTGTATTTGTAGTTTATCTTCTAAATAAACCCTCTACTTCTGAAAATATATGCCGATTGATTTCTGTTAATTACTAGAGATTTTATGTGCTTTGATTTTTTTTTTTTTTTTTTTTTAAATTTGTCTTGTAGGAAGGGCAGAGGCTTTACTAATTGCTGCATATGGCAAAGACCAAAACAAAAGCCATGAACATACTGAGACCATCACTGACAAATTGAAAACCTGAAAATTTACGAATTTATCAGCCTCTTTCACCCCTTCCGATGACTTGACTGCAGCCACCAATTACTATTGTATACTATTCTAGTTTATATGTATTCTCAAGTTATTTATTATCATAGAAAAGAACAAGAGTTTATTTACAATGTATTTGGAATTTATCTTTATGATATAGTCAGAGTCAGAGATTTCAAGTTTGGAGTATGAGAATGTAGCAACATTAATATCTTTAAGGAAAAACGCTGTTGCTCATGTAGTCTTACATCTTTTGATATATTGTTTGTCCATAAACTGTTGAGTTTCTTGGGAAGCCTTTACATTGTTCAACTTCAACATGATCGTCCTCTTGAAGGTTTTGAATAATCCACACGATGTTCCCTTGAGTCAAGCACCAACACTTTACTTTAAAGGTGATGTTGCTTTAAAGATTTCTAAAAAAGAACATACAATATTTCTTGAAAGTTGTAAAACATTTCTTACGATACTTTGCACAACAAACTTAGTCATTTATGAAAGGTTATATATACTTTATGTCACAGCTGTTCTTAGTTGAGAATTTTTTAATCCAGTCTCTTAGCCACCCTATTACATTTTTAATTATACTTTCTGGTTCCGTAGATATACATCCGGACGCATTATTTTTTGTTTTGTTTTATGCTGATTGTTCTGGATATGTATCTGTGAAAATAATTTGTATATAAATTTCTGGAATTTTATAAGAACAACTTTTTTTAAAATAAAATCAGTTTTGCTAATTGCAGATGCATATACAACATAACAAGCATCGTCCACCTTTTTGCAAGGTATAAAATGTTCCATCTTAGAAAACATATCAACAACAACAAAAATAAAATCTTTCCTATTCTTTATCCTGTATAGTCTCAAAACAAAATCCATGGAAATGTCAATCCAGGAAAAATAGGGAGTAGCCAAAGGAGTATAAAGACCATGGAATATAACTTTAGATTTTGACTTTTTGCACACAATGCTCCTATCATAAAATTTATGCATATCAATTTCCACTTGAGGCGAATAAAAGTGTTCTTTTAACATGTGTTCTTTGAAAACCCAAAATGCCCATTTAAAACCCATTCACATGTCTCTTTCACAAGTATTTCTTTAATGGGACTTTTTGGAACACGTAGTCTCTTTTCTTTAAATAAAAAATCATTATGTCTGAAGTATTCATTTTGGGCAGCATGTTCACAAAAAAGATATTTGGAAGAAAAATTAGAATCACTTTCGTACAATTCTTTAAGATATTTAAGACCAAACACTTTTGTTTCAAGAGCAGAAAGTAAAACATACCTTAGTGAAAGTGAATCGACAACCACATTAGTCTTACCTTTCTTGTTTTTTATCACATATGAGAATTTGTACAAAAATGATCCGGACAGGTCATCTTGGTCTTTAGTTGGACTGCTACGATGGGTGTATGAGAAAGAGTGGTATATTTGCAAGGTACTTCGACACTCAAGTAAGTTTTAGTGTGAAAGTAGGCTAAAGCGTTAAAAAAGTATATGAGTGATTATAATTGAATACCTGATCCTCCAAAGGTGGAGGGTATTTATAAGGGCACCTGGCCGTGGTATACAGGCGCGTGGCCCTTGACTAGGTCCAACTGCTTCCAGTAGTTTCGGAAGGGCAGTTGGTTGCGTGAAAGCCGTTAGAGCGCGTGTGGGGGAGATCCCCAACGACTATATCCCAACGACTCTATTCCTCAACAGTAACAAGGTCTTGGATTACTTGTTGGGCTCGTTGTAACACCCCATTTTTAATTTATTTAATCGTTGTGTATTTTTGGTGATTGTTGACCGTGTTAAATTGTGTGTTTAAACATATTGGTGTAGAGTCCTTAGTAGGACGGGTAGACTTGATGTGTCGACAATATTGGTGAGGGGTGTAACAATAATAATGTGGCCCAATTAATATCATTCTTACTATTATTATTAGTATTATTTTAATATTATTATTATTAGTAATATTATTAGTATTCCTTTTTATTAAAATTAATATTGACTTAGTAAGAGAGTAATAAGGAATTTAGTAATTAATCTGAGTTTAGGAAAAGTGTAGGGGATGACTGTCAATTTCACGTAAAAGAAAACAAGAACTAGAGAGGAAGAACAAGGCTAGGGCAATGGTTTTTCATCAATTTTCGCAGGAATATTCATCTGAATTCGAGGTAAGGGAGGATAACGATTAATAATAGGTGTTTATGCATGAAAAGGGTAGTGATGGGTCCTTTCCCTCGTAGGATTCTATGTGTAATATTCTATTTGAATGATTATGATGTTGTGTTGAAGTATTGTTGTGAAATCGATATGAATTAATTGATTTAGTGTATGAATTGTTGTTGTTGTTGTTGTCCTGTATAATCTGTGGTATATACAGATTTGGTGTTGTTGTAGATGCTGAGTGACAAATTTAGATCTAGAACTGATAAATTGGACTAGTAATGATAGATGAAAGATTAACTTGATTAGAGATTGTAGAATTGATACAGAAACCATTTGATGACTGATATGGAGTGTAGAAGTGAGACCCAAAGTGAACAGATTCAGACTGAGGAAGAAAATATGGAATTTTGGGGTATTCTGCTCATACACGTAATAAGTAAGGCCATACGCGTATGGCAGGGCGTGCCAATACGCTATTATGCGTAAAAGGGGGTGATACGCGTAAGGGGAGCCTTGTGACACAACTATCTGCCCAAACACGTAGGATACGCGTGTGTTGGTTGGGCAATACGCGTATGGGTTGAGCGATACGCGTATTGAGTCATGTTGAGGGGGATTCCAAGGGGAAAATGGTTTTGCCCATACGCGTAAGGGGTTTTCCATACGCGTATGAGGTTGAGGCTTGGTGGTGGTACGCGTAGTATGGCATAAGGGCCTAGGGGGCGAGGCAGGTGGCAATACGCGCATGCCCTGGTGCATTACGCGTATGACCAGAGGTGTGGTGCAAATGTTGTTGATTATCTTGATTTGAGGCGTTGAAGTAAGCATTAAGACTTATTTTGAAATTCTGTAATGAGATGTCCTAAGAGATGTTCCAACACTTAATAGGACATTTGACAAATTTTACCCAAAACTTAAACAGCAGGAAAAATAAACAACACAGAAGTTTGTTAACCCAGTTCAGTGTATAACCACACCTACATCTGGAGGCTACCAAGCCAGGAGGAAATCCACTATTAGTAATATTAATTCTAGACTTAAACCACCCTGTTTAATCTATCACTTAATACTTACCCAATGCAATTTCTACCTAAGACTCACTTAGATAAGAGTACCCTACTCACTCCCCCTCAATCACCCAGTGATCAAGTTTACAAGTTTACAGAAATTGAAGACATCCTTCAAACAATAACAGCTTGATTTTACTTCACAGTTTCAATCAAGTCACAAATGCACTTTTGCTTAAAAGCTCATAAAGTGGTACATAAAAACAGCCTGCTATTAAAACACTAGACACCCTATTTAGTCTTCTGAAATTTTTGCTCAATTCTATGAGTTTCTGTTGTTTAAATAGGTATCTGAATTTTGGGCTTTCTGTAGAATGATCCAGCCCTAATGTGCAGCAACTGTCACCTTGAATTTAGGGTTTGTTACCTCCTATATTCTAGGTGCATTAGGTCTTCTGTTTTAATCTGAATCTTCAATTTAAAACTCCCTACAGATGCGCCTTGTTCTGTTTTTATCCAGCATTAATTAATTCCAGATAGTTCTCCTTAAATATCTCTGATCTGTTAATCAATAATTAATTCTGGTAGCAGGTCTGAGATGTCTCAACATCTGTTGGGACATCCTGAAAAACTGAACTTAATTTATTCACACAATGTCCCAACATCTGATGAGACATCCTGAAATAAATTCACATACTCTGTTTGATAATGTCCCAACATCTGGTAGGACATTCTGAACTGAATTTAACATTTCTTGTTTGGTCAAAAATTCTGCCAATTCTTAAACATCTACAAACTCCCCCTTTGGCTAATTTTTGGCTAACATCTTTTCTGGTTTTCAGAGTGCAGCAGAAGTTCTTTTTATCAGAGTATATCATTACTTTTCTGTTGAATTTTATTTGAGATTACTCCCCCTCAAACATATATGTGTCCTGTCTTTATCCAGTCTTGTTCCAACAGAAAAACTTATTCAGTTCAGAAGCAAACAAACAGATCTTTCATTCATTTAAACAGCAATTACATTTGATGTTGTTCTCCCCCTTGGTAGGCACAAAATTAGGGGCCAAAGAACTATTATCCAGAAATACAAATCATTGCTGTCACATACAAAGATCACTCAGAGTCATCACTCTCAGTAGCTTCTTCCACTTCAGTGTCTTCATCTTTATCAGCTTCACTGTCAGCTTCACTGTCTTTATCAGATGCAGCTGTCTGATCTTCTTCACTTTCCAACCTCTTAATTATTTCCTCCAGCTTCTTCTTTCTAGCTTCAAGCTCTTTGCAGGTGTACTTTAGCTCAGCAATTAATTCTTTCTTGGAGATTGGATTCTTAGCAGAGGAGGGACCAGCAGATGTCCCAGCAGGTGTTTCAACATCTGCAGCATGGTGACTGAGAAATAATTTGTAGTGAAAAACCAGGGGGCTTTCTCTCTTGCAGACAATGTCCTTCTCAGTTAAGATTCCAGGGTATTGACTTAGAACAATACCACACAGCAATGATGGAAAAGCTATTGGCAGCTTTGTTGCAGTAGAGATGGCATGCTTCATAGTCTGATCAAAAATATATGCTCCATAATCCATCTTGGTTTGAGTCCCCACAGCAAAGATGAATCTGGCCAGACCAGTTGAGATTGATGAAGTGTGATTGGTAGGCACCCAGTTTGCAGTTCCAATCCTGTTAAGCATGGCATATTTTCTAGTAAGCATGCTCACAGAGAGCTTTCCCTTCACAGGCCAAGCTTTGACCTGGTTTGCAGTGATCACCTTACAGATTTGATTATCTGTTTTCCCTAGCTCATTGGGTCCATCTGTTTCTCTTCCTAGATACTCATTGATGATTTGAGGAGAAAACTGTACACATTTACCTCTAACAAAAACTTTTCTAAACTCAGAGGACTTACCATTTGAGCAATCCTCCTGAAGATTCACAATGAACTCTTTGACAAGCAGTTCATAGCAGGGAGAGAACTCTGAGACTGTCTTGAACAGTCCTGCAGCAGAGATTAGGTCAATGAGTTCTGTGCACTCAAGTGCATTGCTGCTCAGTTCTCTTTCCAAAGCAACCCTTCTTTGGTACACATATTTCCATCTGTTGACACTGGAGACATGATGGAAGGATATATTGTCCAAGGGAGCTTCTGGAACAACAGTTGAAGCTCTAGCTGGAGCTGGTTTCTTCTTGGGAGGAGATGTTGGGACATCTGATCCAACATCTGAATCTGATGGTGTTGCAGCTTTTCTCTTCTGAGTTTGAACCTTGCTCCATGGTTTTGCTGGACCAAAAGTGGCTTTAGCCTTGCCTTTCTTTGGACTAGCCTTCTTTTTCTCAGGAATGACAGGTTCATCTTGTATCTTTCCTTTCCTGGACCTTAGTCTTTTAGCAATGCTGGGTTTTACAGATGATATAATCTCTGCATCAGAATCCTGTTCCAGATTGACTGTTGGAGGGGATTGAGCAGTCTCCTCATCAGCTTGTTGATCAGTAGAAGATTGATCTTCATTTGAGTCTTTAGCCTGTTCCATAGAAACTTCTTTGTCACTTTCACTTGAGACCTCTTTCTTGTCCTCAGTCTGTTCAGTATCAGCATCAGATGAGTTTGCTTTCTCATCTGCATATGTTCCAACATCCGTTGGGACATCTTGTTCTGCAGCATTGTTCTTTGTATCTTGAGCAGGTTCTTCTTGAGGTGCAGGAATGGTGTTCAAGGGAACAGAGATTCCTTTCACTACTCTTTGTTCAGAGAAAACTTGGTTGACAATCTCCTTGATGGAATCATCAACATATTTGGAGTATTTAACATGTGAAGGAATTTCTTTAGCTTTGCTTCTGATTTGATCTTTACCTCTTTTTGGTGTTCTTGCCTTCTTAGTGTGAGAGGCATTTCCCCTGAGCTCGTCTAATGGTGTTGATTGCATTGGCACCATAGAAATAGGGGTGGCATGAACCACGTCTTCCTGGTTGAGAACTTCTTCAGCTGTTTTAGGGTTTTGAGACATTGTTGAGGAAGATGAATGTGCAGCTTTAGGGTTTAAGATTTCTGAAGGATTACGAGTTAATGTGATTCGCTTGTGATGATGTGATGAGACTCTTGATAGCTGCTTATAAGGAATTACCAAATAAGTAGCCGTTACAGTCCAAATGATTAGGAATGAAATTCCCAAGGATCTAGTCCAGACTAGCTTTGCCATCTGGAACTTATGCCATGCAATGTCATATGACATGTTGGCACATCTCATTAACTGCTAGATATCACATACACAGATTCCAAGTTTTCCCCTTAAGTTCTCAAATTGTGTAGCATCCAATGCCTTGGTAAAGATATCAGCTAACTGCAAATCTGTAGCTATATGCTCCAATGAAATCACCTTTTCTTCTACAAGATCTCTGATGAAATGATGTCTGATATCAATATGCTTTGTCCTGCTGTGTTGGATAGGATTTTTAGATATGTTGATTGCACTTAAGTTGTCACAGTACAATGTCATGACATCCTGTGGGACATTGTACTCAGTGAGCATCTGCTTCATCCAAACCAACTGAGAACAACTGCTACCTGCTGCTATGTACTCAGCTTCAGCTGTAGATAAGGATACACAATTCTGTTTCTTACTGAACCAAGAAATCAGATTGTTTCCTAGAAAGAAGCATCCTCCTGAAGTGCTTTTTCTGTCATCAGCATTTCCTGCCCAATCAGCATCACAGAAGCCAGTGAGAATTGGTTTGCACCCATGAAAGTACATTATGCCATAGTCACAAGTACCATTAACATATTTAAGGATTCTCTTGACTTGATTGAGATGACTGACTTTTGGATCAGCTTGATATCTTGCACAAACTCCTACTGCAAATGCAATGTCTGGTTTGCTAGCAGTCAAGTATAACAAGCTCCCAATCATGATTCTATATAAACTATGATCTACATTCTCACCCTTCTCATCTTTAGTCAGCTTTAAATGTGTAGGAGCAGGAGTTCTTTTATGAGAAGCATTTTCCATTCCAAATTTCTTCACTATGTTCTTGGAGTACTTGCTTTGTGAGATGAACATTGAGTCTTCCATTTGCTTAACTTGCAGACCAAGAAAATAGGTTAATTCACCTACTAGACTCATTTCAAATTCAGCTTCCATCTGCTTGACAAAATGTTTGACCATCTTATCAGACATCCCACCAAACACAATGTCATCAACATATATTTGTGCAATCATGACATTTCCTTCTTCATCTTTAACAAACAGGGTTTTATCAATCCCACCTTTTCTGTATCCTTGCTTGATAAGAAATGTGGTAAGTCTTTCATACCATGCCCTTGGAGCTTGCTTCAGACCATAAAGTGCTTTCTTGAGTTTGTATACATGATTTGGACAGCTTGGATCAACAAATCCTTTAGGCTGTTCTACATATACCTCCTCATTAAGATAACCATTAAGAAAGGCACTTTTCACATCCATTTGAAATAGCTTGAACTTTAAGATACAAGCAATTCCCAACAGTAGTCTTATTGATTCAAGCCTTGCTACTGGTGCAAAGGTTTCATCAAAGTCTACTCCTTCAATTTGAGTGTATCCTTGAGCCACAAGTCTAGCTTTGTTCTTTGTAACAATTCCTTGTTCATTTGACTTGTTCTTATACACCCATTTTGTACCAATCACATTTATGTCATCAGGTCTAGGTACAAGATTCCACACTTCATTCCTTGTGAATTGACCTAATTCCTCTTGCATAGCACAAATCCAGTATTCATCAGTGAGAGCTTCCTTGACATTTTTAGGTTCTATTTTGGAAACAAAACAAGAACCTGAAATCACTTCTCTTGATCTAGTGCTCACACCTCTGTTGGGATCACCAATTATTAAATCTTTGGGATGATCCTTCTGTATTCTGATGGAGGGAGGTTTGCTTGAATCTTCTGACCTTGTATCATTTTGAGTGAAGTTATATTGATCATTCTTTTCTTCAGCTTCAACCTTGATATCAGCAGATGTTCCAACATCTTCTGGGACATCTGTAGGAGCATCATCAATTATCACATTTATGGATTCCATGATAACATTTGTTCTGTAGTTAAATACTCTATATGCTCTGCTGTTTATAGAGTATCCAAGGAAAATTCCTACATCACTTTTAGGATCCATTTTTCTCCTTTGCTCCCTATCTGCCAGAATATAGCATTTACTTCCAAACACATGAAAGTACTTCACAGTGGGTTTTCTGCCCTTCCAGACTTCATATATTGTGGACAGGGTTCCTTTTCTCAAGGTAACTCTGTTATGGATGTAGCAGGCAGTGTTCATAGCTTCAGCCCAGAAATACATAGGTAACTTCTTAGCATGGATCATAGCTCTTGCTGATTCTTGAATGGTTCTATTCTTCCTTTCAACAATCCCATTCTGTTGAGGAGTGATAGGTGAAGAATACTCATGGTTGATTCCTTCTGAAGAACAGAAATCTAAGAACTTTTGATTCTCAAATTCTTTTCCATGATCACTTCTTATTCTGATCACACAGCTGGATTTTTCCCTTTGCAATCTTTGACATAATTCTTTGAATACATCAAATACATCTGACTTTTCTTTGATGAAGTTTATCCATGTATATCTTGAAAAATCATCAACCACAACATAGGCATACCTCTTACCACCAAGACTTTCAACTTGCATAGGTCCCATAAGATCCATATGAAGAAGTTCCAAAACTTTGGAAGTTGTCAGATGTTGGAGCTTTGGATGGGACATCTTGGTTTGTTTGCCTATTTGACATTCACCACATATTTTGCCATCATCAATCTTCAGTTTGGGAATACCTCTTACAGCATCCATAGATATGATCTTCTTTATGCCTCTGAAATGAAGATGACCTAGCCTTTGGTGCCATAGTTTTACTTCTTCTTCTCTAGCTAGAGAACAAGTTGAAGTGGCACTGAAGTCTAATGGTTCCCACATGTAACAGTTGTCTTTTGACCTTGCACCTTTCATGACAACTTCTTGCTCTTGGTTAGTCACTATGCATTCAGTTTTTGTAAAGTTTACACTGTATCCTTGATCACATAGTTGACTTATACTGATAAGGTTAGCAGTTAACCCTTTAACTAGCAATACATCATTTAGTCTTGGAACATCTTGACAGTCCAATGTTCCAACTCCTTTGATCTCTCCTTTAGCTCCATCTCCAAAAGTTACATACCTGGATGAATGTGATTTTAAGTTCACTAGCAGATTCTTCAATCCAGTCATGTGCCTTGAACATCCACTGTCAAAATACCAGTCTTCTTTAGCTGATACTTTCAGTGATGTATGTGCTATGTATGCAGTACTTTTCTTTGACCAGATGAGTTGAGATTTCTTTTGATGCCTCTGCCCTGTGTGTTGTTCAGCTGATCTCAAAGCTTGATTGTTGATCTGGTTCTTGGGAATGTGGCTTTGATCAGTCTGAGTGTCAGCTTTTGGTCTCCAAACCTTCTTGATGACCTCTGTCTTCTTCTTAGGAGGTTGCTGATTCCTTTGATGTCTAAGCACTTTCTTGGTACCTTCTACTTTCTGTTTGGAGGGTTGCTGATACATCTGATTTGGATATCCATGTAGCTTATAACAGTGAGGTTTGATATGCCCAAATCTTCCACAGTGATGGCATCTCCATCTTTGATACTTCTTCTTCATTTTGTTCTTTCCAGAATGTTGAGACATCTGTTGGAACATTAAGTTAGTCTTTGTGTTCTGATGTTGAAGCATCTGTTGGGACATCTTGTTTGACTGTGTAATTTTTGAAGTAGCTTTGCTGGAGCTGGCTTCATCTCTGTTATATCCCAGTCCACTTTTGTCCCCTGAATGTTTATTATTGCAGAGAATAGCATCCAGTGTATTTGAGCTGCTGTTCATCATTCTAACAGATTTGGACATATGTTCCAGCTTAGAATTGAGAAGAGTTACTTCACTTTTTAAGGTATCAATGATTACTTGATCACTTACTTTTTCTTCTTCTAGTACTTCATTCTGCTTCTTTAGCTTTATGACCTCACTGCATACTTCAGTACTACTCTTGTACAGATCCTTGAAGGCTTGCTCAAGATCTGCATAAGTAAGCTCTCCACAGCTGGAATCACTATCATATTCACACAGTCCAGCTAGAGCAGTAATATGCTTAGCTGATTCTTCTTCTGACTCTCCTGAGTCTTCATCAGACCAGGTCACAGAGAGTCCTTTCTTTTGCCTCTTTAAGTAGGTAGGACATTCAAACTTGATGTGTCCATATCCTTCACATTCATGGCATTTGACTCCTTTATCTTGACTGGTCTTTTCAGCAAACTTTGACTTTCTGTTAGCATCATATGTTCTCCTGTTCTCAGAGTCTGTGTTTCTTCCACTGGATTTGGATTGGCCTTCCATTCCTCTGAGAATCTGTTTGAATTGTCTTCCAAGCAAGGCAAGGTTTTCTGATAAGCTTTTGTCATTTGCTGATTTCTCATCTTCTTCTTCATCTGCATTTGAAACCAAGGCAATGCTTTTGTTCTTTTTAGCATGTGTGTCATTCATTCCCATTTCAAAAGTTTGAAGGGAACCAATGAGTTCTTCAGCTTTCATGGAGCATATGTCTTGAGCTTCTTCTATTGCTGTGACTTTCATGTCAAATCTTTTTGGCAAAGATCTGAGAATCTTCCTTACAAGCTTTTCATCAGTCATCTTTTCTCCCAAGGCTCCAGAAGTATTGGCTATATCCAAGATGTTCATGTAGAACTCATGAATTGATTCATCTTCCTTCATTCTCAAGTTTTCAAACTTGGTGGTGAGAAGTTGAAGTCTTGACATTTTTACTTTTGATGTTCCTTCATGAGTTGTCTTGAGGGTATCCCACACATCTTTGGCCAGCTCACAATGATGCACCAGTCTGAAAATATTTCTATCAATGCCATTGAATAAAGCATTTAGGGCTTTTGAGTTGCCTAGTTCTGAATCTTCTTCCTCTTTACTCCATTCTTCTTCAGGTTTCAGAACTATTGATCCATCTTTGGTGTCTTTAACAGGATGTTTCCATCCAACAATTACTGCTCTCCATGCCCTGTTGTCAAGTGACTTTAAGAATGCAATCATTCTTGGCTTCCAATAGTCATAATTAGAACCATCCAGTATAGGTGGTCTATTTACTGACCCTATATCTCTGTCCATGTTACAGAATTTGTTTTCCCTAGATCTCACCCAGTATAAACAGGCAGGGTGCCTGCTCTGATGCCAATTGAAATTCTGTAATGAGATGTCCTAAGAGATGTTCCAACACTTAATAGGACATTTGACAAATTTTACCCAAAACTTAAACAGCAGGAAAAATAAACAACACAGAAGTTTGTTAACCCAGTTCAGTGTATAACCACACCTACATCTGGAGGCTACCAAGCCAGGAGGAAATCCACTATTAGTAATATTAATTCTAGACTTAAACCACCCTGTTTAATCTATCACTTAATACTTACCCAATGCAATTTCTACCTAAGACTCACTTAGATAAGAGTACCCTACTCACTCCCCCTCAATCACCCAGTGATCAAGTTTACAAGTTTACAGAAATTGAAGACATCCTTCAAACAATAACAGCTTGATTTTACTTCACAGTTTCAATCAAGTCACAAATGCACTTTTGCTTAAAAGCTCATAAAGTGGTACATAAAAACAGCCTGCTATTAAAACACTAGACACCCTATTTAGTCTTCTGAAATTTTTGCTCAATTCTATGAGTTTCTGTTGTTTAAATAGGTATCTGAATTTTGGGCTTTCTGTAGAATGATCCAGCCCTAATGTGCAGCAACTGTCACCTTGAATTTAGGGTTTGTTACCTCCTATATTCTAGGTGCATTAGGTCTTCTGTTTTAATCTGAATCTTCAATTTAAAACTCCCTACAGATGCGCCTTGTTCTGTTTTTATCCAGCATTAATTAATTCCAGATAGTTCTCCTTAAATATCTCTGATCTGTTAATCAATAATTAATTCTGGTAGCAGGTCTGAGATGTCTCAACATCTGTTGGGACATCCTGAAAAACTGAACTTAATTTATTCACACAATGTCCCAACATCTGATGAGACATCCTGAAATAAATTCACATACTCTGTTTGATAATGTCCCAACATCTGGTAGGACATTCTGAACTGAATTTAACATTTCTTGTTTGGTCAAAAATTCTGCCAATTCTTAAACATCTACATATTTAATCGAAGATTGGTGATGGAAAATAATTAATAATGAAACTTAGGTGGATTAATTAGACGATTAATTAAGTAAGCCGTGTGAGGTACTTTTGGTGATTGTGTGAATTATGTTGCCTAGGTGATTAGAAGGATCGTGCAGATGTATAATCATTTGGTTATACATGTATTGTGTGCATAGTCATTATCATGCATGCATTGAGGTATTATTGATGGTATGAATCATTATCGGATGGGTGTATGTGATTCATCTGAACTCCGTTGTGGAGAGTGTTAGAGATAAATCATTGTCGGATGAGTGTATGTGATTTATCCGGATTCTTTTATGAATCAGGTTCGATTGAATGAACTATTGTGATTTGGTACCACATGCATTATGTCATTGTTGAGTCACATTGTATATTGATATTTGTTGAATCATGGGTCATGTTGATAATCATTGTTGTGGATATGTGTTGTTTATGTTGATTACGTGAGATACTACTCCTTTATATGTGTTATGTACCGTTATTTATTGATTGTAGTTCTCACCCCTTTGTTGTTTGTTATTGTGTATGTGCTTCCTTGGAAGTATAGATAAGCCAGGTACTTGAGTGTGCATGGACTGCGTGTTGCTTGGTCGAGTCTCATGAGTCGCTCTGATACGTAACACGGGGCTTGGGGATGATTTTTGATGTTTTACTTATTTACCTTATTTTGTTACGTATCGTTTATTTGTTGATAAATTGTAAACCATGAAATGTTGGTGAATTTTATTGGTGTTGGCAAATTGTCGTAAGTTGAATAACTAATGTTTTTCGCTGTTATAATAAAGGAGTTTTGTTGTTATTTTTGACGATGTGGTATTCCACTTTTGATGAAAACTCTGATTTTGCATGTTTATTTTATTATTTTCTAAAATTGGAAAGTGGGGTGTTACAATTGGTATCAGAGCAGGTCGGTCCAACCAGCCATGTATAGTAGTCGAGTCAGTCCTTAGAATAGGGTTGGTGTGTTGTAATCATATGTGTTTGTTGGAAAGTATGGTAGGAAGGAATGCTGCTGCTCTTGATGCTGCTATGCAAGTTATGGCTCATGCTATATAGAACATCGATCCAACTGTTGGAAATGCGCAGTTCCATGACTTGGACCAGTTCCGGAGAAATAAACCGCCTACGTATGAGCGAGGTATTCTGGATCCTGAGGCTGCATAGAAAAGGCTGAAGGCCGTTGAGAAAATCTTCAGGACCATGGGATGCAGGGATGCTCAGAAAGTGAGGTTTGGTACTCATATGTTGGAAGGCGAGGCTGAAGTCTGGTGGGACAATAGTCGCCAGAGGTTGGAAGCTGCTGCAGGTACAAATGTTACTTGGGCAGTATTTCAGGCTGAGTGTCTGAAGAAGTATTTTCCGGAAGATATTCGTAGTGCAAGAGAGGTGGAATTTTTAGAGCTGAAGCAGGGTAGCATGACTGTGGCTGAATATGCTACCCAGTTTAAAGAGTTGGTACAATATTGTGCTCACTACAATACTGAAGAAGCTATGACTTCGAAGTGTCTGAAGTTTGAGAACGGGTTGTGTCCCGAGATCAAACAGGGCATTGCTTGTCAGAAAATTAGGAACTATCTAGAACTGGTTAGCAGAAGCAGAATCTATGATAATGATAATAGGGCTCAGATTGCTCATTACAAGGTTGTGAGTGACCAAAAGGTACTTATTTTATTAATGATACTCCTTTGATTGCTATCATTGATACGGGTGCAACCCTCTCGTTCATTTCTATTGATTGTGTGAAGAGGTTAGGAATTGTGCCGTCTACTTTAGATCGGAGAATGACCATTGAAACTCCATCTATTGGTTCTGTGGTTATGTCATTAGTGTGCTTGAAGTGTCCATTGACCACTTTTGATAGGGATTTCAGAGTGGACTTGATTTGTTTGCCACTCGGTAATCTGAATAATATTTTGGGGATGAACTGGTTTGAATTCAACCGGGTCTATATTGATTGCTTTAGGAAGAAGTTGTTGTTTCTCACTCCTGAAGAGGAAGCGTTAGTAGATTATTTATCTACTAAAGAGTTGAGGACATTGTTGGAGGATGAGGCTAAGATGTTTGCTGTGTTTGCATCTTTATTTGTTGAAAGCAAAACATCAGTTAGTGAGTTGCCAGTAGTGAATGAATTTCCTGAAGTGTTTCCTGACGATATCATGGAATTACCTCCGATAAGAGAAGTTGAATTTACTATTGATCTTGTTCCTGGTACGAGACCTATTTCTATGGCGCCATACCAGATGTTTGCATCAGAGTTGGCAAAATTAAAATCTCAAATTGGGGAATTGCTTGATAAAAAGTTTATTAGGCCAAGTGTGTCGCTGTGGGGAACTCCAGTGTTTTTGGTAAATAAGAAGGATGACAGTATGCGTTTGTGCATTGATTACCGTCAATTGAATAAAGTGACCATTAAGAATAAGTATCCACTTTCGAGGATTGATGACTTAATGGATCTGCTAGTCGATGCTCGTATTTTTAGTAAGATTGATCTGAGGTCGGGTTTGTTGGTGTAAGCCCTAAAGACCAATACTTTTGGTACTTGTATCGAATTATTTATTAATAATAAAAGGCATTTCTTTATTATGTTTTGTTTTTCCAAAATGATAAAGTCCCTAGAATAACTAGTTCGTTTAATGAAATATTAAGTGTGACTTAATCATGAGATTCCATTAAACATAAGGACTCTATTCTTAAAGCATCCATAGTTGAGCTTTAATGTGAAATGTGATAGCCTTAAAGCATTAAGACTATTATGTAGATAGACTGATGATCACATTTCATGGATCATGGATAAGGAGTTATCAAGTCTTGACATAAGTATGAATATTAGGAGTAATGTTTATACTAGATTGACCCACTATGAGAGTACTACATAGAAAGTTATGCAAAGTGTCATAAGTCACTCTCATGGTGATATTAGTGTATACCATCCTTCGACCTGAAACTACTATGGACCCTAGATGTAGAGTCAAGTACTATATTGTTGATTAAACATTGTCCGTAACTGGATGATTATAAAGACAATTGATGGGTACTTCACAAAGCATGCAGAGGGACATGAGTAGCCTAGATGGAATTTGTCCATCCTGCATAACAAGATAAATGTCTAAGGACCCAATATTGAACTGGACAAGGATGGCACGATATATGCCTTGTGTTCAATATAGACATAAGGGCAAAAGGATAATAATACACACAAATACTATCACAAAAGGTTTTGTCATATCACATGACAATTTTGTGACTTGGGTAGCAGTGATGAATTGCTAGATACCGCTCACTGTTTATTATGTTAAATACATGATTTAATATAATTGTCAACGTTGCAAAATTCTACAGGGTCACACACATAAGGACAATTAGAGAAGAGGTGGAATAAATAAGGTACACCGTAAGGTATGGTGCACTTGAATGGAATACGAAATATGATAAGGTACCATATGATATAATAATAATAGTTATTATTAATTTTATAATAGTTATAAAATATAATAATAATAATAATAATAATAAAATTATGGTTATTATAATAATAGTTATTATAATAATATAATAATATTATTATTGAGTTGGACTTTTAGCTTAAAGCCCACACAAGTAGTTCTATAAATAGAACCCTTGTAAAGAAGCTCATTTTTGTTTTTTGAAACCCTGACCGTATTCCTTTTTCCTCTCCTTCCACTCTAAACCTCCACTCGTAACCAGCTAGCACTATGACTGAAGGAAGTTGTTCGTGTGGATTGAGTAGAGGCATTGTTCGTCGTACAACGCTTGTGATCAAATCGAAATCAAAGGTTTCAAGCGCCACAAGAGGTAAATATTTTATCACAGATCATGACCTTTCGTAAGGATCTCTAAGGGAAATTTTTGTTTTTCGCTGCATTTATTATAGCGATTTCCCTTCAGTGGTATCAAAGCCACTTACGAAATCATGAGTCTGGTAATTGTTTACTTTCTGTCAATTTTGTTTTAATTGGATTAAAACACATAATTAAATCAAATTCAGATATTGAATTTTTGGCATCAGATTATGTACGGTTTGGATGGTTGATATTGACTATGCTTCAGAATCCGACAATAGTATGGTGAAGCAACGATATGTCAATCGTCCATAAGTTACACATATATGATCGATCTAATTCATATATGATATGAATAACTTTGATGCAAAGATGATATATTGGATATACTATTTTATTTCATCAGTTTAATTAGAGTAATGATTATCATTCGGTTGTGCGATCTGTGGTTATATGCTTCGGAATCCGACTTTAGTATGGTGAAACAATACCATACAGATCAATCATATTGAATTGTTGATCATGTTGCATTGACGGTATGCAATTTTGCATTAGAGAGTGATAACACAAGGGTTGCACCGTCTGCAATTAAAATCACATTGTGACGGTCGTAATGTAGTTGTGACGTCGTCATACACTCGTGACGGTCGTCTGCAGGGTGTGACGGTCTTCACATGAAAAAGGGTCGTAACGTGCTGCACAAGGGTTGCGAAAAATCTGCAATAATAATAAAAGGGTTTATTATTATTTTGCCAAAATTTAATTTGATTTGTTTTATTAACCAAATTTAAATTAATAATAAAATTATTTTATTAATTTTGTGTGTGGTGATCAGTTATGGCCTTAGTTTATTTTTGTTTTGTTTTTGGATTTTATAAATATGACATGCGTGTCGTGCCTCTCTCCTATTCTCTTCATGTAATTTGTTTTCTCATCTCACTGTCATACCCCAAATTTGTCCTACCATTTCATTTTCGTTTAATTTTTTTTATTCAAAAAATCCAAAAAAAAATATGTCATTTCCTTTTGCGCAAAAAAATCGGGTCAGTATTTAAAGTCAGTATGTTTTAAAGTCAGTATGTTTTACGGAGGTTTTGGGTCCATTTTTTCGGTTTCTATCCATATCTATTATTCATTTTTTTATCCCATTATTTTCTAATATTTCAATATTTATTACTATTTCTATTATTATGTTTATTATTTTTATTATTACTATTATTTTTACTTTTACTATTATTTCTTTTTAATTCTTATTATTTTATTATTATTGTTGTTCAAATTCAAGACCATTATTTTTAAAGATCCATTTATACAAAATCCAAAATTACAAAATTTGTCATTATCAATTATTCTCTTTTATCATTATTAGTATTATTCAATTGTTATTATTGTTATTCTTATTATTAGTATTATTATTATACTTTTATTATTATTATTATTATTATTATTATTATTATTATTATTATTATTATTATTATGATTGTTTATTGTTATTACTTCTTCAATTATTATTATTCCTATCCTTATTGTTTTTTTTCCTTCTTTCTTAATTATCACTATAATTAGTTTTATTGTTATTATATATTATATTTATTAGTACTATAGTTATTATATTTTATGGTTACCAATGGCAACAATTAAAGTCTTGGATCCCTTGCCAAAAGGACAAACGACAAAAAGGCACCTTCTTTTCCATTCACAGCAAACACACCCACTCAAATCCCCAAGGACATGATTCTACACCGCGGTAATGGATGCGCACAACAAACAAATTTCAGCACCAATCTACAACAACAAAATCCCATTTCACCCTTCATAATATGTATTTAGTAAGCACCCATTTCATTTTTTGGAGCAGGCTGAAAGAAAAACAAAAAAACTCAGTGCAAAGAAAATTCATTTAAGCCATCCTCACCTCTCATTCAAACAAAAACAAAAAAAACAGAGAACAAAATACCTGAATTTGTTCATCCACCACTGCCAGCTCCTTCACCAATCATTCTCACGACCCATCAACAAATAAAAAAAAGAAAGCTCACATTCACCGAAACTCACCGCACATGCCCAAAACCTTCGCATACATCCACAAATCCAATCCACAACACACTTCATATTGTAGACAAACCATAAACACCCAAAAACTCAAAAAAATTTGAAAAAAGAAGATCTGTGTGAATCGAAATAACCAAAACCCTTTTTTAATATTCACTTTATCACCTTTGAACCTCTGTTCATCACCAAAACAAACCCACACGAATCTGAACTCACTCAACCATCTCATCGCCGCACATAACCCTTCCCTTCAACCTTTCATCACCTCCCATTCACCACTTTCAAAGCCGAAAACAACAAAGCTCACACCAACGAAACAGAACCACCTTCGCAAACACTCATCAACCAACCTCTTTCCAAAACGCACAAAAGCCACAAACCGCCGTGAAATTGCCGAAACCCAAACACAGCAAACACAGAACAACCGCGCCGGCCACCACCTCGTAAACGTCATCCACCAAATCCGCGAACCACCGTTTCTTCATCACCCAAAACGCAAACCGTCGCCGACGAGAACCACCACAAGCCGCCGCTCTAAACCGTCGAAACCCTCCATCGTAAAAAACGCGAAAATGGCGCAAGCAGAGAGATTGTTAGGCGAACTCGAAAGAGAACCGAGACAGAGATCCGAGCAACCAGAGACGAAGGAGAATTAGAGACGAGGCTGAGAGATGACATGGCGGCGGGATGCTTTCGTCGTGTGAATCGGATGGGCTTGTTTTGAAAAGTAGAAGAGGTAAGCACCGCGTGTGTTTAGAGCAGAGGAAAGGATTTCCCCTTTCTGTTTAATTTCGTTTTAATTATTATTATGTATATAAAACTTTGTGCTAATTCTTTTTTTAGGTTTAAATTGTTTTGGGCTTAGCCTGTTTTGTCTCTTTATAATCCATGAATACAACATGTTTATATTGTTTTTTTATTTACTTTTCTCAATATGATTTTATTTAAATTCTGTTATTTGGTTTAGATAGTTTTCCTAATCTTTTATTCTTTTATTTTTTTATTTTATTTATTTTATTATTATTTTTGTTATCCTTTAAAAAATATACATATAAAAAATATATTTTAATGTTCATGTGATTTATTAGTTTCTTGAAGGGGCCAATGATTTGACAAAAGGTCAATTTTCGCCCGATTACATTTAATTGGTGATGTGCGGTCAATATGAGGCCCTCTTTTTATTTTATTCTATTATTTTTATTTTGAACAAAAAAAAACTTGTAATATAATTCAATTTATTTTATTCATTATTTTCAACATTAGTTAATTTATTTAGTTATTCAATTTATTATTCTATTTAATATTTGCAATTCAATTCATTTATTATCGCATTTCAAATTATGTTTCGACTCCTTATAGAACGGTTTCTTTAAACCGGCTCTAAGGAAGTAAATGAAATAAATTTCGCCGTGTCCCGAAAAGGTCCAACGCCTTCGAATAGTTGCGCTCGATTAAAAGGTCCAACGCCTTCGAATAGTTGTGTCCCGATCAAAAAGGCCGAACACCTTCGAATCGTTCAAAACACTGCACACACGCTTCCTCTTGGGCTAACTACAATGATACCATTTATTTCGCGCAATCCCCTGTATTTATTTTGTATCCCTCTCCCATTACTTTGTACGCACTTTATTTTCCGTATTTTATTTAATTCTGAATCCTTGGTCTAACGCCAAGTGATTTCACTTGCACACTCGCACCTTTTATTTTGTTTCATTTAGGATCCACCTTACTTTGCGAGCCGAGCACTTCGTGCCTCGCTAACAAACCACAAAAATAACCTCCACTTGCATTTACCCTCTAACCTCAAAAAACCAAAACATTTCGATTAGATCCAAACCCTTGATCCAACGTCAAGTGGTCTTAGGAAATAAAAACTCTTTAATAACTACGAGAAGATTTGTACGCCACGAGCCTTAAGCGGTAGAAAGGAGGATAACGAGCTCTCGTTACCCGCTCCGATTATTTCGACGCAGGACGCTCGTCTTGTTGGGCGAGATAAACTATCCATAGTCTTTAGTGCATTTCAACTCCTAAACCCTTTCATCGACGAAAGGTAATAAAATCAACAACCATTACCCTTAGTAGGCCGAACTACGAGGCTCTGACTTTCCCATTGCACACGGGAGTACGTAGGCACAAGGATCTCAATCCTTGCCGAGCACCTAGGATCAATCTAACTTATAATTCAACTCATTTCCCTCTAGCAAGCAATTCGTTTAAGCATAGACATCCTTTCGCGCGCGTTAACTTAGATGGTTCCCATCGAGTACGATGGATGTAGGGGGTGCTAATACCTTCCCCCTGCATAACCGACTCCCGAACCCAGGCAATGGTTCCGTTGACCTTTGTCCTCATCCTTTTCTTCCCGGGTTGTATCTATATCTTCCCTTTCCCTCTTCGGGAATAAATAGAATTAGGTGGCGACTCTTCAGTCCGTCCGGCGCGCGGCTCCGTCCTTTCGGATCGCGTGAGGTCGTATTTTTCGGGGTACGACACTCACTCCCTCGTATGTAAAACGAGTTTCTTTGATGTAATGAATTATTATAAAGAAAGAGAAAACTACAAAAATAAAGAAGGACAACCTTGGAGGTCTTGCTTGGTGAAGTGAAAATCATTATTAGATTTAGCTTAGTTCTCTCATTGGCTTGGGAGAACAACTGCGCTAGGGGCCATAATTGTTTCATATGTTTGTATGTCTATATAGATATGTATGCATGTATGTTGATGCATGTGTGAAGAACGATTTATATGATAAATAAGCCGTGAGATCAAATTAATTAAAATTCCCTCAAAACTAAATATTAAGTTTTTTTTTTGCTTTCCAAATTTTAGAACTCATCAAGACTAGTATCAAATTATGTAGGTTTTGCCTAGCGCGAGGTGCATATTCTATATTGGCAAGGTGCGATGCGATAAATGTAATATCAAATTTCTAAAACAATAGGTTAAACTTAATTGAACAAAATATAATAAGATTATATACGTTTAGAAGCAAGAGTTGGGAATGATCCATATGATGGATTGGAATAAGGAGTTATTCACCCAACTGAAATATTTGAGAATTGTATTGGATGCAATTGGAAGGAGTTCCTACCTAAATAATTGAGTTTTATGTAATCAACCTAACGTTGACTTAAAACAAAGCGAAATATGGATCTCGATCTACTAGAAAATCTTCCAACGGGATTTTTCGAATCAAATAATGAGAATCATTTGTTTTGAGTAAAATAGTGGGAGCATATTTAATTAAAGGCCTAATTGAATATGTTTAATGATACTAATATCTCCACCATCTTTTAATGTAAATTACCATGGCAAACAACACATCTAATAACATTTTGCGAACAATCCTGGATAATGAAAAATTGCCTGGGACAAATTTTCTAGATTGGCACCGAAATCTGAGGATTGCCCTCAAACATAACAAAAAGCTGTATGTCTTAGAGATACATGTTCCTGATGAGGAACCTACTAGTTTTGCTCATAAAGCTGAAATAGATGCTTATAAGAAGCATGTCGATGATGCTAATGAAACTGCTTGCCTCATGCTGGCTACTATGAGTTCAGAATTGCAAAAGCAACATGAAAACATGGAAGCATTCAATATGATTGAACATCTGAAGATGCTCTATCAAAAGCAGGCAAGGCATGAGAGGTTTGAAGTTTCGAAAGCCCTTTTCCAAGCCAAGCTAGTTGAGGGAAGACCAGTAGGTCCCTATGTACTCAAAATGATTGGGTATGTGGAGAATCTTGAAAGATTGGGATTCCCCCTTGTGAAGGAGCTTGCAACTGATTTGATCCTGCAATCATTGTCGGAGAATTTCGATCAATTTGTACTTAATTTCAACATGAATGATATGGACAAATCTTCTTCTGAATTGCTAAGCATGTTAAGAACTGCTGAGCAAAATCTGAAGTCAAAAGGGAAATCCATTCGGATGGTCAGTAATGGAAAGAAACAGAACAAAAGGCCAAGCAAGCAGGGTGGTAAACGGAAAGGCAAGGAAGTTTCCAAAACCAAACATACTGCACCTGCTTTGAAGCCTAGTGGAGACATAACTAAGGAGAGAACTTGTTTTTATTGCGGTAAGACCGAACATTGGAAGAGAAACTGCCCAAAGTACCTAGAAGATGAGAAGAATGGAGTGGAGACTTCAACTTCAGGTATTTTTGTTAAAGAAATTAATTTATCTACTTCAGCATCATGCGTATTAGATATTGGATGTGATTCTCACATTTGTACCAATGTGAAGGGACTAAAAAGGAGTAGAGTTTTGGCAAAAGGTGAAGTTGACCTACGAGTTGGCAATGGAGCAAAGGTTGCTGCTTTAGCTGTAGGAATTTATGATTTGACTTTACGCAGTGGTTTATTAATTTAGTTAGAGAACTATTATTATGTACCTCCAATTAGTAGGAATATTATTTATGTTTCTTATTTGGACAAATTTGGTTTTTCATTTATAATAAAGAACAATTGTGGCTCTATTTATTTTAATGATATATTCTATACTACTGCACAAATGGACAATGGTTTATATGTCCTTGATCTTGAAATGCTAATTTATAACATTAATACTAAAAGGATGAAAGCTAACGAGTTAAATCCAAGTTACCTTTGGCATTGTCACTTAGGCCATATAAATGAGAAACACATTTTCAAACTCCATAAAGATGGACTATTGGACTCTTTTGATTATGAATCATATTTTACATGCAAATTTTGTTTAATTGGAAAGATGACAAAGACCCCATTCACATGAAAAGGTGAAAGGGAAAATGATCTTTTGGCCCTCATACATACTTGATGTATGTGGGCCACTGAACATACCAGCCATATGAGGTTTTCAATACTTCATCACATTTACTGATGATTTCAGTAGATATGGTTATAGGTTTTTAATGAAACACAAATCTGAATCCTTTGAAAATTTCAAGGAGTTCAAGAATGAAGTACAAAATCAATTAGTTAAGAATATTAAAACTCTTCGATCAGATCGAGAAGGTGAATATTTAAGCCTAGAGTTTGAAGACCATTTAAAGGAGTGTGGGATCCTATCCCAACTCACTCCTCATGGAACACCAATATAGCATGGTGTATCTGAGAGAAGAAATTGAACCTTGTTAGACATGGTATGATCCATGATGAGTCATGCCAATCTTCCAAACTCCTTTTGGGGATATGCACTATTGACAGCAGCTTACACACTTAACCGTGTTCCATCAAAAAAGGTAGAAAAGACACCATATGAGATATGGAGTGGTAAGTGTAAACTCAAAAAACATTTTTATTTTTAATTTTTGCATTAAAAAAGTATTTTTAAATCACTTAAATGTTTTATTTAATTAATTAATTGATTTTAATTAATTAAAAATATATTTAGGTATCTAAAAATCACAAAAAAAATCATGAAGCATTCTTAGACATTTAGAACAATTTACAAACTCATCACACAAATTTCGTTTTAGGTTTGATCATGTTTTCACAATTTTCTTTGAATTAGGGTTTCCAAATTTCACATTTTTCTAACCCTAACTTAAAAAAAATCATTTCTGATCAACTATGATGAGTTTGAATTTGGTTCTTTTTGCATTGATTCATACTTTGCATCTAGTATCTAGGTTATTTAACTCATAATTTTGCATTTCATTTCCAAAAAACCCTAGTTAACTTAGGAAATTCATAACTTCCTTTAGGTTTAGCTTCTGACCTTCATCTTTGGGGAGTGATCTTGTATGTGTTTAGGGTTTGTTTGAGTTCATTTTCAAATTTTTTATCATGATGTATGCTTCTGTTTTGGTCATTTGCATCTCATGCATTCATAAAACCCTAATTTCTCATGTTCATTTGCATTCATCTTTGCATATCTCAATCATATGAACTTACCATGACATTCCATGTCCTTGTATGCCATCTTAGACATCTTAAGACATGTTAGAACATTGCTTGATCATTTCTTCATTCATTTGGTATGCTTTGCATTCATTATATTTCATGTTTATCCATGTGTTTTTCAAGCTCCTAACATGCTTTCTTTTGCATTCCATCTCTTGTATGATCATACATACGCATCTCACATGTCTTTGCATCATTTCATAACACATTTACATTGCATAATTGCTTCTGGTCACGGTATTTGCACCTTCATTTGCTTTATTTCCTTTTGCTTTGCATCTTATGCATTCACACTAACCTTTCAGGGGCTTATGGTAAGTTGTTTGGGATGTGGATTTGCCTTCACATCCTACCTTCTTCTTATCTCCTCATTTGCATATCTTACTTGTTTTTGAAGTGAACTTGCTTCACTTGTGCTCTCTTGCTCCTATCTCTTTCTCTTAGGCTACTTATCTTCTTCAGGAAGTAAGTAACCTATTCCCCTTCTTCTTCTCTTTTCATCTGCTTCTCTTCCTTGGTGGCCTTCTAAAGATCTTTCTTTTAAGCCTCACAAACCATAGGAACATCCAAGCATGATAATTTTTAGGGTTGTATATAGTTCCCCCTAGATTTTTACCTTTGAGTCTCCTTGAGTCTCTCTTCTCATCTCATAATCAGAGGTTAAACACTTAAAGCTTTAGGACTTTGAATTAGGGTTATGCCTGTATCCTTATCTTAGGATGGAGTGTATAACTTTAATCCTTAGTGTTAAACCTTTAATTTGTTTACACCTCTTAATCAAAACACCTAATAATGATTAAGACTTAAGCTTGTAACTTGGGCCTTATATTAGGGTTACATCTCTTCCTCTTGGTTAAGAGGGACTAACCCTAGTGTTTAATAGACATGTCCCCTTCAAGATAGTCTTACAAACTTAAAACTAATTTCTTAATCTCACTCTTTAATTAATATCCACTTAATAAAGGCTTGTTATCTAATGAATTTAGTCCCTAACCATGAATTAAGTTGAGGAGTCTTCCTCAGCTTAAGTGTTCTCATCTATCATCCTTCTCTTAGGATGGTGTAATGAGTTCACTAATCCCTGATTATAGATTAAACTCATTACTTAACACTAAACAAAAATCCAAAAACACTTAATAATCACAAGTAGGTTAATGATCTTAATCCTATATCATCATGGTAATTAAGTTGAGATGCTTATCTCACACTTAAGTAGGCTAATTATCCCTAATCAGGGGTGATATAATGAGTTTGCAAACCCTTGATTAAGGCTTAAGCTCATTATCCTATGCAAAACACCAAAAACAATAAAAAACTGAAAACACAAAAACAAACAATAAACGTCTCCTCCTGGATTCTTTTCTCATCATACTCACTCTGAAAACGAGAACTTGCTTCTTCCGTCTAATGCAAGACAGTTAGCACTCGAGCTAGATGAGTCACACACTTGAGCATAGACAAGCAAACAGTTTACAACAAATCATTTCAGTCTCTTTGATTCGAACTACGGTGTTCTGACTTCCTAATTGCACGAGAGGATACGTAGGCATAACTTAAAAGTTATCGAACAAAAGTCTCTTTGTCTCCCCCCTCTTTCAGCTTTATTTTCTAAGCCTCAGTCTTGAGCATCTCACCCTCTCTTCTGCACTGACACACTATACATTCAGTCCTAGCTTTTCATGCACAATCATCACATACACTACCCCTTTTAAACACAATCAAGTAAGCGTGGATCCCGTCGAGTACGACGGACGATCTGGGTGCTAATACCTTCCCAGGTCGTAACCAACCCCCTTTCTCAGTTTCTTTGGTTCGCAACCGTCTTATCCATATCCTTCTAGGTTTATGCAACATTACCTTTCCTTCGGGATAAAAATGCCTAGCTGGCGACTCTATTCAACCTCAACCTCCAACATCGTCGACCGTCCGCGTCTGCACCGAGATGAGAGTCCGGGGAGCGACAATAAGAAACAACATATGTCTTACATGAAGGTTCGGGGCTGTGAATTTTATATGAAACGACAAATTTCAACTAAGCTTGAGCCAAAATCTGACAAATGCTTATTTATGGGGTATCCTAAAGAAACAAAAGGATATTACTTCTACAATCCTTCTGAGGGCAAAGTGTTTGTCGCTCGAACTAGAGTCTTCTTGGAAAGGGACTTTATTTCCAAAGGAATCAGTGGGAGGAAAGTAGAGCTTGAAGAAATTCAAGAATCACAAAGTATTGATACACCTATGTAGGAATTAGAGTAGGAATCACAAACAGTTATGGAAGAGCAACCTGCTCAAGTAGAACAAAACCAGCATAGGTCAAACATGATACATCACCAACCAAAGAGACATGGATATCTCATAACTGATCAAGGTGATGTATTACTCATGGATCAAGATAAGCCTATAACCTATTAAGAGGCCCTAACTGGTCCTGAGTCTGAGAAGTGGCTAGAAGCCATGAAATCTGAAATGAATTCCATGTACACAAACCAAGTTTGGACCTTGGTAGAACCTCCTGTAGGAATTAATCCTATAGGATACAAGTGGGTCTTCAAAAAGAAGACTGACATGGATGGTAAGGTACATACCAATAAGGCAAGACTGGTTGCTAAAGCTTATAAACAAATTCATGGGATAAACTATGATGAAACCTTTTCACCAGTTGCAATGCTTAAATCTGTTCGGATTTTACTTGCTATCATTGCATATCATGATTGTGAAATATGGCAGACGGATGTCAAGACTTCTTTCCTTAATAGGAATCTTCTTGAGGATGTGTACAAGACACAACCTGAATAATTTGACATACCAGAAGAAGGCCATAAGATATGCAAGTTACAATGATCAATCTATGGATTGAAGCAAGCTTCCAGAAGATGGAATCTTTGTTTTGATGAATTTGTAAAATAATATGGATTCATAAAGAATGAAGATGATACTTGTGTCTACAAGAAGGTTAGCGGGAGCATGATCGTTTTCCTGGTATTATATGTAGGTGACATATTACTCATTGGAAACGATATCCCTACCTTGAAACAAGTAAAAGCTTGGTTAGGGAAATGCTTTTCTATGAATGACCTTGGTGAAGCAGCCTATATATTAGGAATTAGGATCTATAGAGATAGATTACAAAACCTGCTTGACCTAAGTCAAAGTACATACATAGACAAAGTGTTAAGACACTTTAATATGCATGATTCCAAGAAAGGATTCATACCTAAACAATATGTCATGTGTCTATCAAAAACACAATCCCCTTAAACTAAGAAAGAAAAGGATCACATGAATAAAATTCCATATGCATCTACAATAGGATCTATCATGTATTCCATGTTATGTACTCGACCAGATGTATCGTATGCTTAAGTGCAACAAGTAGGTACCAATCTGATCCGGGTGATGCTCATTGGGCAGTTGTCAAGAAAATCCTTAAGTACTTGAGAAGGACTAAGGAAACATTCTTGATATATGGAGGTCAGGAAGAGCTCGCGGTAATTGGTTACACCGATGCTAGCTTCCAGACAGATAAGGATGACTTCAAATCGCAATCTAGTTACGTGTTCTGCCTAAATGGTGGCGCTGTGAGCTGGAAGAGTTCAAAGCAAGAGACAATTGCTGACTCTACAACCGGGGCCGAGTATATTGCTGCCTCAAATGTAACAAAGGAAGCTGTTTGGATCAAGAAGTTCATCAGTGAACTTGGAATAATCCCAAGCATTGTGGATCACATTGATCTCTATTGTGATAACAATGGTGCCATCACACAAGCTAAGGAGCCTAGATCTCACCAACGATCCAAACACATACTTAGGCGATATCATCTCACTTGAGAGATAATAGACCGAGGAGATGTAAAGATATGTAGAGTACCTACACTTGACAATATTGCCGACCCACTAACAAAACCTTTTGCGCAGCAGAAGCATGATTGTCATACTAGGTCTATAGGTATTAGGGGTATGCCTGATTGGCTCTAGTGCTAGTGGGAGATTGTTGGTGTAAGCCCTAGAGGCCAATACTTTTGGTACTTTTATCGAATTATTTATTAATAATAAAAGGCATTTCTTTATTGTGTTTTGTTTTTCTAAAATGATAAAGTCCCTAGAATAACAAGTTCGTTTAATGAAATATTAAGTGTGACTTAATCATGAGATTCCATTAAACATAAGGACACTATTCTTATAGCATTCATAGTTGAGCTTTAATGTGAAATGGGATAGCCTTAAAGCATTAAGACTATTATGTTGGTAGACTAATGATCACATCTCATGGATCATGGATAAGGAGTTATCAAGTATTCACATAAGTATGAATATTAGGAGTAATGTTTATACTGGATTGACCCACTATGAGAGTACTACATAGAATGTTATGCAAAGTGTCATAAGTTACTCTCATGGTGATATTGGTGTATACCACCCTTCGACCTGAAACTACTATGGACCCTAGATGTATAGGCAAGTGATTTATTGTTAATCAAACATTGTCCATAACTGGATAATCATAAAGACAGTTGATGGGTACTTCACAAAGCATACGGAGGGACATGAGTAGCCTAGATGGAATCTGCCCATCCTGCATAACAGGATTAAATGTCTAAGGGCCCAATATTAAACTGGACAAGGATGACACGGTATAAGCCTTGTGTTCAATATAGACATAAGGGAAAATGGGTAATAGTACACACAAATACTATCACAAAAGGTTTTGTCAGATCACATGACAATTATGTGACTTGGGTAGCAGTGATGTGTTGCTAGATACTGCTCACTGTTTATTATGTTAGATACATGATTTAATATAATTGCCAACGTTGCAAAATCCTACAGGGTCACACACATAAGGACAGTTAGAGAAGAGGTGGAATAAATAAGGTACACCATAAGGTATGGTGCACTTGAATGGAATATGAAATATGGTAAGGTACCATATGATATAATAATAATAATAGTTATTATTAATTTTATAATAGTTATAAAATATAATAATAATAAAATATAATAATAATAAAATTATGGTTATTATAATAATATAATAATATTATTATTGAGTTGAGCTTTTAGCTTAAAGCCCACACAAGTAGTTCTATAAAGAGATCCCTTGTGAAGAAGCTTAGTTTTGTTTTTTGAAACCCTGACCGTATTCCTTTTTCCTCTCCTTTCACTCTAAGCCTTCAATCGTAACCAACTAGCACTGTGAATGAAGGAAGTTGTTCGCGTGGATTGAGTAGAGGCGCTGTTCATCGTACAACACTTGTGATCAAATCAAAATCAAAGGTTTCAAGCGCCACAAGAGGTAAATATTTTATCACAGATCATGACCTTTCGTAAAAGGATCTCTAAGGGAAATTTTTGTTTTCCGCTGCATTTATTATAGTGATTTCCCTTCAGGGTCACCATCAGATTCAGGTGAAGGAAGATGATATTCAGAAGACCACATTTAGGACTCGTTATGGACATTATGAATATGCTGTGATGCCTTTCAGAGTGTCTAATGCGACATGTGTGTTCATGGAGTATATGAACCATATCTTTCATTCTTATCTGGATCAATTCATTGTGGTATTTATTAATGATATCTTGATTTATTCTAAGACTGAAGAAGATCACAAGGAACATTTGCGGATTACGTTGCAAGTATTGAAGGATAACAAGTTGTTTGCAAAGTTATCAAATTGTGAATTTTGGTTGAAGAATGTGAGTTTATTGGGGCATGTTATTTCTGGTGATGGTATATCCGTGGATCCATCTAAAGTAAGTGCAGTGCTACAGTGGGAACCTCCGAGACAGTAACAAATTAGAAGCTTTTTGGGTTTAGCAGGTTATTACAGAAGATTTATTAAGGGGTTTTCTAATTTGGCATTGCCATTGACTCAATTGACTAGAAAGAGACAAGCTTTTATTTGGGATGCGACATGTGAGGAAAGTTTCGAAGAGCTGAAAAAGAAAGACTAAAACACCAGTGTAACGCCCCAAATTTTTATTTAATTATTTTATTTGAAATGTTGTGTTTTGGTGTGTGAAGAATAATATATTATTGAATATAATTTTAATTTGAGAATTATATTGTGGTGAATAATTATATTATTAGGTGATAAAATAAATAATTGGAAAATATGAGGTAAGGGGTAAGGTGGTCTTTTGGTGAAATTAGTAAGGGTAAAGGTGGATGTTTCTAAGTTGTTCTAATGGATTAAGTTGTAAGAAGAGAAAAAGGATCATATTCTGAGAAAAAAGAACGATCATGGAATTGAGAAGGGAGAAGAAGAGAAAGGGCTAAGGTCGAAGAGAAGAATCCGTGAGGAAGAGGAATTTCTCGTCAAAACCAAGGTAAGGGTGAGATTCTTCCATCTCTAAAGGGTTTTATAATGGGGATTGGGTAGGTTGATGATTAAAGTTTGGGGTTTTGGTGGTTTGAATGAGAATTGTGTGGATTAGTCGGTGATTTGTTGTTGTTAGTTGATAATGATGTGAATTAGGTAGTAAAATATGTAATTACTATAAATTCTGGATGGATATTGGGGTTTTGGGGATGAAAATTCGTGCAGGTTTGAGTGCAGAACGCAGAGAGGAGAACTGCGAAATCGCAGAGCTCGCTTAGCAAGCTGGAGCTTGCTTAGCGAGCAGGTTGGACTTTGGAAAATCAAAGTACAGAGACTTGATCGCTTAGCAAGCAATTCCCCTCGCTCAGCGAGACCGGGAGCGAAAAAATCGTTGCATATATGCATTTATGTCATTGGTGTTGCATGACATGTTGCATAGTTGGATAATACACCAAGGTGGGGTATGTTAGTTGTTGTGATGTTAGTGCGATCATGAAATAGGGATCGTATGTGACAATGAAATAGGGGTCAAGGGTGTGATCATGAAATAGGGATCATATTAGACCACGAAAGAGGGGTCGAGAGTTCCGACGGGAACTGGATCTTGAAATAAAGATTAGAGTTTGGTACCACATGCATAGAGTCAAGTAGGGTCTCATTGCATAATTCTTGTTGTTGTTGTTGTATATGATGTTGTTTTTGTTAGTGACGTTGTTGTTTATATGATGTAGTTGTATAGATGTTGTTGAGAAGTGGTGCTTTATTTCTGATACTTACTAGTTATTATTATATTGTTCTTTTGTGATGTAAGTATCTCACCCCTTTTGTTTGAATATTACCCTTATGTTGGTAACATGCAGTTGAGCAGGATATGTCGAGTGGTGGTTAGTGAAGTCGGTGTACTTCACGTCATTAGGATGTCGACTCTGATACGTCACTTTGGGTGTCAAGACGACGTTGCTCTTATTTATTTCTTTCAGAAAAACATTTTTTTTTGTAATCGAATTATGACTGATGTTATTTTAAAAAAAATTTCCGCTGCATGTTGAACAATTTATTTTGAAAACGTATCATTGAGCCAAGTGTATTTTTGAAGTTGAATTGTAACACTTGAATATTTTGTTGAAATTTTACTTTGATTTTATTAATAATTTTGTGGGGTAATTTGGGTGTTACAAAGTGGTATCAGAGCAGGTCGGCCCGTTCGACCAAGTAGTTAAGTGGTTGAGTCGTGAGTCGTTGAGTTGTTGTGTTGTTGTTGAGTGTTGAGCCCTGTTGTTGCATTATTGTTGTTGTTGATTCTAAGTCATTGTTGGATTGTGTTGTGTGATAGATTTATAATGGCTGGAAGAAACGATGTTGCACTTGCCGCTACTATGCAAGCGATGGCACAGGCCGTGCAAAATCCGATGAATGCTGGGGATCGTGAAAGTGATAAACTTAGGAAGAATGATCCACCTACATTCAAAGGGAAGTATGACCCTGATGGAGCACATGATTGGATCAAGGAGATCGAGAGGATCTTCTGAGTGATGGAGTGCTCAGAAGGAAGTAAGGTGCGGTTGGGTGCGCACAAATTAATGGCTGAAGCTGATGATTGGTGGGTTGGCACTCGTCAATGATTGGATGCATCAGGTGAGGCAGTCACCTGGGCTGTGTTCAAAAGAAAATTTCTGAGGAAGTATTTTCCTGAAGATGTTCGGGGAAAGAAAGAAATCGAGTTTCTGGAGCTGAAACACGACAACATGTTTGTAACTGAGTATGCTGCAAAGTTCACTGATTTGGAGAAGTTCTATCCTCATTATAGCAAGGCAACTGTTGAGTTCTCGAAGTGTGTCAAATTCGAGAATGGTTTGAAGCCTGAGATTAAGCAGGCGATTGGTTATTAGAGAATACGAAGGTTTCCAGATTTGGTGGATTGTTGAAGGATCTTTGAGGAATATAGAAAGGCTCGATCTGAGCATTTCAAAGGTCTAGCTGAGAGAAGAGGTAAACAACAAATGAATCATGGAAAACCTTATGCAGCTCCTGCTGATAAGGATAAGCAGAAACAAAATGAAGGTAAAAGGCCAAGTGGGGGAGGTTCTCCTACTTCGCTGAAGTACTATAGGTGTGGTGAGATGGGTCATCATGTCAGTGAGTGCACGAGTGACGTGAAGAAATGTTTCAAGTGTGGTCAGCCTGAACACTTGATTGCTGAGTGCAAAGACAAACCTAGTTACTTGTTACAACTGTGGAGAGCAACGTCATATCAATATGTATTGTCAGTAGCCAAAGAAAGCTGCAACTGGAGGAAAGGTGTTTGCTTTGATAGGGACATAAACTTCCAGCGAGGATCGTTTGATAAGAGGTATTTATCATATTAATAGTATTTCATTGATTGCTATGATTGACACTAGTGCTACGCACTATTTTATTTCTCTTGATTGTGTGAGGAAATTAGGACTTGTTGTTTCTCCGATGCAAGGAGAGACGGTTATCGAGACTCATACTAATGGGTCATTAACTACTTCTATCGTATGTTTGAATTGTCAGTTATCGATTTACGGTAAGAACTTTGGTTTGGATTTGATATGTTTGCCGTTGAGGGGTTTGGATGTAATCCAAGGTATGAATTGGTTGGAGGACAACCATGTTCATATTAATTGATTCAGTAAGTAGGTTAGGTTTCTTACTCCTTGTGAAGAGGAAGAAGAAGCTGGTTATTTGTCTGCTCGAGAGTTGAAAGAGCTTATGAATGAAGAGGCACAAGTTTTGGTGCTGTTTGTATCATTGTCGGTGGAAAATGATATGGCAATTAGTGAGTTGCAAGTAGTGAGAGATTTCCCGGAAGTGTTTCTAGATGATGTTGTGGATGTACTGTCAGAAAGAGAGGTGGAATTTAGTATTGATCTTGTGCCAGGAACGAGACCTATTTCGATGGCACCGTATCATATGTCGGTTTCCGAGTTATCTGAGTTGAAGAAACAGTTAGAGGAACTGTTAGAAAAGAAATTTGTGAGACCGAGTGTATAACCGTGGGGAGCATCGGTATTTTCGGTAAACAAGAAAGATGGTAGTATGAGGTTGTGTATTGATTACAGGCAACTAAATAAGGTGACAATCAAGAACAAGTATCCTCTTCCAAGGATAGATTATCTGATGGATCAGTTGGTTGGTGCTTGGGTGTTTAGTAAGATCGATTTGCGATCGGGTTATCATCAGATAAGAGTGAAAGATGAAGATATTCAGAATACTGCTTTTAGGAATCGGTATGGACACTATGAATATGTAGTGATGCCATTTGGAGTTACTAATGCACCTGGTGTATTCATGAAATATATGAATATGATTTCCTTGAGTATTTGTACCAATTTGTTGTTATTTTCATAGATGACATTCTGATTTAATCTAATTCAGAAGAAGAGCATGTTGAACTTTTGCAGATTGTGTTGCAAGTGTTGAAAGAGAAAAAATTATATGTGAAACTGTCGAAGTGTGAATTCTGGTTGGAAGAGGTGAGTTTTCTTGGTCATGTGATTTCAGAAAGAGGAATTGTTATGGATCCATCCAAAGTAGATGCATTGCTACAATGGGAGACTCCAAAGTCAGTGACAAAGATTAGAAGTTTCTTGGGATTGGTTGGTTATTATCGAAGGTTTATCGAAGGGTTTTCAAAGTTGGAACTTCCGTTAACCCAACTGACTTGTAAGAATTAGGCGTTTGTATGGGATTCTCAGTGTGAGAAGAGTTTTATTGAGATGAAGAAGAAGTTGACTACTGCACCAGTATTGATTTTGCCGAAAGAAGATGAACCGTTTGTGCTTTATTGTGATGCTTCTTTGATGGGTTTAAGTGGAGTATTGATGCAAGATGGTCAGTTTGTGGTGTATGCTTCACTCAGTTGAGAATTCAGGAGAGGAATTATCCTACTCACGATTTGGAGTTAGCAACTGTGGTTTTTGTCTTAAATATCTGGAGACATTATTTGTATGGTTCGAGGTTTGAAGTTTATAGTGATCATAAGAGTTTGAAATACTTGTTTGATAAGAAAGAGCTCAATATGGGGCAGAGACATTGGTTAGAATTTTTGAAGGATTATGACTTTATTTTGAATTACCATCCAAGTAAGGCCAATGTTGTAGCTGATGCCTTGAGTCAGAAGACATTGCATATGTCGACTATGGTGGCCAGAGAGCTGTAGTTGATTGAACAATTCCGAGATATGAGTTAGGTTTGTGAATAGTCACCTCATAGTATGATGTTGGGAATGCTGAAGGTTAATAATGATTTTCTTGATTGTGTTCGGGAAAGTCAGAAGTCAGATGTGAAATTAGTGGACTTGATGGTTAATGATGAACGTGATGGAAATCATGAGCTTCGAGTTGATGAACAGGGAGTACTTAGATTTCAGGATCGTATTTGTATTCCTGATGATCTTGAATTGAAGAGAATGATTCTTGAAGAAGGGTGTAACACGGTGGGAGAACTGACTTTTTACTCATATGTTGCGGATAGCAAGAGTCGCCACCGACTTTTATTTTATCCATAAGGAAAGGACATAAAAGAACAGGAAAGACCGTTTTGAAAAGACTTGGGTTCGGGGGGTAGGTTATATAAAGGTAAGGTGTTAGCACCCTTTATATCCATGGTTATCCATGGGCTCTTAGTTACTAAGCTCACTTTAATTGTTTTTGAGAAGTGTAGTGTGTGATTAGAAATTTTCTAAGTACTTTGTAATGATCCTCGTATGGATGTATACAAAGCCTTGTTTTGAAAAATGTTTAAGAAAAGTGAGGTATGAAAAGTAGTTTTAAAGTGTGAGCAAGTAACTAGGAGGTACCTACTATAAGCTAAGTCATTCAAGTTCTTTTATGTTTCTTCAAGAGTAAGATTATCCCTATTATTAAGGAATAGGTAGTCATTACTTTAGATTTGTTTAAGGAATAGACGTAGGGTCATCGTATGGTCAATGAAGGCAACTTAAGGGGTGTCTTTAGCAATTCATAGGGACTATCATCATTTATTCGAAGGGACAAGATCATTATCGTAGGCAACCTCGAAGGGACTTGATCTTGTAAATCTGTAGGGACTTGATGATTTATTCGTGAAGGGACTTTGCTTAAGACATCCCTATGTTCGAGGGACTTGAACATTTAAAGAAGGCAACCAAGAGGGATACCCTAGGAAGTGTGGATGACGATCTTAGATCGACTTACGTGTGTGAATGATTTATTTCAAATATTTATCTTATTTAATTAATTATCTAAGTCCATATTATTACAATTAGGTTACCACTCCCAATTTATTTACCACGCAGTGAAATAGTGTAATTAAAAGGACGGAAAAGTAAAACTACGCTATTACAGGGCTTTGGGGCAGATACATAATGATACGAGCGGAAAATAAATTACAATAATATTAAGCCTATACATTGTTTCTCTAATAATTTAAATAAAGCAAGAATTAAATATAAACAAAAATAAAGCAAAATTATATAAATAAAAAAATTAGGGTTAGTGTTTATTTTAAGGTTAATTAGAGAAAATAAGGTTTATTAAAAAAATAGGGCTTGTTAAGAAAATCCTAATCTAATTTATTTATTTATAATTTAATAGCAATTAATTAATTAAAAATAAGGAAAACCAACATTATTATACATAAAAAAAAATAATAAGGTTATTGAATTAAATAAATGATTAGTAAGATGATTAGTTAGTAAAGTAATTAGTTAGTAAAAATAATTAGTTGTAATATAATTAATTAATTAAAATAAGAAAATATTTAAAATGGAATAAGAAATATGAGAATAAAAAAAGAAAAGAAAACAAGACCCAAAAATAATGGTGAGGCCTGGTTTTGATCCCAGGACCTCACCCTCACCAAATTAGGGCTTCTCCACTAAGTTGCGCGCGCAATTGTGATACCCAATGGCCAGCACATATAATATATTAATCCTGTGAATCATAATGAAATTAAAACAAAAAACGCAAAACCTGGGAATCGAACCCAGGTTCAATGGTTTCCAAACGCGCCTGCCTTACCAGCTAAGCCATCAGCTTCCTTTGTGAATTATAACATAAATACTACATAATAAAATAAAACTAAAACTTGATACTATATTTCGCGCGCAAGGCCATCTTCTTCGTTGGATCGTCTAGTTAGGTTATAGTGACAGTCGTTCGTCACTATAACTCGTAGTGACGATTCTCTTGCGTCGCTATAGGTCCTGAAACTCACAAAATATCATACGATCAATATAAATTATTTTTAACCATGCCAATCAACTAAAAAATTTCCTAGGAGTCTTATTATGCCATCAATTGGTCCTGAAATTACGTCTAATGAAAGTTCCCAATTCGAGGTTCATAAACCCTAAAGATGGAAAATCATGATACCTGCAAAGAAAATGTGATTAAACTACCCAGAAATAATCCAAACATCACTCTAAATCATATAGTATAATCAAATTGAATAAAAAACAACCATATAATTGAAATTGAAACTAAAAATAGGAACAAAACACAATCGGTTAGAGCGATTTATGGCATTATGGATGCAGATGATGATTGCTACATGATCAGTGAAGCTCAATGAAGCGATTGTAACTTATAGAATGCTTTGAGGAGACCTGAAATTGTGAAACCGAAAATTGATTTTTGATGAAATTTCTTGAATGTTAAAAGTGTTCTTTTGTCTCTGAATCCCCTCCTTTCGTGCCTTGGTCTTGTTATCCTTTTGTATTAGAGTGATTAGGTCAAATAAAGTTGGGCTTTTGGATGTGTTTTGATGTTACTTGAGTGTGAAGAAATCCATGGCCATAAATGTGAGAAAAATCAAATATTTTCATAATTCAAAGGTTTTACACGAATTTAATTACATCCAATCACTTTAAATATTGTAAGATTCATTCTAAAACCAATATTTGATCTAAATATCCACTTTTTATATTTTATTTTTATTTAAATTGAATTTTAACAAATAAAATCCAAATAAATAAAAATAAATTATAAAAATCATAACAATTGTCGATTGGGTCGTGTATGATCTTAACTTTTAGATTGGGTTGCAATTTTATGGGCCCATTTGGAAAAAATTGGATTTAAGCCCTTATTTTCTTCATACACCCCTTGAAAAACTCCCAACTTTGACAAGGCATAAATCCCTCAATTTTAAGGCTATGAAGGTGTTCTTGGACATTTTGGAAAGATTAAAGAGTCCGATAACAAACCTATTTGGTCTCATGTCCATATCTTTCACGATTTTCAAATTATGCTCTTTGGAAAAAGTTGACTTTTTGTTGACTTTTGAAATGACCTGTAATGTTTAACTCATACCTTCCAAATGAAGCATTTTAGGCTTGGCTTGTGAGACCCAAAGTTGTAGATAATTCAATTTACTTCAAAATGAGATTTGTATGGGAAATTTTTGATGAAGCATGTGAAAGTTATGGCTGGTCAAAGTTCAGTTGACTTTTCTTAAGAAAACCCTAATTTAGAAACTCCTGATTCTTGATGATCTGAAACTTTCTTGATGAATCATGATCAACCCTTGATCAAATGATGAATTTTACTTCATAATATTGATGTTGGCAAAAAATCTTGAAGTTTGACTTTGATTTGACCACAGTTGACCTCAATTTGACTTTTTAACTACTTTGACTGATTTTTGCTTATCTGATCATCTGACTGGTCAAACTTATTGGGAAAGCCCTGAAATTTGACATGGGGATTCTTGAATACATGTGGGATGTTATGAAGATTACTTGAGGCCTTGGAAGTCCATTTAGCTCAGATAAACTCATAACCCTAGTTGTGGATCCATTGCTTATGAGGATGTTTTGTCTGAGATAACTTTCAAACTTTCTGACCAATTGTGAACCTTGTGAACCTTGTGAATCTTGTGAACCTTGGGAGAACTCTAGGGAAACATTTATTTGATTGTGGGAGGGAAAATTTTGGGGTAAACAACTGCCATTGTTCAA